>JAPMOS010000089.1:0-161379 GCA_027972325.1 Paratrimastix pyriformis | reverse complement strand
CTCGGGGCCGTTGGGCCCCATCTGGGGGACCCATGACCCCTCGTCTTTGAGGAGGATAGTGGCTGTGACTACAGGGCTCTCTCACTCTCGCTCAGAGGGGAATGATCCCGGAGTCCTTGCTGGAGACCCTGCGCAGTGTGCTGCGTCTTTCCTGGGTCCCCGACCTTGGAGATTGGCAGCCTCAGGCGCTGGTGGACCGGCAGCCTGTGGACCAGCAACCCCCGGCGCCTGGTGACCAGCACCCCCCGGCGCCTGAGGACCAGAAACCCCCGGCGCCTGTGGCACCCTCTGCTCCCGGCTCGGTTCCGACGGTCACGGTGGCTCTAGCTCCGACTGCGCGGGGGCGCGTAGGTGACCTGGGGACCCAGCAGCATGCGCAGCGAGGGGCCAACTCAGCTCAGTCCGTTTACCTGCGTCGCACCCCGGGAACCCCTGGCCAGAGATCCTGGGGGAACTCCCCAGAGCCAATGAGCATCCGTTATGGCCCGAGGAAGCGCTATTGTTATGTCGAGCTCCCGGTTGGGGCATTCGAGGAGCTTCGTGCAGCACCACCCCCTGGACTGTTCGTGGGCCTGGCGACCCGTCGCGCTGCGAATGGGAAAGCACCATCCCAGGACCGAGAAGCCTCACCCAGAGAGCGGAGATCGACAGCGAAGTGGTACCCGTGGATGACCGTACCTCTCCTGCTGATGATGACGAGGTGCCTTGTCCTCCCGGAGCAGAGCTCCCGTGAGAATGAACCGACGACCGCACCTGCGAAGACCCGGGACTCGGCCTGCGCATGCGGCGAGGCCCAGTAGCTGCCCAGGAGGAGGGCCCAAGGCTGCTCTTGCCGCCTCCACTGTAATCCCTGTGGGGGGAGCCGGAGCGTCATGTGTGGGGAGGACGGCGGCCGTCGCGGGAGGCGGTGAATGCCAACGCGATCCGCCAGAGAACAGGAGAGCCGCAACTGGCCCGGACGGTGATGGTGCCTCGGGGGGCAGGGCCTCATCCAAGTCCAACTGGGGATGGAACCCTGATGTGGGTACAGCCAGTGCCTCAGGTGCAAGACGGCGGGAGGGCCTTTCGCAACCGAGGGCGACGCGGCGGCGGACGGGGAGGCCGCCGTCTCTAAGAGTCTGGAGAGCCCGCCACTGACCAGGGCCGGACGGAGGCTCCGTGCGTTGTTCGAGGTGGAAAGCCTGGGACACCGGATCCCTCCGATGGTGCATGAAGGCCCGTCTGTGGCCGCGCTGAGGGCCGCCGTTCGCGGGGGCAGCGGTGGGCCCGGCCGGGTCCACGCTGCCCATGGGGCCCCTGCTTCGGATGCCGCCTGAGCCGCATGCACCGCCTGCGTTGTCGCATGGGGCTGGCCGTCGGGTCCGCGTCTGGGGTTCGGTGGCTGGCCGCCTGGGTCGGCGCCGTCCCCGGGACCCCCGCTGCCTGTGCCTCTGGTTCCGCCTGCCGTGCCGGCCGCTGCTCCGGTGCCTGGCCCTCGGCCGGGTGCTGCCGCCAGGGCCGCCGCTTGTCGGTGCTGTCGGCCGGGCCGCTTGGGTCCGCGTCTGGGGCTCGACGGCTGGCCCGCCTGGTCGGCGCCGTCCCGGACCCCGCTGCCTGTGCCTCTGGTTCCGCCTGCCGTGCCGCTGCCGGGTGCCGCCTCGGCCGCTGCTCCGCCGGTGGCCCTCGGCCGGGTGCTGCCGCTTGGGGGCCGCCGCTTGTCGGTGCTGGCGGCCGGGCCGCTTGGGTCCGCGTCTGGGGGTTCGGTGGCTGGCCCGCCTGGGTCGGCGCCGTCCCGGGACCCCCTGCCTGTGCCTCTGGTTCCGCCTGCCGTGCCGCTGCCGGGTGCCGCCTCGGCCGCTGCTCCGCCGGTGCCTGGCCCTCGGCCGGTGCTGCCATGGGGGCCGCCGCTTGTCGGTGCTGTCGGCCGCCGGGGTCCGGGGTTCGGCTGGCCGCCTGGGTCGGCGCCGTCCCCGGGACCCCCGCTGCCTGTGCCTCTGGTTCCGCCTGCCGTGCCGCTGCCGGGTGCCGCCTCGGCCGCTGCTCCGCCGGTGCCTGGCCCTCGGCCGGGTGCTGCCGCCTTGGGGGGCCGCCGCTTGTCGGTGCTGTCGGCCGGGCCGCTTGGGTCCGCGTCTGGGGTTCGGTGGCTGGCCCGCCTGGGTCGGCGCCGTCCCCGGGACCCCCGCTGCCTGTGCCTCTGGTTCCGCCTGCCGTGCCGCTGCCGGGTGCCGCCTCGGCCGCTGCTCCGCCGGTGCCTGGCCTCGGCCGGGTGCTGCCGCCTCAGGGGGCCGCCGCTTGTCGGTGCTGTCGGCCGGGCCGCTTGGGTCCGCGTCTGGGGTTCGGTGGCTGGCCCGCCTGGGTCGGCGCCGTCCCCGGGACCCCCGCTGCCTGTGCCTCTGGTTCCGCCTGCCGTGCCGCTGCCGGGTGCCGCCTCGGCCGCTGCTCCGCCGGTGCCTGGCCCTCGGCCGGGTGCTGCCGCCTGGGGGGCCGCCGCTTGTCGGTGCTGTCGGCCGGGCCGCTTGGGTCCGCGTCTGGGGTTCGGTGGCTGGCCCGCCTGGGTCGGCGCCGTCCCCGGACCCCCGCTGCCTGTGCCTCTGGTTCCGCCTGCCGTGCCGCTGCCGGGTGCCGCCTCGGCCGCTGCTCCGCCGGTGCCTGGCCCTCGGCCGGGTGCTGCCGCCTTGGGGGCCGCCGCTTGTCGGTGCTGTCGGCCGGGCCGCTGGGTCCGCGTCTGGGGTTCGGTGGCTGGCCCGCCTGGGTCGGCGCCGTCCCCGGGACCCCCGCTGCCTGTGCCTCTGGTTCCGCCTGCCGTGCCGCTGCCGGGTGCCGCCTCGGCCGCTGCTCCGCCGGTGCCTGGCCTCGGCCGGGTGCTGCCGCCTTGGGGGCCGCCGCTTGTCGGTGCTGTCGGCCGGGCCGCTTGGGTCCGCGTCTGGGGGTTCGGTGGCTGGCCCGCCTGGGTCGGCGCCGTCCCCGGGACCCCCGCTGCCTGTGCCTCTGGTTCCGCCTGCCGTGCCGCTGCCGGGTGCCGCCTCGGCCGCTGCTCCGCCGGTGCCTGGCCCTCGGCCGGGTGCTGCCGCCTTGGGGGCCGCCGCTTGTCGGTGCTGTCGGCCGGGCAGCTTGGGTCCGCGTCTGGGGGTTCGGTGGCTGGCCCGCCTGGGTCGGCGCCGTCCCCGGACCCCTGCCTGTGCCTCTGGTTCCGCCTGCCGTGCCGCTGCCGGGTGCCGCCTCGGCCGCTGCTCCGCCGGTGCCTGGCCCTCGGCCGGTGCTGCCTGGGGGGCCGCCGCTTGTCGGTGCTGGCGGCCGGGCCGCTTGGGTCCGCGTCTGGGGGTTCGGTGGCTGGCCCGCCTGGGTCGGCGCCGTCCCCGGGACCCCGCTGCCTGTGCCTCTGGTTCCGCCTGCCGCTGCCGGGTGCCGCCTCGGCCGCTGCTCCGCCGGTGCCTGGCCCTCGGCCGGGTGCTGCCGCCTTGGGGGGCCGCCGCTTGTCGGTGCTGTCGGCCGGACCGCTTGGGTCCGCGTCTGGGGGTTCGGCGGCCCGCCTGGGTCGGCGCCGTCCCCCCGCTGCCTGTGCCTCTGGTTCCGCCTGCCGTGCCGCTGCCGGCTGCCGCCTCGGCCGCTGCTCCGCCGGTGCCTGGCCCTCGGCCGGGTGCTGCCGCCTGGGGGGCCGCCGCTTGTCGGTGCTGTCGGCCGGTTCGCTTGGGTCCGCGTCTGGGGTTCGGCGGCCGGCCCGCCTGGGTCGGCGCCGTCCCCGGGACCCCCCGCTGCCTGTGCCTCTGGTTCCGCCTGCCGTGCCGCTGCCGGGTGCCGCCTCGGCCGCTGCTCCGCCGGTGCCTGGCCCTCGGCCGGGTGCTGCCGCCTGGGGGGGCCGCCGCTTGTCGGTGCTGTCGGCCGGACCGCTTGGGTCCGCGTCTGGGGGTTCGGCGGCCGGCCCGCCTGGGTCGGCGCCGTCCCCGGGACCCCCGCTGCCTGTGCCTCTGGTTCCGCCTGCCGTGCCGCTGCCGGGTGCCGCCTCGGCCGCTGCTCCGCCGGTGCCTGGCCCTCGGCCGGGTGCTGCCGCCTTGGGGCCGCCGCTTGTCGGTGCTGTCGGCCGGGCAGCTTGGGTCCGCGTCTGGGGGTTCGGTGGCTGGCCCGCCTGGGTCGGCGCCGTCCCCGGGACCCCCGCTGCCTGTGCCTCTGGTTCCGCCTGCCGTGCCGCTGCCGGGTGCCGCCTCGGCCGCTGCTCCGCCGGTGCCTGGCCCTCGGCCGGGGGCCGCCGCCTCGGTGGGCCGCAGCTTGTCGGTGCCGTCGGCCGCGCTGCTCGGTTGCCGTGTGCCGACGCCGTCGGGGCTTTTGTCGGTGCGCTTGCCGATCGGGTGGTCGTCGTTTGCGGGGACAGTGGTGGTCCCGCCCGGGCCCTCGCTGTCCCCGGGGCCCCTGCCGGTAATGCCGCTTGCGCCTGAGCCACTGGCTCAGCTTGCGCCTGCGCACAGTTCTTGCCTCTGCCTGCGCTCGGGCCGCTGTTTGCGGTGGCCGCGGGTCGGGGCTTTGTCGTGGCGCATGCCGCCCGGGGGGCCATCGTTTGCAGGGCCAGCGGTTGGCCCGCCGGGTCCACGCTGTTCCCGGGGCCCCCGCTGCTGACACCACCTGGACTGACCACTCCGCCGATGCCGCCTCTGCCACCCGTGCACCCCGCGCTGCCTGGACGTTCGCCTGTGCTGGCTTGGCCTTTCTCTGGGCCGTTGCTTCTGCGGCCGGTGTGGTGTCCCATGCCTGCGGGTCCCCCGGCGCTCCAGTGGACGCCTGTTGCTGTTCCGTCTGCCTGGCCGGCTGGACCCGTAGGCCCATGATGGCCCTCCCGGCACGTGGGGCTTTCTCTGCATCATCGGGCCGCCTCACCGGGTGGCCGAAACGCTGAGGGTGGGCCGAGCACGATCCGGCTCAAGTCGCCCCTGGGCACGGTGCCCGGGTGCCGCCGCCTGCTGCTGAGGCCCCGTCTCTGGACCAGAGGTTTTCTCCACCAGCACCTCCCGAGCACTTCCGGGCCCTCTGCTGGAATGTGTCCAGCATCCGCGCACCGCACCGTGCCCGTGCAGTGGCGGCTCTGTCCCGCGGAGTCCAAGCCGTCTTTCTCACTGAGACCTGGCTTTCCGACCAAGAAGCCCCCCGAATCCAGGGTTTCCGCTGGTTTGTGGAAGGCCACGCGAGCTGGGCCGGCGAACGTCCCTCCGGCGGGGTCGCCCTCGGTCTCTCCGGGCCCTGGGCCCAAGGCGCCCGCCGTCTCTCCCCCTGCCTGCACGACTGCACGGTGTGGGTCGTATCGAGAGGCGTCTTATTCGGGGCATGCTATTTCAAGCCGCGGAGCCTCGGCGCCGACACTGCCGGGAACTCTTCGAGTGCATCCGCACCCTGCGCCCCCGGCAGCCCCCTGTGGTGATCGCTGGCGACTTTAACGCTCATGTGCCCTCCCCCTCGGACAACGGCAATGAGCAGGGGGAATACCTGCAGCTGCTGGCGGAGCAAGCCGGACTCACCATCGCGGCCCAAGATGGGGACACCGTGCTCCCAAGCTATGACCCCGGGGGCTTACGGCGTGTCTCCACCAAGGTCGACTACTACCTGTTTGATGGCCTGGCTCAGCCGCGGGAGACGGTGGCACCTCGGGCTGCCAGCCGCAATTTGCTGGACCCGGTGGGCCAGGAGGTCCCGGAATCAGCGTGCGAGCACCGCGCTGTCCACCTCTCAGGCATCGTCTGCGTCGCCCCGCCCCCACCCAGGCGCAAGGGCCGCACCAAGCCGCGGTGGGCCTGGTGCTTGGACAAGGCTGACTGGGCCCACTTCGAGGAGGAGGCGTCCCTCGGGGCTGCCGACCTCCTCTCCCGCCTGGAGGCGGACACCAAGAGTCTGGCCTCCCCAGAGCTGCTGAAGGCGAGATGGGACCAACTGCTGGCTCTTCTCCGCCGCGCTGGCCGGGAAGCGGTTGGAAGGAAGCGGGTCACCGCGGCCTCCCGAGCATGGTGGACCCCTCGGCTCGCCGATCTGTGGCGGGCCAAGATGGCCCAGAGAGAGGCCCCGGTGTGAAGGCAGCCCGCGGCGCTCGACGGGGAGGCCCGAGCGGCGAAGAGCGGCATGATGGCCGAGTTCCGCCTCTCGGGGAGCGATCCTGGTGGTCCCTCACGGCTCTTGGGGAGGAGCACCCTGAAGAGGCTGACCAGGAGCGGGGGTGGGCCTCGAGGAGTTCACGGCCCATTTCCGCAAGGTTGGAGAGATGCTGCCTGGGCCACCGCCGCCGCTACCCAGCCTCGAGTTTGAGCCGCCGTCAGCAGGCCGGATGGCAGCCACCATGGACAGGCCGCTCACTCGGGAGGAGGTGGAGCTGGCCCTGGGGGACCTGCGGAGTGGCGGAGCGCCGGGACCGGACGGCATCCCCCCGCTGTTCCTGAAGCGGGCAGGGTCAACGTTCGGCCCTCCGCCTTTTCTTTGAGCTCACCTGGCGGTGGGGCCTGTGGCCGGAACAGTGGCGCCTACTCCTTGGTACCGGTCCACAAGAGCAAGGGAGGCCAGAGCCCGACCGCATACCGTCCGATGCTCTGGCCCCAGTGGCCTCCAAAGTGTTGGCCCTGGCCCTGGACCGGAGGCTGCGGTCCTCCCTGGAGCCGGGCCTGGCGGGAGGAGTAGGGAGGCTTCCGCCGGGAGCACTCGGCGGTGCAGCAGGTCATCGCCCTGAAGGAGATCGTGGCCCTCCGCCGCAAGGCCAGGCTGAGCACGTACGCAGCCTTCTTGGACATCCGTGCCGCCTACGATACCGTCGACCGACACATCTTGTGGGCCATCCTGCAGGCGCGTGGCTGCCGGGGCTGCCTCCTGCTCCTGCTGATGGCCATGTACGCGAAGACCGAGGCGGCGGTTGTCGTACGAGGCGAACGGGGGCCCATCTTTGAGATTCACCGTGGCCTGCGACAGGGGTGCCCCCATCCCCGGGCCTGTATCTGTTCTTCATTGACGGCCTCGTGCGGAGGCTGCGGGCGCGGGGCCACGGCGTTCTGGTACCCGGCAGGAGGGAGCGCATCCCGGGACTGCTATTCGCGGACGACGTCTCTGTCCTTGGCGAGACCCCGAAGCCCTGCAGCAAGCTCTCGACGAATGCGACGTGGTGGCACGAAAGGCGCGCTTCGAGTGGGCGCCTGACAAATGTCGGTCGATGGCCTTTGAAAACTGGGCGGCCCAGCGCGAGGAGAAGCGCAAGAAGGAGCCCGCTGCTGCGAAGCCGAAGCCGGAACCATGGTCAGTCCGTCTCAGCGGCAAAATGTTGGAACAGACCAGAGTCTTCCGCTTCCTGGGCGCGGAACTCGAATGCGATGCACGTACAAAGGCCCATACGAGCGGAAGGATCCGAGCGGCCTGTGCGATGAGGGGCTCCATCAGCCGGCTGCTAGGCCGTGTTGGGGCCGTCCCTCCGAGGCTGCTCTGTGCATTGTGGCGCACCTTTGCCCTGCCGAAGTTGCTCTGGGCGGCGGCGGCCTTCCTGACCTGCGCGACCAAAAAGGCCGAGCGAGCAATGGACTCGGTTCAACGCGTCTTCGCCTGCTGCCTCCAGTGTATGGGGCAAGCATCATCCGCAGCGGTCGAGGCCGATCTGGACCTGATACCGGTGGCGGGCCCAGGAGATCATGTTCGAATGGGGCCGCATCAAGCTGCTGCCGCAGGGCCGCCTGGTCCGCGAACTGGTGGAGCTGGGCGAGAAGCTCCCAGAGGTGAGGACAGGGCACCAGTGCATCGGCGAATGGGCCGGGGCTGCTGAGGTCATGGCGGACTATGGCCTTGGCACGGGGTGCGCCCGGTGGACGAGGCCATCCGGACCATCGGCATCGGGGCCTGGAAGGACTTGGTCCGGAAGCGAGTGCGCACACATGTGGAGGCCAAGTGGCGCGCGAAGATGGAGGACGCCCACTCGCACCCAAGGCTGGCACTCCTGCGGCAGGTCAAGCAGGACTTTGGCCACAGCGAGGCCTACCTGGACGACATGAGCCCGGCGGGGCGCCATAGCAGCCCAACTGCGCGCAGGGATGTACCTGAACGGTGAGTTCATGCGCACCTGGAAGAACAGACCTGAGGCGAAGCGCGGGGAGCCTGCATCTGCTGCAACGACGCGGGACCACTCGAGGACGCCCAACACATCATCCAGCAGTGCCCCGCCTACGAGGAGCTCCGCAAAAAGGCCTGGGACCGCCTCCATGCGGCCCTGGGGGCCCCGGACTGGGCCCATCTCGAGGCCCTGGGTGCGGACAAGTGGCAGATCATGATCGGGAGGCCGGCCGCTGGTTGGGGGCGCCCGACTCGCGAGGCCGTCAACCGGATTGCGGGAGACTTCTTGGCCCAGGCCCACGCGCGCCGGCTGCAACTGCTCAAGGTGCGACGAGCCGAGCCACCGCGGACGGCCGGCGATCGGAGGGCCCGGCGGGAGACGACACCACCGGGGCTGAGCCAAGGAAGGCTGCCTGCTGTGCCCATCCAGCAGACTAGCGGCCACCAGAACGAGGCCTCCACTACATAGCAATCGACCGAACCCCTCTCCTTTGCGGGTGGACGACGGCAGCGTCAGGCTCGCCGGGTGGGCCCGTCCTCAAAACCTGCGGGGAGGGGGGGGAAGTCTTAGGTCGTCGCTCTTCCATCCACTTCCTCTCCCTGTCTTGCTTTCGGGGCGACCTAGGATGGTGGCATACCGACCAAGCGCAACCACGAGGCCGAGGCTCACCAGCCGGACCGGTGATGAAGGAGGTGGGGGTGATGAGATGCGATGCATTTTGAGCCGAAGCCTATCGGGGGTGATGAGGTGACGGGGGGAATTGGGGGATAAAACCTTTTGTGATTTCCTTCTCATGGCTCCTTAGTTAGCCTCACACGAGGCTGCATTAACACGAGACTGACTGACTGGGAACAGTCAAGCGATCCGCGGGCAGGTAGAGACTGAGCCGGAATTCGTTTCACGTCGGCACGTCGGCGCGCAAAACGGCCGTTCGTTGCTGATTCGGGAACACCCCGAGGGATCTTGGAACCGTTTTCAAACTTACACCTGAGAGCGTTCACTTCAGGGTTCAACATTGGCTTGACCTCTTCACCAGGAGAAACGTTTTGGGAGCTCTCTTTTTGATGGGGTCTTACCATCGGCCCTCCTCGAACTCCCTGAAAGACCAGAATCCCCAGCAACCTCCATTCCGCGGTTCCCTCCTCTGCATTATAGCATGTGTTTACCTCCTCCCCTGGGATCGCGACACTGTAGCCGATGCGATCTTCGCACTGGTTGAGTCCATAGGGTTTTATTCCACCGTGTCGCATCTCTTGAGAAGTCTCCTCGTTTTGGACTCCCGTGATTCGGGGCTTCAGCGTCTGTTGAGGCGAGCCGCCTCGTTCCAGCATATTTAGACACAAAAAAATTTAGAAAAATCTGAGCCTATAGAATTTTCCTCTCGATCCTTGTTCGCCCACAGTGCCGACCTCAAGTTTCGGAGTTTTCTTTCAGTCCCCTCTCCTCGCGCCGTTTGCTCGCCCCGGGACCACTTGGCCCTCATTCCCGTCTGTGGTACACCAGCACCGTGTTCCGAGACAACCGGAACCCACCTCCCACTCCCCCCTCTGGAAAAATGTCTGGCATGCTCCCGATGAAACGTCGGTCGAAATTGGTACAGCGAGTTTCCCCTTTGGGGACCGCTGCCCGGGTGCCCAAACCCATGTCGCCCCGTGCGAGCTGAGGGGGCAGGATGTTGGAGTTTGCTGACCGGGACCCGCTGGCTTGCCGCCGTGGGGTGCTGTGACACAAAGTGCATGTGCATCCGCGGTGATGGCGGGCGGGAATTTCATTCAAAAGATGGCTCTGTAGCGCGCAAGACCCTGGTACCCAAATAAACGTGAGGATGAAAGTGGGCCTCAAAAAACAGCCCATCCTCAGAAAAGTTGGAACTGAATGAGATGGAATAAAGGTGGTGTGCCACCTTGTGGGATGGTTGCCTGTGACACGAGGAAAAGGTTGCGCCTGATAAATTCCGCCATCAAAATTCCCGGCCTCCGAAAAGCCCTCCAAATTCCTCCCCATTCAAAAATGCGGTAGCCGCTCCAACCCTGCGGATCAGGAAGCTCTCTTCGAGTCAGCAGTTTTTGTGCACAACGGTGGGAAAGTACAATCCAAAGAAAGCATCGGCGGTGCCGAGCAAAACACCACGGTGATTGTGTTGTGAAAGAAACCAGACACAGAAAGAGGACATGGAGCGCCGGTGGCAATGCAGTAAACGGTGGGCATCTGACCAGTGGCGCAAGCAGAAAATCATATTATAGAATGACTTAACTCGGAAACATGCGTTAAAATGGTCAATCATCCTCGGAACTTGCCAAAGATGTGGATGATCCTTAAATAGCCGAACTGGCGAGCGGCGACACCTCCACAACAAGATCACCGAGGATATGAACCTCTGATAAAATGTCGTGTCAACGAAGTGAGGGGCCGCATGAGAGCCGCCGCCGAAGGCAACCCGTCACGCGCAAGTTGCCAATGGGGAAGAGCCGCTATTTTTCCGGGCCAGTCAGTCAGTCTCGTGTTGGTTTAAGGGCCGAGGGAAATCACAAAGGTTTTATCCCCCAATTCCCCCCGTCACCCTCATCACCCCCGATAGGCTTCGGCTCAAATGCATCGCATCTCATCACCCCACCTCCTTCATCACCGGTCCGGCTGGTGAGCCTCGGCCTCGTGGTTGCGCTTGGTCGGTATGCCACCATCCTAGGTCGCCCCGAAAGCAAGACAGGGAGAGGAAGTGGATGGAAGAGCGACGACCTAAGACTTCCCCCCCCTCCCCGCAGGTTTTGAGGACGGGCCCACCCGGCGAGCCTGACGCTGCCGTCGTCCACCCGCAAAGGAGAGGGGTTCGGTCGATTGCTATGTAGTGGAGGCCTCGTTCTGGTGGCCGCTAGTCTGCTGGATGGGCACAGCAGGCAGCCTTCCTTGGCTCAGCCCCGGTGGTGTCGTCTCCCGCCGGGCCCTCCGATCGCCGGCCGTCCGCGGTGGCTCGGCTCGTCGCACCTTGAGCAGTTGCAGCCGGCGCGCGTGGGCCTGGGCCAAGAAGTCTCCCGCAATCCGGTTGACGGCCTCGCGAGTCGGGCGCCCCCAACCAGCGGCCGGCCTCCCGATCATGATCTGCCACTTGTCCGCACCCAGGGCCTCGAGATGGGCCCAGTCCGGGGCCCCCAGGGCCGCATGGAGGCGGTCCCAGGCCTTTTTGCGGAGCTCCTCGTAGGCGGGGCACTGCTGGATGATGTGTTGGGCGTCCTCGAGTGGTCCCGCGTCGTTGCAGCAGATGCAGGCTCCCCGCGCTTCGCCTCAGGTCTGTTCTTCCAGGTGCGCATGAACTCACCGTTCAGGTACATCCCTGCGCGCAGTTGGGCTGCTATGCGGCGCCCCGCCGGGCTCATGTCGTCCAGGTAGGCCTCGCTGTGGCCAAAGTCCTGCTTGACCTGCCGCAGGAGTGCCAGCCTTGGGTGCGAGTGGGCGTCCTCCATCTTCGCGCGCCACTTGGCCTCCACATGTGTGCGCACTCGCTTCCGGACCAAGTCCTTCCAGGCCCCGATGCCGATGGTCCGGATGGCCTCGTCCACCGGGCGCACCCCCGTGCCAAGGCCATAGTCCGCCATGACCGCCTCAGCAGCCCCGGCCCATTCGCCGATGCACTGGTGCCCTGTCCTCACCTCTGGGAGCTTCTCGCCCAGCTCCACCAGTTCGCGGACCAGGCGGCCCTGCGGCAGCAGCTTGATGCGGCCCCATTCGAACATGATCTCCTGGGCCCGCAAGGCCGCCACCGGTATCAGGTCCAGATCGGCCTCGACCGCTGCGGATGATGCTTGCCCCATACACTGGAGGGCATAGCAGGCGAAGACGCGTTGAACCGAGTCCATTGCTCGCTCGGCCTTTTGGTCGCGCAGGTCAGGAAGGCCGCCGCCGCCCAGAGCAACTTCGGCAGGGCAAAGGTGCGCCACAATGCACAGAGCAGCCTCGGAGGGACGGCCCCAACACGGCCTAGCAGCCGGCTGATGGAGCCCCTCATCGCACAGGCCGCTCGGATCCTTCCGCTCGTATGGGCCTTTGTACGTGCATCGCATTCGAGTTCCGCGCCCAGGAAGCGGAAGACTCTGGTCTGTTCCAACATTTTGCCGCTGAGACGGACTGACCATGGTTCCGGCTTCGGCTTCGCAGCAGCGGGCTCCTTCTTGCGCTTCTCCTCGCGCTGGGCCGCCCAGTTTTCAAAGGCCATCGACCGACATTTGTCAGGCGCCCACTCGAAGCGCCTTTCTCGTGCCACCACGTCGCATTCGTCGAGAGCTTGCTGCAGGGCTTCGGGGGTCTCGCCAAGGACAGAGACGTCGTCCGCGAATAGCAGTCCCGGGATGCGCTCCCTCCTGCCGGGTACCAGAACGCCGTGGCCCCGCGCCCGCAGCCTCCGCACGAGGCCGTCAATGAAGAACAGATACAGGCCCGGGGATGCAGGGCACCCCTGTCGCAGGCCACGGTGAATCTCAAAGATGGGCCCCCGTTCGCCTCGTACGACAACCGCCGCCTCGGTCTTCGCGTACATGGCCATCAGCAGGAGCAGGAGGCAGCCCCGGCAGCCACGCGCCTGCAGGATGGCCCACAAGATGTGTCGGTCGACGGTATCGTAGGCGGCACGGATGTCCAAGAAGGCTGCGTACGTGCTCAGCCTGGCCTTGCGGCGGAGGGCCACGATCTCCTTCAGGGCGATGACCTGCTGCACCGCCGAGTGCTCCCGGCGGAAGCCTCCCTGCTCCTCCGCCAGGCCCGGCTCCAGGGAGGACCGCAGCCTCCGGTCCAGGGCCAGGGCCAACACTTTGGAGGCCACTGGGGCCAGAGCAATCGGACGGTATGCGGTCGGGCTCTGGCCTCCCTTGCTCTTGTGGACCGGTACCAAGTGGGAGAGGCGCCACTGTTCCGGCCACAGGCCCCACCGCCAGGTGAGCTCAAAGAAAAGGCGGAGGGCTTCGGTGAACGTTGACCCTGCCCGCTTCAGGAACAGCGGGGGGATGCCGTCCGGTCCCGGCGCTCCGCCACTCCGCAGGTCCCCCAGGGCCAGCTCCACCTCCTCCCGAGTGAGCGGCCTGTCCATGGTGGCTGCCATCCGGCCTGCTGACGGCGGCTCAAACTCGAGGCTGGGTAGCGGCGGCGGTGGCCCAGGCAGCATCTCTCCAACCTTGCGGAAATGGGCCGTGAACTCCTCGAGGCCCACCCCCCGCTCCTGGTCAGCCTCTTCAGGGTGCTCCTCCCCCAAGAGCCATGTGAGGGACCACCAGGATCGCTCCCCCGAGAGGCGGAACTCGGCCATCATGCCGCTCTTCGCCGCTCGGGCCTCCCGCCGAAAGGCGCCGCGGGCTGCCTTCACACCGGGGCCTCTCCTCTGGGCCATCTTGGCCCGCCACAGATCGGCGAGCCGAGGGGTCCACCATGCTCGGGAGGCCGCGGTGACCCGCTTCCTTCCAACCGCTTCCCGGCCAGCGCGGCGGAGAAGAGCCAGCAGTTGGTCCCATCTCGCCTTCAGCAGCTCTGGGAGGCCAGACTCTTGGTGTCCGCCTCCAGGCGGGAGAGGAGGTCGGCAGCCCCGAGGGACGCCTCCTCCTCGAAGTGGGCCCAGTCAGCCTTGTCCAAGCACCAGGCCCACCGCGGCTTGGTGCGGCCCTTGCGCCTGGGTGGGGGCGGGGCGACGCAGACGATGCCTGAGAGGTGGACAGCGCGGTGCTCGCACGCTGATTCCGGGACCTCCTGGCCCACCGGGTCCAGCAAATTGCGGCTGGCAGCCCGAGGTGCCACCGTCTCCCGCGGCTGAGCCAGGCCATCAAACAGGTAGTAGTCGACCTTGGTGGAGACACGCCGTAAGCCCCGGGGTCATAGCTTGGGAGCACGGTGTCCCCATCTTGGGCCGCGATGGTGAGTCCGGCTTGCTCCGCCAGCAGCTGCAGGTATTCCCCCCTGCTCATTGCCGTTGTCCGAGGGGGAGGGCACATGAGCGTTAAAGTCGCCAGCGATCACCACAGGGGCTGCCGGGGGGCGCAGGGTGCGGATGCACTCGAAGAGTTCCCCGGCAGTGTCGGCGCCGAGGCTCCGCGGCTTGAAATAGCATGCCCCGAATAAGACGCCCCTCGATACGACCCACACCGTGCAGTCGTGCAGGCAGGGGGGGAGAGACGGCGGGCGCCTTGGGCCCAGGGCCCGGAGAGACCGAGGGCGACCCCGCCGGAGGGACGTTCGCCGGCCCAGCTCGCGTGGCCTTCCACAAACCAGCGGAAACCCTGGATTCGGGGGGCTTCTTGGTCGGAAAGCCAGGTCTCAGTGAGAAAGACGGCTTGGACTCCGCGGGACAGAGCCGCCACTGCACGGGCACGGTGCGGTGCGCGGATGCTGGACACATTCCAGCAGAGGGCCCGGAAGTGCTCGGGAGGTGCTGGTGGAGAAAACCTCTGGTCCAGAGACGGGGCCTCAGCAGCAGGCGGCGGCACCCCGGGCACCGTGCCCAGGGGCGACTTGAGCCGGATCGTGCTCGGCCCACCCTCAGCGTTTCGGCCACCCGGTGAGGCGGCCCGATGATGCAGAGAAAGCCCCACGTGTGCTGGGAGGGCCATCATGGGCCCGGGTCCAGCCGGCCAGGCAGACGGAACAGCAACAGGCGTCCACTGGAGCGCCGGGGGACCCGCAGGCATGGGACACCACACCGGCCGCAGAAGCAACGGCCCAGAGAAAGGCCAAGCCAGCACAGGCGGACGTCCAGGCAGCGCGGGGTGTACGGGTGGCAGAGGCGGCATCGGCGGAGTGGTCAGTCCAGGTGGTGTCAGCAGCGGGGGCCCCGGGAACAGCGTGGACCCGGGCGGGCCAACCGCTGGCCCTGCAAACGATGGCCCCCCGGGCGGCATGCGCCACGACAAAAACCCCGACCCGCGGCCACCGCAAACAGCGGCCCGAGCGCAGGCAGGCAGAGGCAAGAACCCGGCTAGGTGCGGGGGCACCTGAGGCGGGGGCGCGTACATGGCAGGCCCGGACGCACCTTGCGCAGGCGCAAGCTGAGCCAGTGGCTCAGGCGCAAGCGGCATTACCGGCAGGGGCCCCGGGGACAGCGAGGGCCCGGGCGGGACCACCACTGTCCCCGCAAACGACGACCACCCGATCGGCAAGCGCACCGACAAAAGCCCCGACGGCGTCGGCACACGGCAACCGAGCAGCGCGGCCGACGGCACCGACAAGCGGCGGCCCACCGAGGCGGCGGCCCCCGGCCGAGGGCCAGGCACCGGCGGAGCAGCGGCCGAGGCGGCACCCGGCAGCGGCACGGCAGGCGGAACCAGAGGCACAGGCAGCGGGGGTCCCGGGGACGGCGCCGACCCAGGCGGGCCAGCCACCGAACCCCCAGACGCGGACCCAAGCTGCCCGGCCGACAGCACCGACAAGCGGCGGCCCCCCAAGGCGGCAGCACCCGGCCGAGGGCCAGGCACCGGCGGAGCAGCGGCCGAGGCGGCACCCGGCAGCGGCACGGCAGGCGGAACCAGAGGCACAGGCAGCGGGGGTCCCGGGGACGGCGCCGACCCAGGCGGCCCAGACGCGGACCCAAGCGGCCCGGCCGACAGCACCGACAAGCGGCGGCCCCCCAAGGCGGCAGCACCCGGCCGAAGGCCAGGCACCGGCGGAGCAGCGGCCGAGGCGGCACCCGGCAGCGGCACGGCAGGCGGAACCAGAGGCACAGGCAGCGGGGGTCCCGGGGACGGCGCCGACCCAGGCGGGCCAGCCACCGAACCCCCAGACGCGGACCCAAGCTGCCCGGCCGACAGCACCGACAAGCGGCGGCCCCCCAAGGCGGCAGCACCCGGCCGAGGGCCAGGCACCGGCGGAGCAGCGGCCGAGGCGGCACCCGGCAGCGGCACGGCAGGCGGAACCAGAGGCACAGGCAGCGGGGGTCCCGGGGACGGCACCGACCCAGGCGGGCCGGCCGAACCCCCAGACGCGGACCCAAGCGGCCCGGCCGACAGCACCGACAAGCGGCGGCCCCCAGGCGGCAGCACCGGCCGAGGGCCAGGCACCGGCGGAGCAGCGGCCGAGGCGGCACCCGGCAGCGGCACGGCAGGCGGAACCAGAGGCACAGGCAGCGGGGGTCCCGGGGACGGCGCCGACCCAGGCGGCCCAGACGCGGACCCAAGCGGCCCGGCCGACAGCACCGACAAGCGGCGGCCCCCCAAGGCGGCAGCACCCGGCCGAAGGCCAGGCACCGGCGGAGCAGCGGCCGAGGCGGCACCCGGCAGCGGCACGGCAGGCGGAACCAGAGGCACAGGCAGCGGGGGTCCCGGGGACGGCGCCGACCCAGGCGGGCCGGCCGCCGAACCCCCAGACGCGGACCCAAGCGGCCCGGCCGACAGCACCGACAAGCGGCGGCCCCCCAAGGCGGCAGCACCCGGCCGAAGGCCAGGCACCGGCGGAGCAGCGGCCGAGGCGGCACCCGGCAGCGGCACGGCAGGCGGAACCAGAGGCACAGGCAGCGGGGGTCCCGGGGACGGCACCGACCCAGGCGGGCCGGCCGCCGAACCCCCAGACGCGGACCCAAGCGGCCCGGCCGACAGCACCGACAAGCGGCGGCCCCCCAAGGCGGCAGCACCCGGCCGAGGGCCAGGCACCGGCGGAGCAGCGGCCGAGGCGGCACCCGGCAGCGGCACGGCAGGCGGAACCAGAGGCACAGGCAGCGGGGGTCCCGGGGACGGCGCCGACCCAGGCGGGCCAGCCATCGAACCCCCAGACGCGGACCCAAGCGGCCCGGCCGACAGCACCGACAAGCGGCGGCCCCCCAAGGCGGCAGCACCCGGCCGAAGGCCAGGCACCGGCGGAGCAGCGGCCGAGGCGGCACCCGGCAGCGGCACGGCAGGCGGAACCAGAGGCACAGGCAGCGGGGGTCCCGGGGACGGCGCCGACCCAGGCGGGCCGGCCGCCGAACCCCCAGACGCGGACCCAAGCGGCCCGGCCGACAGCACCGACAAGCGGCGGCCCCCCCAGGCGGCAGCACCCGGCCGAGGGCCAGGCACCGGCGGAGCAGCGGCCGAGGCGGCACCCGGCAGCGGCACGGCAGGCGGAACCAGAGGCACAGGCAGCGGGGGTCCCGGGGACGGCGCCGACCCAGGCGGCCCAGACGCGGACCCAAGCGGCCCGGCCGACAGCACCGACAAGCGGCGGCCCCCCAAGGCGGCAGCACCCGGCCGAAGGCCAGGCACCGGCGGAGCAGCGGCCGAGGCGGCACCCGGCAGCGGCACGGCAGGCGGAACCAGAGGCACAGGCAGCGGGGGTCCCGGGGACGGCGCCGACCCAGGCGGGCCGGCCGCCGAACCCCCAGACGCGGACCCAAGCGGCCCGGCCGACAGCACCGACAAGCGGCGGCCCCCCCAGGCGGCAGCACCCGGCCGAGGGCCAGGCACCGGCGGAGCAGCGGCCGAGGCGGCACCCGGCAGCGGCACGGCAGGCGGAACCAGAGGCACAGGCAGCGGGGGTCCCGGGGACGGCGCCGACCCAGGCGGCCCAGACGCGGACCCAAGCGGCCCGGCCGACAGCACCGACAAGCGGCGGCCCCCCAAGGCGGCAGCACCCGGCCGAAGGCCAGGCACCGGCGGAGCAGCGGCCGAGGCGGCACCCGGCAGCGGCACGGCAGGCGGAACCAGAGGCACAGGCAGCGGGGGTCCCGGGGACGGCGCCGACCCAGGCGGGCCGGCCGCCGAACCCCCAGACGCGGACCCAAGCGGCCCGGCCGACAGCACCGACAAGCGGCGGCCCCCCCAGGCGGCGGCACCCGGCCGAGGGCCAGGCACCGGCGGAGCAGCGGCCGAGGCGGCACCCGGCAGCGGCACGGCAGGCGGAACCAGAGGCACAGGCAGCGGGGGTCCCGGGGACGGCGCCGACCCCGACGGGCCAGCCCCATGCGACAACGCAGGCGGTGCATGCGGCTCAGGCGGCATCCGAAGCAGGGGCCCCATGGGCAGCGTGGACCCGGCCGGGCCCACCGCTGCCCCCGCGAACGGCGGCCCCCTCAGCGCGGCCACAGACGGGCCTTCATGCACCATCGGAGGGATCCGGTGTCCCAGGCTTTCCACCTCGAACAACGCACGGAGCCTCCGTCCGGCCCTGGTCAGTGGCGGGCTCTCCAGACTCTTAGAGACGGCGGCCTCCCCGTCCGCCGCCGCGTCGCCCTCGGTTGCGAAAGGCCCTCCCGCCGTCTTGCACCTGAGGCACTGGCTGTACCCACATCAGGGTTCCATCCCCCAGTTGGACTTGGATGAGGCCCTGCCCCCCCCGAGGCACCATCACCGTCCGGGCCAGTTGCGGCTCTCCTGTTCTCTGGCGGATCGCGTTGGCATTCACCGCCTCCCGCGACGGCCGCCGTCCTCCCCGCACATGACGCTCCGGCTCCCCCACAGGGATTACAGTGGAGGCGGCAAGAGCAGCCTCTTGGGCCCTCCTCCTTCTGGGCAAGCTACTGGGCCTCGCCGCATGCGCAGGCCGAGTCCCGGGGTCTTCCCTCGCAGGTGCGGTCGTCGGTTCATCCTCAGCGGGGAGCTCGCTCGGGAGGACAAGGCACTCCTCGTCATCATCAGCAGGAGAGGTACGGTCATCCACGGGTACCACTTCTTTGGCTGTCGATCTCCGCTCTCTGGGTGAGGCTTCTCGGTCCTGGGATGGTGCTTTCCCATTCGCAGCGCGACGGGTCGCCAGGCCCACGAACAGTCCAGGGGGTGGTGCTGCACGAAGCTCCTCGAATGCCCCAACCGGGAGCTCGACATAACAATAGCGCTTCCTCGGGCCATAACGGATGCTCATTGGCTTCTGGGGGAGTTCCCCCAGGATCTCTGGCCAGGGGGTTCCCGGGGTGCGACGCAGGTAAACGGACTGGAGCTGAGTTGGCCCCTGCTGCGCATGCTGCTGGGTCCCCAGGTCACCTACGCGCCCCCGCGCAGTCGGAGCTAGAGCCGCCACCGTGACCGTCGGAACCGAGCCGGGAGCAGAGGGTGCCACAGGCGCCGGGGGTTTCTGGTCCTGCCAGTCAGTCAGTCTCGTGTTAATGCAGCCTCGTGTGAGGCTAACTAAGGATGTTTTTGCTTCCAATTTTCCCGGGGATCGGTTAGGAATGGGCTCATTCTGGCACTGGGAATGATGTTTCCCAAGTGCGGTGCACTGCTGCACAGAGCCCCTTTTTGGAATGGGCCCTCGGAAGGGCATCAGATGGCGGTCGGTCATCCACTTTCTCCCCCATCCAATGCGAGCTCAGGCTCGCCACACCAAATCGGGCATGTGTGGGTAGTCACATTTTGTTTGGGGGTGTCCGTTGGGCCCTTATCCGGGCCAATCCCAAAATGGGAATCCATTTCGACCGACGATCCGGTTCATCCGCAGGCTCTCGGTCGTTTGCGTTGGGTCTGGGAAACTAGACCCCAAAGAAAAAATTGAGCCTGCAGAATTTTTAATTAAGTCTTTTTGCGATTTTGGTGCCTCATGCGCCCCTTCGATCGTCGCGCCCCCTTCGTGACCGCAGCTGTGAGGCTCGATGCCCAACCAAACTAGGATATTCCAAGAGAGAAACAGTGAGCCCCCCATGGGTTCCTGTCCGGGTCAGGGCCAGGCCCGAGCCCACCGAGCGAGGCGGTTGGTCGTTTTGCCCATAGGCGTGCCGACGTGGTTTGGGTTTGACCCGCTCGAACATCTCGAATCCTTCAGGTCCACCCAAAAACGTGGCCCCGTAACCACGGAACTGACCCTTCGCCCTGCCGAGATAGCGTGTTCAATTACTCCTGCTTTCGACTTCAACCTCTGGACAGAAGAGACTGCCATGGCCGTGGCCGGTTTTTTGGCTCTTGCCAAGGAGAGGGCAGGTGCCACCAAGGCTCTCCTGCGACGCTCATCCAAGCTGGCCACTAAGGTTTCTTCTTTTCAAGCACCGTATGCAGACCTGAGCAACGATGTGCTCGGCCTCATCTTCCTGCGGCTCATTCCAAGCGAACTGGCTGTGGTTTCTCGGGTCAGCCGCCAATTTCACGATGTTTCCCAGCAAGACTTCATCTACAAGCGCCTCTTCGAGGAGGTCATGCTGCCCGCGATTCCCGACGATGTCGGCGATGCCCTCAAAACGACCCGCCAGCTCTGGGAGGCCGAGGGCTGGTCGTACAAGGACCGGTGCAAGTCCTGTGCGGACATGATCCGTAAGACAAAGAGCGCCGCCAAGCGTGAGTACGTGAGCTACGAGTTGCACCACAGCTACGCGCTCGTCTCGCGGCCGGTCATGCTGGGGCTGCTGTACAGCGGCTTCTACGCACTGGTTTGCAAGGCCGATGGGGTGGTGCCCTTCTGGATCCCCTCGCGGCTCCTGACGGGGTCCTGGTTGCTTGCGGGCACGCCCTGCCTGCTGGGTGCGGGCGTCCTGCTGCCCTGGTGCCTGAACGCTCTCCGGTCCCCCTCGCTGGCCTGCTACCGGCTCTTCGGGCTGACCTGGCTGTCCCTGATGGCCAGCACAGCCCTGTCGTTGGCCCGCCTGGACGGGCTGCTGCCCATCTCCATCACCCGGGCCTGGCTGCCCGCCCTGGCCGTCTCGACGGTGTGCGCCGTGCGGTCGAGGGCGCGCGCCCGTCGGTACCTCGAGCGGACCTGGGACAAGTGGACCGTTTGGGTGTGCGTGGCCCTGTGGCTCGTTCTGCTGCCCCTGACGATGCGTGCCGACCCCACGTGGCGATGGCTGGCCTACATCCCCTGGTGGGTTGTCCTGTCACCGATGGCCTTACCTGCCCTGGGATTCGCTTGGGTTCTGGCCCATCAACGCGACTTCGGAGCCAAAGTTGTCGGATCGCTCTTTACGTGGGTGCCGTGTTTAGGTCCGTGGAAAATGATTTGAAGCCTCCTTCCTGTCTTGTGTTCATTGCCACTCTGTGGGTTTCCAATTAGTCGAGATTCCGTGGGGGATATCTGTGTTGTTTGTGTTTCTGTTTCGTGGCCGATCCCTGGCCACTCACGACTCCGAATCTCCTATCCACAGCCGAGTACGTGGGCCTCTGCATGTGGCTGGGCGGGCGGCCGGTGGCCCTGCGGGGTCTCTTCTTCGCGCCCTTCGCGCTCTCGTGCATCATGATCATTCCGGTGCTGGGATCTCTCAAAGAGCGCGTCTCGCACTACGAGCCCCCGGGCTTACGACGGCTGGGCATGTCCGTCCCCAAGCTGCGTCTCCAGCACGCCGCACACCCCGGCCGCTGCCTCCTCACACACTCGCACGCACGGCCTTTCGCCCCCTTTGCTCCAACGCCCACATACCATACCCGCCACACCCGTCCGATTAACGACGATTCCTTCGGACGCGCGACGCATCTGTTGATGATGAGGATTGGATGATGATGATGATGATGATGATGATGATGATGATGATGATGATGATGATGATCAGATGATGATGATGATGATGATTGGATGATGATTGGATGATGATGATGATGATGATGATGATGATGATGATGATGATGGTGATGATGGTGATTGGATGATGCTGATGATGTTGTTGTTGTTGTTGTTGGCGAAGACCCCCCCACGACACGCCTGCCCACTCGCGCAGACATCGTTGCCTGACTCACACACATAACGCACACACAACGCAATACACGCACCGTCCCTCTATAACGCAATACACGCACCGTCCCTCTTCAGGTCGCCTCGGAGCATTTCGACCCGCCGCCAACTCTGGGCCGTCTTTCGGGTGTCCTCCCAAGTGGCCGTCTGGTGCCATTGTATCATCCTGATCGCCCTGCCCTGCGCCCGGCGGGCGCTCGGATCGCTCTTGCATCACCGCGGCCGGACTGCGCTTGGGTTGGTGGCCGTGATCGCATTCAACCTCTTGGTGGGCCTCCTGTTCTGAGGAGATGCGGCCCGACTTGCGCTTGGGTTGGTGGCCGTGGTCGCATTCAAGGGTCTCTGATTTGGATTGTAAATCTGGTGGAGTCGTTTTATTTTTTCTGTGTCGATCTGGATGTCTCTCTCTCTGCGGCACTCCGGTTCTCTGTGTCTGTGAGACGTGCGTGAGTTCGAGTGGGGGGACAGACGTCTCCTCGCGTCTGGCATCCTGCGGAAACGACCAGAGAGAACATGCTGTGTATTTGTGAGGGTGTAGGCGATAAGTTCAAGAAGAAAGATTACTCGCGCCTTCGCGCCATGCGTTACACTCCAGGGGGGGCCGGGCCGAATGACCCGTATGATGGCCAGTACAGATCATTTCCAAGAGTCTCCGTACGGCTCACCTCGCTCGTTCGTCGGCTCGTGGACCATGGCAGTTGGGGAGATGAAATGGGACCCTGCTATCGGATCGTGGGCGAACGGGGGGCAGAGCAGACAGGGCCGGCAGGGCGGGGCGCGATGCACAGGTCGGGGCAGCGGGGGGGGGGCGGCTCCAGGACCCGCACCTCAACTGCTCCTCCAGGGAGCGATCCGCCGGCCGAGACGCGCAATCGGAGTCGGACGACGGCCTGGGGTGGGAGGGGGCGGTGGACGGTGGCGAGTGAGAAGGGAGCGCGGAGGGAGGTAGCGGCCGCGATCGGAAGGCCTGGGGGAGGGGGAGGGAGGGGGAGGGGGAGAGGGCGTTCGCACCCAAAACCACCCCAACAAGCAGCGGAGGCTGCTTTTCCCAGACCAGAGCCTAGAGGCGGCCCCGTCACGGCGCCCCTCAAGTCGTCCTACCCCAAAGGCTGGTCAGTGGGGTGCCGGGGCTTCGGATCTGCCCACGCTGGGCCATGGGGTAAGCATGACATGGGGGAACATGACGGGGGCGTGGCGAGAATCATGATGTATGACGGGCGGGGAGGGGAACGCTGCAGGGTGGCAGGTTGGCGGGGTAAGCATGATCGGGGTGAACATGATGGGGTGGGGTGGGGTGGGGGGATGGCGATCGTGGCAGGGGTCCCATGTCATCATCACCCCCCATGTCACATGGCCTCACCACCCCCCCATGTTCATGTCATTATCACCCCATGTCAGAGAGACATGCTGTGTATTTGCTAGGACGCAGGCGAAGAGAAAAAGGAGAAACTTTACTCCCGCCTTCGCGTCGCGCGTTACACGTTCCGATGGGGGCCCTGGGCCTAATGACCTCGTGTTGGGCCCTCCTCGGCCGGAGCAGCCGTGGTGAGCGGAGCCCCAGTGGGTGGGTGGTGGGGGGTGCCTTGTGTCAGGGGTGCGGCTCGTCGGCAGCTGCCCTGTTGCGCATGGTCATCAGGGCCAGGTCATCTCCATGTCATATGTCATCATGTCATCACCACCCCCCATGCACATCACCCCCCATGCCATCATCACCCCCACGTCGTCGTCACCCATGTTACCTGTCACCATCACCCCCCAGGTCATCACCACTCCCCCATCATCCCCCCCACGCCATCATCATGTCATCATCCCTCCCCATGCCATCATCACCTCCACATCGTCATCGCCCCCCATGTCACATGTCACCATCACCCCAGGTCACCACCACCACCCCATCATCATCCCCCCCACGCCATCATCATGTCATCATCACTCCCCATGTCATCATCACCCCTCCATGTCACCACCCCCATGTCATTATCACCACCCCAGGTCAGCATCATCCCCCCCCCCCCTCCCCCCATGTCATCATCGCCCTCCACCTGGCCTGCCTGTCATGGCACGTTGTGGCTGCTGCCCCTGTCTCGGTCTCCCACCCACCCCCACCATCCATCCCCATTTCAAACCCATCCCCCCCTGACCCAGAGCCTGCCCGTAAGGCTGGCCTACGCCACGGGGCCCGCTGGCCTGTCACGGCCCCGACTGAGCTCGGTCGGCCCCGGGTGTGGCCGCCACAAGGCCAATGGTGTTTCATCTCCCGCCAGCCATTCTGGATGAATTGGAGCCCCGGCCGGTAGCCATCATACGAATTATTCGGCCCGGCATCCCCCCGGAAACGCATGGCGCGAAGGCGCGAGTAATCTTTCTTCTTGAACACTCCCCGCCTGCAAATACACAGCACGCTCTCTCTGGAGGACTTCGGGTTTTGTACCCTGGCCACCCGTGCCGCGCAATGTGCCTCGGGCTCATCACCGCTGGGTGCCGAAGAGGGCGTCATCCCACTTTTTGGGGGGGTCCACAGGGAGGCCGACATGCTCCCCCGCCCCTGGCCTCCCCTGCCCCACGGCGGCCTCCCCCAGACCCTGCCATCGCGGAGACTTCAAGAGAAACTGAGTTGCGGTCCGATTGATTGGGCCAAGAAGATCAACAGGACCAAAGACAGTGGACAAGACATGGGAAGGAATTTACAAGGTGGGCAGAAGGGGAGGGAAGATGGAGAGGAACAGGAAAACAGGTTCGGGCGGAAGGGCACAAGGTGATTTACAACGAGAAGACCAAGCGGCTGGACATGAAGAGGCGCTGAATTGACTGTGGCAATGGGCCCAGGTCAAGCTGCGGGAGGAGAGGCGGAGCGGGGGGAAGGGCAAGGTGAAGACGAAAAGGTGAGCCATGACAGAGGCAAGGGCCTGTATGACGACAGGCATGGCGGGGCTGGTGGTGGCGGGGCTGGTGGCGGCGGGGCGGGAGTGTGTCTGTGTGTGGGGCCTCTTCCTCTCCTCCCTGGGCTGGGCCAGCAGACCTGCTGGAGGCTGGTGTTGTGCCCCAGCGCCCCCGCAAGGGCACGCGCCCCCTCGGCGCCAATCTCGTTGTTGGAGAAGACGAACTGAGATGGGCGATGACCACCGGGCGGCGGCCAGGTGCGGAGCGTCCGTGCCACGGTCGCAGAGCAGCAGCCGAGGAGCGACCGATCGAGATGCCGAAACCGAGTGGGTGCGAGCGATGATGGAGGTGAGGGCGAGCGGAAAGGAGGCAGAGTGGGGCTGGCCGGGCGGGCGGGCGGTGGGGGCGGCAACAACAACAGGGCAAGCACGCCAGGCGAGGCGAGGCGAGGCGAGGCGGAGGCGGAGGCGGAGGCGGGGCTGATGGCCGGGTGGTGTGTGTCGAATAAAGAAGGAACGAAGTGTGTGGTGGGCCCCCCTTACTCTCCTCCCTGGGCTGGGCCAGCAGACCTGCTTGAGGCTGGTGTTGTACTTCAGCGCCACCCCAAGGGCACGCGCCCCCTCGTCGCCAATGTTGTTGGAGCTGAGGTCGAGCTGGGATGGGCGATGACCACCGGGCGGCCAGGTGCCGTAGAGCAGCAGCCGAGGAGCGACCGAGATGCCGAACCGAGGGGGTGGTGCGAGCAGCGATGATGGAGGTGAGGGCGAGCGGAAAGAGGCGGTGGGGGGCTGCAACAACGACGGGGCAAGCATGCGGCCTCCATGACAGGCAGGGCAGGGCTAGTGGCCGGGAGGTGTCGGTGTCGGCGGGTGTGTCTGTGTCTGGGCCAGCAGACCTGCCGGAGGCTGGTGTGCTCCAGCGCCCCCGCAAGGGCACGCGCCCCCTCGGCGCCAAACCGGTTTTTGCCGAGGTTGAGCTGAGATGGGCGATGACCACCGGGCGGCCAGGTGCGGAGCGACCGTGCCACGGCCGCAGAGCAGCAGCCGAGGAGCGACCGAGATGCCGAAACCGAACCGAGGTGCGTGCGAGCGAGGATGGAGGTGAGGGCGAGCGGAAACAGGCAGAGTGGGGCTGGCCGCAGCAGGGCAAGGCAGAGTGGGGCTGGCCGCAGCAGGGCAGGGCAGGGCAGGGCAGGGCAGGGCAGGGCAGGGCAGGGCAGGGCAGGGCAGGGCAGGGCAGGGCAGGGCAGGGCAGGGCAGGGCAGGGCAGGCAGGGCAGGGCAGGGCAGGGGCAGGGCAGGGCAGGGCAGGGCAGGGCAGGGCAGGGCAGGTGTGTCTGTGGGCCTGGGCTGGGCCAGCAGACCTGCTGGAGGCTGGTGTTGTGCCCCAGCGCCCCCGCAACGGCACGCGCCCCCTCGGCGCCAATCTCGTTCCAGCTGAGGGTGAGCTGAGATGGGCCGGGCGGCCAGGGGTGGAGCGTCCCGCAGAGCAGCAGCCGAGGAACCGAGTGGGTGGTGTGAGCGATGATGGAGGTGAGGGCGAGCGGAAAGCAGAGTGGGGCTGGCAGGGCTGCGACAACGACGGGGCAAGCATGCGGGTTCCATGCTAGGCAGGGAGGGGCTGGTGGCCGGGTGGTGTCAGCGGCATATGTGTCATCAGCGGCAAATGGGAATATGTGTCATCAGCTGCATGCCTCAAATGGCCCCTTCCTCTCCTCCCTGGGCTGGGCCAGCAGACCTGCTGGAGGCTGGTGTTGTGCTCCAGCGCCCCCGCAAAGGCCCGCGCCCCCTCGTCGCCAATACCGTTCGCGCCGAGGTCGAGCTGAGATGGGCGATGACCACCGGGCGGCCAGGTGCGGAGCGTCCGTGCCACGGCCGCAGAGCACCAGCCGAGGAGCGACCGATCGAGATGCCGAAACCGAGTGGGTGGTGCGAGCGATGGTGGAGGTGAGGGCGAGCGGAAACAGGCAGAGTGGGGCGGGCGGGCGGGCGGGCGGGCGGGCGTCTGTGTGTGGTGGGCCCCTTCCTCTCCTCCCCGGGCTGGGCCAGCAGACCTGCTGGAGGCTGGTGTTGTGCTCCAGCGCCCCCGCAAGGGCACGCGCCCCCTCGGCCTTAATCCCGTTCCGGTTGAGGTCGAGCTGATGAGATGGGCGATGACCACCGGGCGGCCAGGTGCGTCCGAGCCACGGCCGCAGAGTAGCAGCCGAGGAGCCGAAACCGAGTGGGCGCGAGCGATGATGAGGTGAGGGCGAGCGGAAAGGGGCAGAGTGGGGCTCCTTCCTCTCCTCCCTGGGCTGGGCTGGGCCAGCAGACCTGCCGGAGGCTGGTGCTGTGCTCCAGCGCCATCGCAACGGCACGCGCCCCCTCGTCGCCAATCTGGTTGCTGCCGAGGTTGAGCTGTGATGGGCGATGACCACCGGGCGGTCAGGTGCGGAGCGTCCGTGCCACGGCCGCAGAGCAGCAGCCGAGGAGCGACCGATCGAGATGCCGAAATCGAGTGGGTGCGAGGTGAGGGCGGGCGGGCGGGCGCGCGGTGGGGCTGCAACAACGAAGGCCTGCAACAACGACGGGGCAAGCATGCGGCCTCCATGCCAGGCAGGGCGGGGCTGGGGCGGGGCTGGCGTGTGGTGGACCCCTCTCCTTCCTCTCCTCCCTGGGCTGGGCCAGCAGACCTGCTGGAGGCTGGTGTTGTGCTCCAGCGCCCCCGCAACGGCACGCGCCCCCTCGGCGCCAATCCCGTTCCGGTTGAGGTCGAGCTGATGAGATGGGCGATGACCACCGGGCGGCCAGGGTGGAGCGTCCGTACCACGGCCGCAGAGCAGCAGCCGAGGAGCGCCGCAGAAACCGAGTGGGTGGTGTGAGCGATGATGGAGGTGAGGGCGAGCGGAAAGAGGCAGTGGGGCTGGCCGGGCGGGCGGGCGGGCGGGCGGGCGGTGGGGGCTGCAACAACGAAGGCCTGGGGGCAAGCATGCGGCCTCTTCATGCCAGACAAGGCGGGGCTGGTGGCCGGGTGTCGGCGGCGGGTGTGTGTGTGTGTGTGTGGTGGGCCCCTTCCTCTCCTCCCTGGGCTGGGCCAGCAGACCTGCTGGAGGCTGGTGTTGTGCTCCAGCGCCCCCGCAAAGGCCCGCGCCCCTCGTCGCCAATACCGTTGCAGCTGAGGTCGAGCTGAGATGGGCGATGACCACCGGGGCGGCCAGGTAGACGGGATGCCGACACCGAGTGGGTGGTGCGAGCGATGATGGAGGTGAGGGCGAGCGGAAAGGGGCAGAGTGGGGCGGGCGGGCGGGCGGGCGGGCGGGCGGGCGGGCGGGCGGTGGGGGCTGCAACAACGAAGGCCTGCAACAACGACGGGGCAAGCGGGGCTGGTGGCCGGGTGGTGTCGGCGGCGGGTGTCTGGTGGGACCCCCTTCCTCTCCTCTCTGGGCAGACCTGCTGGAGGCTGGTGTTGTGCTCCAGCGCCCCCGCAAGGGCACGCGCCCCCTCGGCGCCAATCCGGTTCTCGCAGAGGTTGAGCTGAGATGGGCGATGACCACCGACCGGGGCGGCCAGAGGTGCGGAGCGTCCGTGCCACGGCCGCAGAGCAGCAGCCGAGGAGCGACCGAGATGCCGAAACCGAGTGGGTGGTGCGAGCGATGATGGAGGTGAGGGCGAGCGGAAAGAGGCGGTGGGGGGCTGCAACAATGAAGGGGGGCAAGCATGCAGCTTCCATGCCAGGGGGCAGGGCGGGGCTGGTGGCCGGGTGGTGTCGGCGGGTGTCTGTGTGTGGTGGGCCCCTTCCTCTCCTCTCTGGGCAGACCTGCTGGAGGCTGGTGTTGTGCTCCAGCGCCCCCGCAAGGGCACGCGCCCCCTCGGCGTCAATATTGCAATCACAGAGGCGGAGCTGAGATGGGCGATGACCACCGGCGTGCCAGGGCCGCAGAGCGGAGCGACCGAGATGCCGAAACACCGTGTGGGTGCGAGTGATGATGGTGATGAGCACGGAAGGCAGAGCGGGGGCTGCTCAGTGCGTTGCAAGGCGGGACCCTGCCGCAGCCAGCGAAGGGCGTGAGCCGGTCGCCAGCAGGCAGACCTTGGTGACGGTGCGGTTGGTCTGCAGCCAGGCCGCCAGGCACACCATGAACTTGGCGCGTCCATTCCTGAGCCGCAGCTGGGGCCGCCCCGATCCCATCAGCAGACGCCGCCACCCCCGTCGGATCAGCGATGATGATGATGATGATGATGATGATGAGCGTCACTCGCCTTCCCTCCCACTGCCCGGGGCGCCAGCACCAGTCACCACAGGGCAGACCTCCGTCTCCGTGCAGCGGCGGGCCAAATCGAGGGCGGCTCGCTCGTCCTCCTCAGGCTCCGTTCCAGTTCCACTTGCTGGGGGGGGGGGGGGGGGGGGGGG
The DNA here is from genome assembly GCA_027972325.1 of Paratrimastix pyriformis. Taxonomy (NCBI): domain Eukaryota; phylum Preaxostyla; family Paratrimastigidae; genus Paratrimastix; species Paratrimastix pyriformis. The sequence goes on along the minus strand of JAPMOS010000089.1, from coordinate 132,501 downwards.
GGGGGGGGGGGGGCGAGTGTGGGAACCAACGGGCACGACGTTGCCCCACCCACCGCGGAGGCCTCGCCAAGGCCGCCTTCGCTCCACCCCAGCCCGCACATCCCATCCCCAGACCTCCGGCTCGGCTGGCCTGCGGAGGGCTGCCTCCACTTCGGCTGCCCTGCGACGGGCTGCCTCTTCGGCTGCCTTGCGGCGGGCTGCCTCCTCTTCACGTGCCTTCATGCGGGCTGCCTCCGCTTCACATGCCTTTCCCCAGACTTCCCTCTCGACGTACTGGGGGAAGGAGAGCAAACGTTGAACATTGGGCCAACCAACGAGAGACGTCCGAACCAAAACCGTCACCACACCGCGAGCCAGACAGCTCGACAACCCAGCCCAACCCAGCCCAGCCCAGCCCAGCCCAGCCAGCACAAACTGATCGACAGACTCGACAGACAGACTCGACAGACAGACTCGACAGACAGACCCGACAGACAGACCCGACAGACAGACAGACACGACAGACAGACTCGACAGACAGCCAGCCAGCCAACACAGCCAGACAGTCAGTACATCCAGGTGTCCCATCCCAAAAAAGCGGGGCTGGCGGGGGCTGCGGACCTGGTTGAAGTTCAGGACGGCCTTCTGGATGCGGGCCATGTCGGGGCGGTCGGTGGGCTTCTCGCTGCACATGCGCACCAGCAGCTCCACCACCTCCGCTGCCGCCGCCGCCGCCATCTGGCCGCCGCACAGCTTGCCCACCTCGGCGAAGGCCTCGCAGCTCCTCCTCCGAGGGCCGCTCCTCGGTCTTGTGGGCCGAGTCCGTCTGGCTGTACAGGCAGAACAGCGTCACACCCATCGCGTAGACGTCCGTCGCGGGCGTGTTGCCGAGCGGCACCCCCGAGGCCTCCAGCAGGGCCTGACCCTCGGCCGTGCAAGCCGAGGCCAGCTCGGGCGCCATGAAGCCGGGCGTGCCCCGGATGAGCGGCTCGTTGGACGAGCCGTCCGTGCACTCGCAGGCCATGCCCAGGTCGGCCAGCAGGGCCCTCAGCCGCGGCGGCTGCGTGTCCGGGGCGGGGCGCAGCAGCACGTTGGCCGGCTTGATGTCGTTGTGCAGCACCTGGCGGTCGTTCTGCTCGAAGGGCTTGCCGTGCAGGTAGGCCAGCCCGCGCACCATGTCCACCAGCAGCCACCAGCGCTCCTCCCGGTCGGCGTCCGGGTCGGCCGAGGGGCTGCGCAGGTGGCGCCGGATGACCTTGTCCAGGTCGCCCCCCTCGCAGAAGGGCGTCAACAGACACCGCAGCACCGGCCCGCCCGGCTCGAGCTGCGCGGGGGACGGGGGGACGGGGGACGGGGGACGGGGGACGGGGACGGGGACGGGGATGGGTGGGGGTGAACAACGCAATCACTCGACGAGGTGTGCATGGGCCATCATCATCATCATCATCATCATCCAATCTCAATCATCATCCAATTCATCACGCCAATCATCATCACAACATCAATTATCACGGCATCAATTATCATCATCCTATCATCATCATCATCATCATCACCCAATCATCATCATCATCCGATCATCCTCATCATCACCCAATCATCGTCCACTCTCCATCCATTCATCAGTCATCACCCAGTCATCATCCAATCATCAACATCATCATTCTGACGAGGTGTGTATGGGCTACAGCTGGGTGGTGTGCATGGGTGTCAGGCACGAGGAGGGCAAGACCAGACCTGCACCTCCAGGGGGGGGCCCGCGGCGGGCAGGACGTTGGGGTGGTGCACGGCGGCGGGGATGTAGCCCTCGTTGTTGATCATGGCCCGCTCCAGGTCCGTCTCGGGGGCCGCGGTGGCCTTCAGGGCCACGTTTTGCTGGCCCATCCGAGCGTCGCCCATCTTGAAGGAGATCCCGAAGGCCCCCACGCCCAGCACGTGGTACGGGTCGATGATGTCGGGGTCCTCGGGCCGCGCCTTCTTCTGCAGGCTGGGCCCGGGCAGGTGCCGGTAAAGGGGGGGGTCGCCCACCACCGGGATCAGCGTCAGCTTCCCGCCCCCCCGGAGGAAGGCCTCGGTGTCCATGGTGGACTTCCTCCCGCCCTGGCTGGCCACGAACAGGCGCGCACCGCACGGCGGCGCCGGTTGGCTTGTTGCCGGCGAGGGAGAGGGCGGGGGCGGTGGGGCCGATGGGGCCGATGGGGCCGGTGGGGCCGATGGGGCCGATGGGGTCGATGTGTTGGCGTTCTGTGTGAGTGTGTGTGTGGGGAGGAGGTCGAGGTAGGTGAGACCAGGGAGGAAAAAACAGGCAAGAGGCTGCAAGTCCCACCAGTCTGGTGGGACTTGATCGGTCATCATGAGGCCAGAGACAAGAAACAAAGGTACAACCGAATGAGGGTCTGACTGTTTTTCCTCATCATCCCGCTTCGATATTTCTCCCATTCAAATGCCAACACACTCTTCTAAGTGTAACTGCTTTTTTGGTATTATTCTCCCATTCAAATTCCAATCCACTCATTGTTTGATCGAACATGAGATCGATGCAAAAACGGATATCAAAACAAACGCGAAAAACGAAAGCAGACCAAGTATTCTTTGATATAGCGAGCATCATCCTCTTTGGGCACGCCCCCGAGACGGAAGCGCGGAATGCGCCCTTCACGGCGCGGCGGTCTCAGGGTCGTGATCTCAACTAAAGTATCGCTCGGGGTGTCCGGACCAACTACCGGGGGAGAAAGAAAAAAACACACATAAAAAGGTGGCCAAAGGAGCACAACATCAAAAATAGAAAGCCCCCATCCCACAGACATGTCGCAATCACAAGAGTTTTCCGCTTGAACGGTGAGTCCCCGGACCCGGGGCCAGAGTACCGCAACACGACCCTGTAGGCGTGCATCAAGCCTTCGGCTGCCCTGCGGCGGGCTTCTTCGGCTGCCTCCTCTTCGGCTGCCTTGCGGCGGGCTGCCTCTTCTTCGGCTGCCCTGCGGCGGGCTGCCTCCTCTTCGGCTGCCCTGCGGCGGGCTGCCTCTTCTTCGGCTGCCTTGCGGCGGGCTGCCTCTTCTTCGGCTGCCCTGCGGCGGGCTGCCTCCTCTTCGGCTGCCCTGCGGCGGGCTTCTTCGGCTGCCTCCTCTTCGGCTGCCCTGCGGCGGGCTGCCTCCTCTTCGGCTGCCCTGCGGCGGGCTTCTTCGGCTGCCTCCTCTTCGGCTGCCCTGCGGCGGGCTGCCTCCTCTTCGGCTGCCTTGCCGCGGGCTGCCTCCTCTTCGGCTGCCCTGCGGCGGGCTTCTTCGGCTGTCTCTGCTGCCCTGCGGCGGGCTGCCTCCTCTTCGGCTGCCCTGCGGTGGGCTTCTTCGGCTGTCTCCTCTTCGGCTGCCCTGGCTGCCTCGGCCTGGTGGAAGGAGAAAAGGTTGTACATTGGGCCAACCAACGAGGCGTCCGGACCAAAACCGCCACCACACCTCGAGCTCGACAACACAGCCACCCGGCCCAGCCAAGCCAGAGAGAACAGACAGACAGACAGCCCAAACAGACAGACAGACAGCCAGCCCAGCCCATTGAAAAGAGCCAGTGCTTGCTAGAGAAGGGGGCTGCTCATTCTTTTGAAGAACGAGCGCGTTCAAAGGAAGATGCGCAAGCAGGCGGCAGCGAACAAGGGTCAGTCAACGGTAAAGCCTTCAGGCGGAAGAGCACGTCAACATCCGAAACCGGAAATCAGGACCCACAAGGGATCCGTCACATGGCGTGGATACGCTCACACCACATCGCACAGCAGCAGACACATCATCAAATTATCATCACCACCACCCCTCCCCCTTCACCGATCAGACCCGTGTCCAGGGCCAGCAGCAGCTGCACCGAACGGGCGGGGCGCGCCGGGTGAAGCCCTACGTGTGTGAGTGTGTGAGTGTGTGAGTGTGTGAGTGTGTGAGTGTGTGAGTGTTGTACAGAAGCAGATGTTGAAAGGGACAGTGTGTGTGTGTGTGTGTGTTGAGGTCGGTGAGACCACACTCCGAACACGGAAAAGAGGGGGCTGCGAGATGACACTTTCTGATTCCAGTCTCGTCCAGCCTCGTCGTTCTGTCAAAATCCCATCTCTGCTTTTTGTGAGAGCGTTTGATCGATCATCATGAGATCAGAGACAAGAACAAAAACCATCCCGCTTCTCTTTATTTTCCCGTTCAAATTCAAATCACTCTTTCTACGTGTCTGATCACAACTGTTTTGTTAAAAAAGCGTTTGATCACACAGGAGGTCAAAAAAAGGAGCAAACCTGATATCAAACAAACACAAAAAACGAAGCAGACTTTGAGATAGCGGGCATCATCCTCTTTGGGCACGTCCCCGAGGTGGAAGCGCGGAATGCGCCCTTCTCGGCGAGGCTGACTCAGGGTAGTGATCTCAACCAAAGTATCGTTCGGGGTGTCCGGACCAACTACAGCGTGACCGGGGAAGGAAAAAAAAAAAACAACCACGCAGAAAATGGTGGCCAAAGTCGCACAATCAAAAAAGAGAAAGCCCATCCCACAGACATGCCGAAATCACAATAGTTTCCCGCTTGAACGGTGAGCCACCGGACCCGGGGCCAGAGTATTCCAACTCGACTCTGTAGGCGTGCATCGCTCAAACTCCGGCTGAGTCCTCAGATGGACGTGTACCGGTAGGCTGCACCAGGGGTGTTACGTTAAGTGACCGAGCGCTCCCACGGAATTCGAGGGAGGCAATGCGGATCTGCGATTCGCACGCTTAGTGGACGCGTGTGACATGCGAGGACTCAGGAGATTGACAGACTTGAATGTAATAATTTGAGTTTGAATTGAGTTGGAAGGAAAACCCGGGCCACGTGGGAAAACCCGGGCCATGGGAAACGCGGGTTTCATGAATGGGCCTCATTTGAGAGCTGGTGTAATCCTTATTCGATGACAATCGCAACACCTGGGCGGAAACGAACGGTTCGGACGAGAAGGGCATATCAATGATATGCCGACCGAAATGCTTGGTCTTCCACACTCATTCTCTTCGAAAAACTCAATCCGTCTGAACAAAAACATCGTGTACGAAAGAGCGACGACAACAGAGGATCAACACGCCACCAGACGATCGCAAGGGAGCCATGGGGGCTGCCGGGACGAGGCGTGTCGCCCCTAGTGGGGGAGAGTCAGAGGACCCCCCATGAGAGGCTGAGGTGGGGGTGATAGGTCAGGCATGGGGGCCGGGATGAAGGGCCGGACGGATGATGGAGGATAGTAACCATATGGGACGGGTGGGGGGTAGCCCGGTGGGGGATAGCCCGGTGGGGGGTAAAAGGGCCCGGGGGGTGGGGATAGGCGTAGTAGCCCATGACAAGTGGGTGCTGGCAAAGAAGCCGAGGCTGTGCTGAGGTGGTGTGTGGCCTGAGGCTGCTGCGTGGTGTGGGTGGCCTGAGGCTGCTGGGAGCCTGAGGGCTGATGGCCATGTGGGTGGCCTGAGCGCTGCTGGGTCTCCAGAGACGGCAGAAGGGCGGGTTGGGCAGGGCGTGGGAGGGAGGGACGGGTCGGGACGGATAGCCACCATCCGCGGACCGGCGAGGCGCTCGGGGAACCAGCGGTGGGTGGTCGTGGCAAGAAGGCCTGGCGCTCAGGTAGGGGCGCCCCGGTGTCCGCACTCGACTCACTGTCGTGCACGCTTGGCCGGGTTGAAGACACATTCGCAGCGGGTTTTTTCCGTGTGGTTCGGGTGAATTCGCCGTCGTGCGGTTTTGGAAAAAAATGAATGCCAGCTTTTATGGTCGGGCGTAACCCCCCGGGACAAATCGTGCGGTTTTGGAAAAAATGCAGACCTCACTGAATATGAGCGAGCTTTCATTTGGGTGCAGCCTAGGGCGCGGGGTGACCCGCCCGGGCCGGTCTGACACCAGGGCTCACCCAGGCCCGGGGGGGTGCTTCTACATTAATGCGGCAGGGCCAGGCGGGCCCAGACGAAAGATCATCGACAGATGTCACATTCTGATGTCACGGTTCGCTCTGACCCTGGTGAGCGCTCGAGTTTTCTCCCAGTTCTCCAGAAGCAAGCAATCTCTCTTCAACGATAAATCGATGCACGCCTACAGGGTCGTTTTGGAATACTCTGGCCCCGGGTCCGGGGACTCACCGTTCAAGCGGAAAACTCTTGTGATTTCGGCATGTCTGTGGGATGGGGGCTTTCAATTTTCATTGTGCTCCTTTGGCATCCGTATTGCGTTTTTTCTTCCCGATCACGCTGTAGTTGATCCGGACACCCCGAGCGATGCTTTGGTTGAGATCACGACCCTGAGATCCCCGCGCCGTGAAGGGCTCATTCCGCGCTTCCGTCTCGGGGACGTGCCCAAAGAGGATGATGCTCGCTATATCAAAGAATACTTGGTCTGCTTCGTTTTTGGTGTTTGCCATTTTGATATCAGTGCATCTCCCTCATGTTTGATCAAATGATGAGTGGATTCGCCTTGAATGGGAGAAAAAGAAAGAAACTGGATCAGGAATAACAACCAGACCCTTGTTGTTTGTCTCTGATCTCGTGATGATGATCGATTCAAACGCCGTCTCACCGACCTCCTCCCCTCAACACACCACACACACCGGGATTCGCATTGCAGGAGACCCAATCGGATTCCGAAGAAGGAAGCACCAACCCATCGGCCCCATCGGCCCAACCGCCCCCGCCCTCTCCCTCGCCGGCAGCAAGCCAAGCGCCGTGCGTTGGCCAACAAGCGCCGTGCGGCGACCCACAAGCACCGTTGGGTGGCCAACAAGCACCGTTGGGTGACCCACAAGCACCGTTGGGTGACCCACAAGCACCGTTGGGTGACCCACAAGCACCGTTGGGTGACCCACAAGCACCGTTGGGTGACCCACAAGCACCGTTGGCGCCGTGCGGTGGCGGAAGCACCAGCCCATCGGCCCCACCGCCCCCACCGCCCCCGCCCTCTCCCTCGCCGGCAACAAGCCAACCGGCGCCGCCGTGCGGTGCGCGCCTGTTCGTGGCCAGCCAGGGCGGGAGGAAGTCCACCATGGACACCGAGGCCTTCCTCCGGGGGGGCGGGAAGCTGACGCTGATCCCGGTGGTGGGCGACCCCCCCCTTTACCGGCACCTGCCCGGGCCCAGCCTGCAGAAGAAGGCGCGGCCCGAGGACCCCGACATCATCGACCCGTACCACGTGCTGGGCGTGGGGGCCTTCGGGATCTCCTTCAAGATGGGCGACGCTCGGATGGGCCAGCAAAACGTGGCCCTGAAGGCCACCGCGGCCCCCGAGACGGACCTGGAGCGGGCCATGATCAACAACGAGGGCTACATCCCCGCCGCCGTGCACCACCCCAACGTCCTGCCCGCCGCGGGCCCCCCCCTGGAGGTGCAGGTCTGGTCTTGCCCTCCTCGTGCCTGACACCCATGCACACCACCCAGCTGTAGCCCATACACACCTCGTCAGAATGATGATGTTGATGATTGGATGATGACTGGGTGATGACTGATGAATGGATGGAGAGTGGACGATGATTGGGTGATGATGAGGATGATCGGATGATGATGATGATTGGGTGATGATGATGATGATGATGATAGGATGATGATAATTGATGCCGTGATAATTGATGTTGTGATGATGATTGGCGTGATGAATTGGATGATGATTGAGATTGGATGATGATGATGATGATGATGATGGCCCATGCACACCTCGTCGAGTGATTGCGTTGTTCACCCCCACCCATCCCCGTCCATGTCCCCGTCCCCCCCGTCCCCCCCGTCCCCCCCGCGCAGCTCGAGCCGGGCGGGCCGGTGCTGCGGTGTCTGTTGACGCCCTTCTGCGAGGGGGGCGACCTGGACAAGGTCATCCGGCGCCACCTGCGCAGCCCCTCGGCCGACCCGGACGCCGACCGGGAGGAGCGCTGGTGGCTGCTGGTGGACATGGTGCGCGGGCTGGCCTACCTGCACGGCAAGCCCTTCGAGCAGAACGACCGCCAGGTGCTGCACAACGACATCAAGCCGGCCAACGTGCTGCTGCGCCCCGCCCCGGACACGCAGCCGCCGCGGCTGAGGGCCCTGCTGGCCGACCTGGGCATGGCCTGCGAGTGCACGGACGGCTCGTCCAACGAGCCGCTCATCCGGGGCACGCCCGGCTTCATGGCGCCCGAGCTGGCCTCGGCTTGCACGGCCGAGGGTCAGGCCCTGCTGGAGGCCTCGGGGGTGCCGCTCGGCAACACGCCCGCGACGGACGTCTACGCGATGGGTGTGACGCTGTTCTGCCTGTACAGCCAGACGGACTCGGCCCACAAGACCGAGGAGCGGCCCTCGGAGGAGGAGCTGCGTGAGGCCTTCGCCGAGGTGGGCAAGCTGTGCGGCGGCCAGATGGCGGCGGCGGCGGCAGCGGAGGTGGTGGAGCTGCTGGTGCGCATGTGCAGCGAGAAGCCCACCGACCGCCCCGACATGGCCCGCATCCAGAAGGCCGTCCTGAACTTCAACCAGGTCCGCAGCCCCCGCCAGCCCCGCTTTTTTGGGATGGGACACCTGGATGTACTGACTGTCTGGCTGTGTTGGCTGGCTGGCTGTCTGTCGAGTCTGTCTGTCGTGTCTGTCTGTCTGTCGGGTCTGTCTGTCGGGTCTGTCTGTCGAGTCTGTCTGTCGAGTCTGTCTGTCGAGTCTGTCGATCAGTTTGTGCTGGCTGGGCTGGGCTGGGCTGGGCTGGGCTGGGTTGGGCTGGGTTGGGTTGTCGAGCTGTCTGGCTCGCGGTGTGGTGACGGTTTTGGTTCGGACGTCTCTCGTTGGTTGGCCCAATGTTCAACGTTTGCTCTCCTTCCCCCAGTACGTCGAGAGGGAAGTCTGGGGAAAGGCATGTGAAGCGGAGGCAGCCCGCATGAAGGCACGTGAAGAGGAGGCAGCCCGCCGCAAGGCAGCCGAAGAGGAGGCAGCCCGTCGCAGGGCAGCCGAAGTGGAGGCAGCCCTCCGCAGGCCAGCCGAGCCGGAGGTCTGGGGGATGGGATGTGCGGGCTGGGGTGGCGGAGCGAAGGCGGCCTTGGCGAGGCCTCCGCGGTGGGTGGGGCAACGTCGTGCCCGTTGGTTCCCACACTCGCCCCCCCCACCCCCCCCCCCCAGCAAGTGGAACTGGAACGGAGCCTGAGGGAGGACGAGCGAGCCGCCCTCGATTTGGCCCGCCGCTGCACGGAGACGGAGGTCTGCCCTGTGGTGACTGGTGCTGGCGCCCCGGGCAGTGGGAGGGAAGGCGAGTGACGCTCATCATCATCATCATCATCATCATCATCGCTGATCCGACGGGGGTGGCGGCGTCTGCTGATGGGATCGGGGCGGCCCCAGCTGCGGCTCAGGAATGGACGCGCCAAGTTCATGGTGTGCCTGGCGGCCTGGCTGCAGACCAACCGCACCGTCACCAAGGTCTGCCTGCTGGCGACCGGCTCACGCCCTTCGCTGGCTGCGGCAGGGTCCCGCCTTGCAACGCACTGAGCAGCCCCCGCTCTGCCTTCCGTGCTCATCACCATCATCACTCGCACCCACACGGTGTTTCGGCATCTCGGTCGCTCCGCTCTGCGGCCCTGGCACGCCGGTGGTCATCGCCCATCTCAGCTCCGCCTCTGTGATTGCAATATTGACGCCGAGGGGGCGCGTGCCCTTGCGGGGGCGCTGGAGCACAACACCAGCCTCCAGCAGGTCTGCCCAGAGAGGAGAGGAAGGGGCCCACCACACACACAGACACCCGCCGACACCACCCGGCCACCAGCCCCGCCCTGCCCCTGGCATGGAAGCTGCATGCTTGCCCCCCTTCATTGTTGCAGCCCCCCACCGCCTCTTTCCGCTCGCCCTCACCTCCATCATCGCTCGCACCACCCACTCGGTTTCGGCATCTCGGTCGCTCCTCGGCTGCTGCTCTGCGGCCGTGGCACGGACGCTCCGCACCTCTGGCCGCCCCGGTCGGTGGTCATCGCCCATCTCAGCTCAACCTCTGCGAGAACCGGATTGGCGCCGAGGGGCGCGTGCCTGCGGGGCGCTGGAGCACAACACCAGCCTCCAGCAGGTCTGCCCAGAGAGGAGAGGAAGGGGGTCCCACCAGACACCCGCCGCCGACACCACCCGGCCACCAGCCCCGCTTGCCCCGTCGTTGTTGCAGGCCTTCGTTGTTGCAGCCCCACCGCCCGCCCGCCCGCCCGCCCGCCCGCCCGCCCGCCCGCCCCACTCTGCCCCTTTCCGCTCGCCCTCACCTCCATCATCGCTCGCACCACCCACTCGGTGTCGGCATCCCGTCTACCTGGCCGCCCCGGTGGTCATCGCCCATCTCAGCTCGACCTCAGCTGCAACGGTATTGGCGACGAGGGGGCGCGGGCCTTTGCGGGGGCGCTGGAGCACAACACCAGCCTCCAGCAGGTCTGCTGGCCCAGCCCAGGGAGGAGAGGAAGGGGCCCACCACACACACACACACACACACCCGCCGCCGACACCCGGCCACCAGCCCCGCCTTGTCTGGCATGAAGAGGCCGCATGCTTGCCCCCAGGCCTTCGTTGTTGCAGCCCCCACCGCCCGCCCGCCCGCCCGCCCGCCCGGCCAGCCCCACTGCCTCTTTCCGCTCGCCCTCACCTCCATCATCGCTCACACCACCCACTCGGTTTCTGCGGCGCTCCTCGGCTGCTGCTCTGCGGCCGTGGTACGGACGCTCCACCCCTGGCCGCCCGGTGGTCATCGCCCATCTCATCAGCTCGACCTCAACCGGAACGGGATTGGCGCCGAGGGGGCGCGTGCCGTTGCGGGGGCGCTGGAGCACAACACCAGCCTCCAGCAGGTCTGCTGGCCCAGCCCAGGGAGGAGAGGAAGGAGAGGGGTCCACCACACGCCAGCCCCGCCCCAGCCCCGCCCTGCCTGGCATGGAGGCCGCATGCCCCGTCGTTGTTGCAGGCCTTCGTTGTTGCAGCCCCACCGCGCGCCCGCCCGCCCGCCCTCACCTCGCACCCACTCGATTTCGGCATCTCGATCGGTCGCTCCTCGGCTGCTGCTCTGCGGCCGTGGCACGGACGCTCCGCACCTGACCGCCCGGTGGTCATCGCCCATCACAGCTCAACCTCGGCAGCAACCAGATTGGCGACGAGGGGGCGCGTGCCGTTGCGATGGCGCTGGAGCACAGCACCAGCCTCCGGCAGGTCTGCTGGCCCAGCCCAGCCCAGGAGGAGAGGAAGGAGCCCCACTCTGCCCCTTCCGCTCGCCCTCACCTCATCATCGCTCGCGCCCACTCGGTTTCGGCTCCTCGGCTGCTACTCTGCGGCCGTGGCTCGGACGCACCTGGCCGCCCGGTGGTCATCGCCCATCTCATCAGCTCGACCTCAACCGGAACGGGATTAAGGCCGAGGGGGCGCGTGCCCTTGCGGGGGCGCTGGAGCACAACACCAGCCTCCAGCAGGTCTGCTGGCCCAGCCCGGGGAGGAGAGGAAGGGGGGCCCACCACACACACAGACGCCCGCCCGCCCGCCCGCCCGCCCGCCCCACTCTGCCTGTTTCCGCTCGCCCTCACCTCCACCATCGCTCGCACCACCCACTCGGTTTCGGCATCTCGATCGGTCGCTCCTCGGCTGGTGCTCTGCGGCCGTGGCACGGACGCTCCGCACCTGGCCGCCCGGTGGTCATCGCCCATCTCAGCTCGACCTCGGCGCGAACGGTATTGGCGACGAGGGGGCGCGGGCCTTTGCGGGGGCGCTGGAGCACAACACCAGCCTCCAGCAGGTCTGCTGGCCCAGCCCAGGGAGGAGAGGAAGGGGCCATTTGAGGCATGCAGCTGATGACACATATTCCCATTTGCCGCTGATGACACATATGCCGCTGACACCACCCGGCCACCAGCCCCTCCCTGCCTAGCATGGAACCCGCATGCTTGCCCCGTCGTTGTCGCAGCCCTGCCAGCCCCACTCTGCTTTCCGCTCGCCCTCACCTCCATCATCGCTCACACCACCCACTCGGTTCCTCGGCTGCTGCTCTGCGGGACGCTCCACCCCTGGCCGCCCGGCCCATCTCAGCTCACCCTCAGCTGGAACGAGATTGGCGCCGAGGGGGCGCGTGCCGTTGCGGGGGCGCTGGGGCACAACACCAGCCTCCAGCAGGTCTGCTGGCCCAGCCCAGGCCCACAGACACACACCTGCCCTGCCCTGCCCTGCCCTGCCCTGCCCTGCCCTGCCCTGCCCTGCCCTGCCCTGCCCTGCCCTGCCCTGCCCTGCCCTGCCCTGCCCTGCTGCGGCCAGCCCTGCTGCGGCCAGCCCCACTCTGCCTTGCCCTGCTGCGGCCAGCCCCACTCTGCCTGTTTCCGCTCGCCCTCACCTCCATCCTCGCTCGCACGCACCTCGGTTCGGTTTCGGCATCTCGGTCGCTCCTCGGCTGCTGCTCTGCGGCCGTGGCACGGTCGCTCCGCACCTGGCCGCCCGGTGGTCATCGCCCATCTCAGCTCAACCTCGGCAAAAACCGGTTTGGCGCCGAGGGGGCGCGTGCCCTTGCGGGGGCGCTGGAGCACACCAGCCTCCGGCAGGTCTGCTGGCCCAGACACAGACACACCCGCCGACACCGACACCTCCCGGCCACTAGCCCTGCCCTGCCTGTCATGGAGGCCGCATGCTTGCCCCGTCGTTGTTGCAGCCCCCCACCGCCTCTTTCCGCTCGCCCTCACCTCCATCATCGCTGCTCGCACCACCCCCTCGGTTCGGCATCTCGGTCGCTCCTCGGCTGCTGCTCTACGGCACCTGGCCGCCCGGTGGTCATCGCCCATCCCAGCTCGACCTCAGCTCCAACAACATTGGCGACGAGGGGGCGCGTGCCCTTGGGGTGGCGCTGAAGTACAACACCAGCCTCAAGCAGGTCTGCTGGCCCAGCCCAGGGAGGAGAGTAAGGGGGGCCCACCACACACACACCGACACCTCACCGACACCTCACCGACACCACCCGGCCATCAGCCCCGCCTCCGCCTCCGCCTCCGCCTCGCCTCGCCTCGCCTCGCCTGGCGTGCTTGCCCTGTTGTTGTTGCAGCCCCCACCGCCCGCCCGCCCGGCCAGCACCACTCTGCCTCCTTTCCGCTCGCCCTCACCTCCATCATCGCTCGCACCCACTCGGTTTCGGCATCTCGATCGGTCGCTCCTCGGCTGCTGCTCTGCGACCGTGGCACGGACGCTCCGCACCTGGCCGCCGCCCGGTGGTCATCGCCCATCTCAGTTCGTCTTCTCCAACAACGAGATTGGCGCCGAGGGGGCGCGTGTCCTTGCGGGGGCGCTGGGGCACAACACCAGCCTCCAGCAGGTCTGCTGGCCCAGCCCAGGGAGGAGAGGAAGAGGCCCCACACACAGACACACTCCCGCCCCGCCGCCACCAGCCCCGCCACCACCAGCCCCGCCATGCCTGTCGTCATACAGGCCCTTGCCTCTGTCATGGCTCACCTTTTCGTCTTCACCTTGCCCTTCCCCCCGCTCCGCCTCTCCTCCCGCAGCTTGACCTGGGCCCATTGCCACAGTCAATTCAGCGCCTCTTCATGTCCAGCCGCTTGGTATTCTCGTTGTAAATCACCTTGTGCCCTTCCGCCCGAACCTGTTTTCCTGTTCCTCTCCATCTTCCCTCCCCTTCTGCCCACCTTGTAAATTCCTTCCCATGTCTTGTCCACTGTCTTTGGTCCTGTTGATCTTCTTGGCCCAATCAATCGGACCGCAACTCAGTTTCTCTTGAAGTCTCCGCGATGGCAGGGTCTGGGGGCGGCCAGGGGGCGGGGGCGGGGGAGCATGTCGGCCTCCCTGTGGACCCCCCCAAAGAGTGGGATGACGCCGTCTTCGGGACCCACCGGTGATGAGCCTCATGATCGGCCACGTGCCTCAGGTGATTTGAACCCGCCCTCGGAGCCGCGGAGCCGGGGCTGGCAACGTCCTTGCCGACGGCTGGGACCGGCACCATGATCTCCTCCGCGCATGCCGCCGAACCTGCCCCCGCGCAACAAGAAGAGCAGGCCGCCGAGCAGGCCGAGCAACAAGAAGAGCAGGCCACCGAGCAGGCCGAGCAACAAGAAGAGCAGGCCACCGAGCAGGCCGAGCAACAAGAAGAGCAGGCCACCGAGCAGGCCGAGCAACAAGAAGAGCAGGCCGCCGAGCAGGCCGAGCAACAAGAAGAGCAGGCCGCCGAGCAGGCCGAGCAACAAGAAGAGCAGGCCACCGAGCAGGCCGAGCAACAAGAAGAGCAGGCCACCGAGCAGGCCGAGCAACAAGAAGAGCAGGCCACCGAGCTTCAAGAAGACCAAGAGGCCCCCTCATCCCCCGACCCAGAAGATGACCAGCCTCATTCGCTTCTCTCGGAGCCGGATCGGCTTCCTCCTTCCGACGAGTTCAACAACGACCCCAACAAGGACCCGCTGGACCCGCTCACTCAGGATGCCATTGCCGACTTCACGGCAGAGGAACCCAGTCACGTAAAGTAGGCCTGGCCGAGTAATCTCGTTTTGCCTGTGCCTGCGGGTAGAGCCAGAATACAGTATGTCCAACAATAAACTAGCCACCCATAATTTTTTGGTTCCCCGGGCAAGAGGGGTCCCGGGCTCCGGGGGGCCCCTTGCATTATGCTCAGTGCTCCGCCGTGCCTCAGGTCTGCCATCCAGCTCCCCCCAAACGCCTACCCACACCGAGCACAGGATTGATTTTTTTCATGCCTCGACTTTCTGCCCTCGATCGAGCCCGAGTCGCGGTTTTTGTGCAGCAGGGGCGCACCCGCACCTCGGTGGCAGCCGAATTGGGAGTGAACCGGCACACTGTCTCACGCTGGGCGGTGCGGGTTGGCGCCGGCCAACCGTTGGCGGACAAGGCTCATCTTGGTCGGACAAGGGCCACCACCCCGCCCACTGACCGGAAGATGATTTCCCTCTCCATGTCCCCGGCCAAGCCCTCCCTGCGGTCCATTGCTGCACAAGTGAAGACTACGAAGGGCACTCACCTCCCATGAGACTGTTCGCTCGCGCCTCTTCACCGTGGGCCTGCGCTGGGGGCAATCCGAAGAAACCCACCCTCACCCCGGCCATCATGAAGAAACGGCTCGCCTTTGCCCGTGCCAACCTGCACCGTGACTGGAGCTGCGTGCTGTTTTCTGACGAGTGCACCGCCCGCCTGCATGCACAAGCCACGAAGAGTTGGGGCTACCCTGGGAAGCGCAAGCCTGTCCTCACTGTGAAGCATCCGGCCAAGATTAACCTCCACGGTTGCTTCGGTCAGGGTGGATGGGGACGTCTGTTCCCTTCCAGGAGAACCTCGCTGCCCCCTCATGGCCCGGATTGTGACTGATGAGCTTGTGCCCTCTGCCCTCGAGGTGTGTGTTGAGGGCCCCGAGGGCCGGGTGCTGCTGCATGACAACGATCCCAAGTACCGGTCCCACTTGGTGACGGACCGGGTCGCCGAGGAGAACTTGACCGACATCGGGCTACCCCCACAGAGCCCCGACCTCAACCCGATGGAAAACGTGTGGGCACTCCTCAAGAGGAAGCTGCTTGAACGCCACCCCGAAACGCTCGCTGGATTGATCCGGGTGCTCAAGGCCGAGTGGGCCACCATGGACGCCGACCTCCCTGAAAAGTTGGCCAACTCGATGCCCGACCGACTTCGTGCCGTCATTCGGGCCCACGGTGGCCACACCAAATACTAAGTGGATGGGTGGAGTCCTTGTGGTGTTGTGCATGCGTGGCACTCAGAAAAATCCCCGGCTCCCTCTTGGTGCACTCGCTCTGACATGAAAAGGAGTGGCTCGTTTATTGTTGGACATACTGTACATCGACGATCTCTGCACGAAAGTTGTAAAAAAAGGCGAAAGAAGTGGAGAAAGAAAAAGGAAGGAGAAAGAAAAACGTAAATTTTTGTCGTTGCGTTTGTGCAGGGTGCCTGGGACTCGAGTGGGGCGGTCTTTCTCGGGCACCGAGGGCCTCGCATACAATGATCGCCAACCGCCAGGCCGAGGGCATCCAGCCGCCTCCCTGCAGGTCTCTCCATCGAGGCCGGTGCCGGTTGCCGACCTGCACGACGCCGTGCCCCGTCGGGGGCCCTGGACAACGACAAGTTCCAACAGGCCGACGGCGCCTTCTCCGTGGGTGCGAGGGCACGACGGGAGAAAAGAGAAGCGCCGAGCACGGGTGGCCAGGGTGGGTGGGCGGCCCGAAGTCCAATTCAAATCCAGAATGGCTGGTTGGCGGGAGACGAAACACCGTTGCGAGGCGCGGGCCTTGCGGGGCGGCCTCACCGGGGCCGAGCTCGGTCGGGGCCGTGGCGTAGGCCAGCCGCACGGGCAGGGGACCCCGCTTGACCAAAGCGCCACCCGAAGGGGCCCGACGACAGATGCCCCGCGATGGTCCCACTGCATCAGAGCTCCGGCCGGTGCGGGTGGCGCGCGGGCTCCGAGAGGGCCACAGCCCCTCGGCGGCCATGCTGGGGCCCAGCCCGAACCCCTGGATCGAGGGCACCAGGTCCCGGGGCCGGCTCTGGGTCAGGGGGGGATGGGTGGGGGGGATGGGTTTGTAATGGGGATGGATGGGTGGGGTGGAACATGCCAGACAGGCCAGGTGGAGGGGATGATGACATGGGGGGGTGATGATGACATGGGGGTGATGGGGTTGATGATGACATGGGGGGGGGGGGATGATGACATGGGGATGATGAAGACAGCGGAGGAAGATGACATGAGCGGTGATGACGGCGTGGGATGGATGGGGTGATGGAACAGAGGTGATGACGACGTGGGGTGGTGGTGACATGATGTGGATGATGATGATGGGGTGATGATGACATGATGAGTGTGATGATGGATGATGATGGCATGGGTGATGATGTGATGATGTGAATGGATGTGATGATGATGGATGGATGAGATGATGACATGGGGTAATGACATGGACATGGGGGGGTGATGATGGCATGGGGGGTGATGCCGACATGGAGGTGGGGGTGATAATGACATGGGGTGATAGTGGCATGGGGGTGACGAAGCCAAGGAGGGTGATGATGACATGGGAGGTGATGATGGCATGGGGGGTGGGGGTGATGGACAGGGGGAGATGACAAGGGGGGTGATGATGACATGGAGGGTGATGGTGACATGGTGAGTACGGACCAGCCCCGGGGGGCAGAGCGGCCCACGCCATCTCCAGCCCGATGACGCACGTGACGCCCCCCGAAGGTGCTCCTCGGCTGGGGGTTGCACGTCCGGGGCGGTATGATTCCCCCCAGGGCCGCGATCTCGGGGAAAGAGTGGCCCCTCGCCCCCGGCCGGGATGAGACTGGCCCTCGTCGATGATCCGCTCGACTTTGGTCGGGCTGACGGCCGAGCCCCAAGGGGGCAGCGATCCGATGAGGCATGTGATGTGATCATGACATGGGGGGTGATGATGACATGGGGGGTGATCATGACATGGGGGGCGATAATGACATGGGGGGTGATCATGACGACATGGGCATGGGCTCCTGGATGCTGGCTCATGCTGCCCGCGGCCTCGTCCACCGAGGTTGCGCTGGCCGCGTAGCGAACCTGGGGGCACAGCTGGGGGGCTGGCGGGCAGGGGGACTTTGGCCTCGACCCTTGGCCCCGGGGGCGCTGGGCAGGGTTGGGCAGCTTGGCCGCCACTCCCGAGCAGCATCGGGGCCGTCAGCTTGGGTGACCAGAGATTCGGGCGCGCCGCTCTCGGGGTAGACGATGGACGGGTCGGCGGAGATGAGCTGGGCAGAGGGGGGAGGGGTAGCCACCATCCGCGGACCGGCGAGGCGCTCGGGGAACCAGCGGAGGGACTCGTGGTCTGAGGGAAGCGCCGGCAGAGGTTGGGGAGAGGGGAGAGAGGGATGGTAAGACCACGACGACGCGACGGATCAGGGTCTGGGCTGGGGAAGAAGCCCACCCGGCAGGCATGATCCCTCCCCGCCCTCCCCGCCCTCCCCCCAAGATCAGGGCCGTGCCACACACCACCGCCCCACATAAAATGGTTCGCAGGGAAAAATGCCCCGGTGATCAAGACTCACGGAATTTGAGCGAGCTTGCGATCGAGTCAGGGCGAGGTGGTCACCGTTGGGTTGTTGAGAAAATTTTCCAGAAGGTTAAGGTTCCCTTCCCGCCCAGGCCTTCCAGGACCCGGTCTGACGCCCAGGGCTCACCCGGGCCAGGGGGCGTGGTCCCATCGCCGGCACGGTCTCACCGAGGGGGGTGCTTCAGGAATGGAAACCCGACCATTCGATGGCTTTTTACAAAGAACCTCGCCCAGGTGATCCGAAAAAGTTCTGCTCGTTGAACAAAAGTCTATTGAAGATCTAATCGACCGAGTCACGGGTGCCCTCAAATCGGCTGCCTCGCTTCACCAATAAAACACCCCCATAACCTGCATCGGAAGCATCGAAACGGGGTCCACGCCTGGCGGCATGGCCGAACTCTGTGTGAGGAAAACAGTGATCTCGACAGAACAGACTCAAAACATAATGTATGATTCTCCTACGCGGCTCATTCATCCGGCCCGTTGGCAAAATCGGCGACATGACTCATCCATACGTTTCTTCCTCCACCTCCTTCGTCGTTCTTCTCCGGCAACGTCTCCGGGCCAACACGTTTTTCCCCCATACGTAAGGTTGAACGTCATTCGTTCAACGGGGCAAGTCGTCAGAGCAACCCACCAAACCAAAATCGGGCTATCGCTGCTTCTTCCTTGCCGAAGTTGGTCATGGTGGTCTCGCAGAGCGTCACCGCAGTGCACAAACAGAAAGAAACGAGACCGAGGCGAGCAGGTGCTGGTGCAGCCTGCACGTCCAGGGGCACGCGAGGTTGAGCGCTCTCTCGAATCGAACTCAACTCTTGATCGATGCACGCCGACAGGGTCATGTTGGAATACTCTGGCCCCGGGTCCGGGGGCTCACCGTTCAATCGGAAAACAATTGTGATTGCGGCATGTCTGTGGGATGGGCTTTCGATTTTTTGATTGTGCGCCACCATTTTGTGTTTTTCTTTCACCCCGGTCCCGCTGTAGTTGAACCTGACACCCCGGACAATGCTTTGGTTGAGATCACTACCCTGAGACAACCTCGCCGAGAAGGGCGCATTCCGCGCGTACGTCTCGGGGCCGTGCCCAAAGAGGATGATGCTCGCTATCTCAAAGAATACTGGGTCTGCTTTGTTGCGTTTGGTTGAGATCAGTTTTGCATTCACCTCATGTTTGATCAAAATGAGTGGATTTGCATTTGAATTCCCGCGAGATCAAGACAAACAGGCAGGCCCTCATTCGGTTGTTTTTTGGTTCTTGTTTATGACCTCACGATGATCGATCAAAGGCTCTCACAAACAGCAGAGACCGCACGACGAGGCTAGAACTGGAATCAGAAAGTCCCACCTTTGGCAGCCCCCTGTTGCCCGTTTTGTCCTCCGTGGTCTCACCGACCTCCTCCCCTCCCAACACACACTCGCACCTCACACACGCTCGCACACACTCACACACCGGGATTCGCATTGCAGGAGACCCAATCCGATTCTGGCGGAAGCCCCAGCCCATCGGCCCCATCGGCCCCACCGCCCCCGCCCTCTCCCTCGCCGGCGACAAGCCTACCGGCGCCGTACGGTGACCATCCGCGCCTGTTCGTGGCCGGGAGGAAGTCCACCCTGGAGACGGTGGCCTTCATCAAGGGGGGCGGGAAGCTGACGCTGATCCCGGTGCTGGGCGACCCCCCCCTCTACCGGCACCTGCCCGGGCCCAGCCTGCAGGAGAAGGCGCGGCCCGAGGACCCCGACATCATCGACCCGTACCACGTGCTGGGCGTGGGGGCCTTCGGGATCTCCTTCAAGCTGGGCGACACTCGGAAGGGCCAGGAAGACGTGGCCCTGAAGGCCACCGCGGCCCCCGAGACTGACTTGGAGCGAATGATGATCAACAACGAGGGCTACATCCCCGCCGCCGTGCACCACCCCAACGTCCTGCCCGCGGCGGGGCCCCCCCTGGAGGTGCAGGTCTGGTCTTGCCTTCTCTCGTGCCTGGCACCCATAGCTGGCACACGCCTAGGATGATTGACAATGATAGGGTGATGATGATGATGGTGATGATGACTGAATGGAGTGGATGATGATTGGATGATGATAATATTGGTTGCTGATGAGATTGGATATTGGATGATAATCTTGGATGATGATTGGATGATTATTGGATGATGATGATGACTGGATGATTGGATGATGATTGGATGATGATTGGATGATGACTGGATGATGATGATGATGACTGGATGATGATGATGATGACTGGATGATGATGATGACTGGATGATGATGATGACTGGATGATGATGATGACTGGATGATGATGATGACTGGATGATGATGACTGGATGATGATGATGACTGGATGATGATGATGACTGGATGATGATGATGACTGGATGATGATGATGACTGGATGATGATGATGATGATGATGATGATGATGATGATGATTGGATGATGATGATTGGATGATGATGATGATGATGATGATGATGATGATGATGATGATGATGATGATGATGATGATGATGATGATGATGATGATGATGATGATGATGATGATGATGATGATGATGATGATGATGATGATGATGATGATTGGATGATGATGATGATGATGATGATGATGATGATGATGATGATGATGATGCGATCGGATGATGCGATCGCCTCGTCGAGTGATTGCGTTGTTCACTCCCACCCATCCCCGTCCCCGCGTCCCCATCCCCCCCGTCCCCCCCGCGCAGCTCGAGCCGGGCGGGCCGGTGCTGCGGTGTCTGTTGACGCCCTTCTGCGAGGGGGGCGACCTGGACAAGGTCATCCGGCGCCACCTGCGCAGCCCCTCGGCCGACCCGGACGCCGACCGGGAGGAGCGCTGGTGGCTGCTGGTGGACATGGTGCGCGGGCTGGCCTACCTGCACGGCAAGCCCTTCGAGCAGAACGACCGCCGGGTGCTGCACAACGACATCAAGCCGGCCAACGTGCTGCTGCGCCCCGACCGGGCCACGGGCCGTCTGATGGCCCTGCTGGCCGACCTGGGCCTGGCCTGCGAGTACACGGGCGGCTCGGCCAACTACGGGCTGATCCGGGGCACGCCCGGCTTCATGGCGCCCGAGCTCTACGCGGGCAATGGCGGCCTCGGGGATGCGGCCCGGCAACACGCCCGCGACGGACGTCTACTCGATGGGTGTGACGCTGTTCTGCCTGTACACCCAGACAGACTCGGACCACAAGACCGAGGAGCGGCCCTCGGAGGAGGAGCTGCGGGAGGCCTTCGCCGAGGTGGGCGACCTGGAGGCAGCGGCCGGCTGCAAGGTGGGGCTGGTGGAGCTGCTGGTGCGCATGTGCAGCGAGAACCCCACTGGCCGCCCCGACATGGCCCGCATCCGGGGGGCCGTCGAGGCCGTCGCTGCGGTCCGGACCCCCCGCCAGCGCCCAGCCCTGGGTTTGTGTTTTGTGGGATGGGACCGCTGGATGTACAGACTGTCTGTTGTCTGTGGCTGTGCTGGCTGGCTGTGTGTTGGCGAGCTGTCTGGCTCGAGGTGTGGTGGCGGTTTTGGTTCGAACGCCGCGCTGGTTGGCCAATGTTCAACGTTTGCTCCTTCCCCCAGGCCCTCGAGGAGGCAGCCCGCCGCAGGGCAGCCGAAAAGGAGGCAGCCCGCCTCAAGACATCCGTCGAGGAGGCAGCCCGTCGCAGGGCAGCCGAAGAGGAGGCAGCCCGCCGCAAGGCAGCCGTCGAGGAGGCAGCCCGTCGCAGGGCAGCCGAGGCGGAGGTCTGGCGGAGCGAAGGCGTCTTGGCTACCCCTGCGGTGGGCTCCATCGTCGTTGTTCATACTCGGCATTCATTTGGCTTCGCTCCCTCCCCCCCAGCGAGCGGCCGCCTTGGAACTGGAACGGAGCCTGACGGGGCGCGAGCGAGCCGCCCTCGATAAGGCCCGCCGCTGCACGGAGACGAAGGTCTGCCCTGTGTGGCTGGTGGCTGCGCCCCGGCTGTGGGGAGGGCGGGAAGGCGATTGACGTTCATCATCATCATCGCTGGTCTGACGGGGGCGGCGTCTGCCGATGGGATCGGGGCGGCCCCAGCTGGAGCTCATCTGCGGCGGGCGCGCCGAGTTCATGGTGTGCCTGGCGGCCTGGCTGCAAACCAACCGCACCGTCACCAAGGTCTGCCTGCTGGCGAGCAGCTCTCGCCCTTCGATGGCTGCAGCAGGGTCCCGCCTTGCAATGCACTGGGCGGGCAAATCGATCGCATTGGGATCAGTCTTGGGCAAGACACGAGAGGCAGGTGACTCGTGAGCCTCGCCTTCGTTGTGGCTCGCACCCACTCGGTTTCGGCATCTCGGTCGCTCCTCGGGCTGCTGCTCTGCGGCCGTGGCACCTACGCTCCCCACCTGGCCGCCCCGCTGGTCATCGCCCATCTCAGCTCAACCTCTCCGAGAACCGGATTGGCGCCGAGGGGGCGCGTGCCCTTGCGGGGGCGCTGGAGCACAACCCCAGCCTCCAGCAGGTCTGCTGGCCCAGCCCAGGGAGGAGCGCGGAGGAAGGGGACCACCACACACACACCCCACACCCCGCCGACCACAGCACCCGGCCACCAGCCCCGCCTGGTGGAGGCCGCCTTGCCTTGCCCCATCGTTGTCGTTGTTGCAGGCCCCACCGCCCGCCCGCCCGGCCACCCGCACACTGCTTTCCGCTCGCGCTCACCTCCATCATCGCTCGCACTCACTCGCTTTCGGCACCTCGGTCGCTCCTCGGCTGCTGCTCTGCGGCCCTGGCACGGACCCCCGCTGGTCATCGCCCATCTCAGCTCGACCTCAGCTCCAACAAGATTGGGGACGAGGGGGCGCGTGCCCTTGCGGGGGCGCTGGAGCACAACCCCAGCCTCCATCAGGTCTGCTGGCCCAGCCCAGGGAGGAGCACGAAGGGGACCACCACACACACGCCCCAGAGAGACAAGCGGTGTATTTGCGAGGGAGGGGGGGGGGCTCACTGGTGGCGTGCCGGAGCACGACCCCGGCGTGGCCCACCCGACGGGCCCGCGGTGGCCGCCACGGCAGCGGCAGCGGCGCCGTTGCGCGTGGTCATGAGTGCGAGGGCGTCGTGGACCAGCAGAGTCGAGACCGAGGAGAGGGCCCGCTGGAGGCCGGTCCGCACGGTTGCGGGGTCGCCGGTGTCAGCCGCATGAGGGCCTGACATGTGGCCCGCGGCACGGTCTCCTGGGCGGAGAAGACGACTGGGACAGCCTGGCAGGGCTGCCCTGTGGGGGCCGCCTTGCCCGCTGCTAATATCGGCCAGTCGTGCGTCTGCCCCGTGACGGCCACGTCGAGGAGCCACCAGGCGCCCTCCGCCCCGCGGGATTGCAGCACCAAGTCTTGGTGCACATTGCGGAGGGTGGCGGGCAGCTTGGCCAGCAGGGAGGGTGGGAGGGCGGGCGCAGTGTTGGTTGCCGACACGCCCATGTAGTGTCGCGTGACCCATTACGTTGACCGCCGAACCACGCCCAGAGTCGGCGGACCATCCGGTCGTGGCGGGCCGTGCCCACACCCCGCCGACCACAGCACCAGTAGTTCTTACTAGCACCCGGCCACCAGCCCGGCCTGCTGCCTTCCATGGAGGCCGCCTTGCCTTGCCCCGTCGTTGTCGTTGTTGCAGGCCCCACCGCCCGCCCACCCGGCCACCCGCACATTGCTTTCCGCTCGCGCTCACCTCCATCATCGCTCGCACCCACTCGGTTTCGGCACCTCGGTCGCTCCTCGGCTGCTGCTCTGCGGCCCTGGCACGGACGCTCCGCACCTGGCCGCCCCGCTGGTCATCGCCCATCTCAGCTCGACATCAGCCGCAACCAGATTGGCGCCGAGGGGGCGCGTGCCCTTGCGGGGGCGCTGGAGCACAACCCCAGCCTCCAGCAGGTCTGCTGGCCCAGCCCAGGGAGGAGCGCGGAGGAAGGGGCCCACCACACCACACCCCACACCCCGCCGACCACAGCACCCGGCCACCAGCCCCGCCTGGTGGAGGCCGCCTTGCCTTGCCCCGTCGTTATCGTTGTTGCAGGCCCCACTGCCCGCCCGCCCGGCCACCCGCACACTGCTTTCCGCTCGAGCTCACCTCCATCATCGCTCGCACCCACTCGGTTTCGGCACCTCGATCGGTCGCTCCTCGGCTGCTGCTCTGCGGCCCTGGCACGGACGCTCCGCACCTGGCCGCCCCGCTGGTCATCGCCCATCTCAGCTCGACCTCGGCGGCAACGGGATTGGCGCCGAGGGGGCGCGTGCCTTTGCGGGGGCGCTGGAGCACAACACCAGCCTCCAGCAGGTCTGCTGGCCCAGCCCAGGGAGGAGCGCGGAGGAAGGGGACCACCACACACACACCCGCCGACCACAGCACCCGGCCACCAGCCGAGGCCGCCTTGCCTTGCCCCATCGTTGTCGTTGTTGCAGGCCCCACCGCCCACCCGCCCGGCCACTCGCACACTGCTTTCCGCTCGAGCTCACCTCCATCATCGCTCGCACTCACTCGCTTTCGGCACCTCGGTCGCTCCTCGGCTGCTGGTCTGCGGCCCTGGCACGGACGCTCCGCACCTGGCCGCCTGGTCATCGCCCATCTCAGCTCTACCTCGACAACAACGATATTGGCGCCGAGGGGGCGCGTGCCCTTGCGGGGGCGCTGGAGCACAACACCAGCCTCCAGCAGGTCTGCTGGCCCAGCCCAGGGAGGAGCGCGGACGAAGGGGCCCACCACACCACACAACACCCCGCCGCCGACCACACCACCTGGCCACCAGCCCCAGCCCCGCCCTGCCCGCCTCACCTTTCCTCTTCCCCTTGCCCTTCTCCCGCTCCTCATCTCATCCCGCAGCTTGTCCTGTCCTCAGCGTTGGCAAAACCGATTCAGCGCTTCTCCGACTTTTAATCCCCTTGAGCCCTTCCGCCCCACCTGTTTTCCCCTTCCTCTCCCTCTTCCTCTTTCCCTCCACTTCACCCACCTTGAAATTCCTTCCTTTGGCCCGATTGCTCTTCTTGGCCCCAATCGGACCGCAGGGGGAGTGAGTGTGCTGGGGAGGCCGCGGCCAGGGGCTGGGACATGTCGACATCCCTGGCTCCGTGACCCGGCCTTCGGGCAGATTGATCGTCTGCAGTGCGCCCCCCCTTCCTGTGCCGAGAGGACAAAACCGAGGGCTGCCCACGGTGACCTTCGAGAATGGCCCGGCAAAGCTCGGCGTACCGCTGGCCTTCCCTGCTGCCAGGGTTGCTGACTGCCTCCTCCTGTGATGGCCACGTCCACGAGTGAGCCTTGGGGTAAGGTGAGGGTGAGTCAGACATCGGCGAGCCGAGCTGGAGGTGTCGAGCGGGGAACAGCAGGGCACTCCGTCGGAGCGGGGATGGGCAGGTCAGGGATCGTTATAGAAATGGGGATCCAACCGCGGCAGAGAGACATGCTGTGCGTTTACTCAGTCTCGGTCAAGCCCCTGTGATGCTTCATGAACCATTCGGCAGGATTGTTGATCATGGGCGGGCACATTACTTGGCCATCATCCGGGGAGCCAACAAGACCATTGAACAGTACATCTGTGCCAATCAAAATGTCACCCCTGACATTGAGGGTTTTTTGCTCCAGACGACAGACGATCATGTTGTTGCCCGGTGGTTTACCGAAATCATCTCGCAAGCATGCAGGATTTTCCTTCACATTGCGTCCAAGCGATCAAGGGCAACAACGTCGTATATTGCCGCCAATCAGGAGTTGACAGCGGCGAGAAAAACGAGACCCTCGAAGAGCACGACGAAGAACTGGGAAGTCAGCGACTATCTCCACGAAATTCGATGGAGACTCCGGATCCGCGATTCGCACGCATACTCTGTGGACGCGTGTGGCATGCGAGGACTCAGGTGATTGACAGGCTTGAACGGATTGAGTTTGAATTACTGCTGCAGTCTGCGTGCCCTTGAGGTTGAACACGCTATCTCTCTTGTTCCCGGAATGCTTTGCCCGCCAATTCACGGGTTACTCCTTTGCCCTCATCGAGTTCCTCAAGAACGGGTCAGCTTAAGGGGATGTCTACTCTCCTGGTTGACTGCATCATCGCTTTCGTGACTTGTTCTATTGCATATCCCTCCGATTTTCGCCTGTCTTTCTATCGCCTCGTGGGAGGCTAACTGAAAATTACAAGAGGAGAATCTCAAAAGGTTTTTATCCCACCCCCCGCCCCACCCATTCCACCCATCCGTCACCTCCAGAGGGCATCTCCGTACTGATCACACACACGCCGGTGTTTTGTTCGGGCAGTCGGACGTCGGAGGCATACGAATCGCGTGGCGGCCGACAGAAGCTCGCCCTGATTTCGCACAGCATGGGTGGGCGGCTCGTGATTCGCTCCTTTCTGGCCCTGCCTGAACCCACATCACCAGCCAGTGCTGATGCTTCGTGTGGACGCCCTTCCAGATCCGGCATTCGGCACCATCTTCGCGTCTATACCCCCATGGCACCTGCGGCAAAGTTGTGCAGGCGGCCACCCCCGCCTCCATCACCCCGCCATCATCACCCCCGCCTCCACCACCCCCGCCTCCACCACCCCCGCCTCCACCACCCGCCATCATCACCATCATCACCCCGCCATCATCACCCCCGCCACTCATCACCGCCATCATCACCCCCGCCTCCATCACCCCGCCATCATCACCCCGTCATCATCACCCCCCGCCATCATCACCCCAAGTTCATCCTGGCCTGACGAGAGCTTCCGCCAGATCGAGTGCTCCTCGCCGCCGGCCCTTTGGTGGACGATCTTCCCCCCAAGGGATTCCCCGACTCGCCCAGCGAGAGACAACATGCTGTTGGGTCTTTGCTCGGACGCAGGCGATGAGGAACAACGTTACTCCCGCCTTCGTGTCGCGCGTTACAAGTTCCGATGTCCAAGATGGCCCATCTGCCGCCTAGGTCTGTGCCGGGTCCTGCGAAGGTTGGGTGTGTGTGTGTGTGTGGGGGGAGCAGGCCATCATGGTGAGGATTGGACGGTGGTGATTGGGCGATGCTGATGAGACTGGATGATGCTTAGATGCTTGAATGATGATGATGATGATGATGATGATGATTGGATGATGATGATTGGATGATGATGGCTGCTCTTGTGTTGTTGTTGTTGTCCGGCGTCGGAATCTGGTGGGCGCTGGACGTCGCGAATCGCCTTCACCAAGATCCTCTCTGTTTTCTGTGGTGTGTGTGTGGGGGGTGGCATGACTATATGGATTGGGGCGAGTACTCGATTGCCGTGGCGACGCTGTCTTCATCATCCAATCATCATCCAATCATCATCATCATCCAATCATCATCATCATCCAATCATCATCATCATCCAATCATCATCATCCAATCATCCAATCATCATCATCATCATCATCATCATCATCATCATCATCATCATCATCATCATCATCATCATCATCATCATCATCATCCAATCATCATCATCATCATCAAACCATCACCGTCAATTCTCATCATTGTTTCCCCGTCATCCCCCAGCCACCACCTGCCCTGCGCCCGTTCTGTCAACCGGCCAAGTGGTCCTCTCGGGCTGCGGGGCTAACGCGGCTGTCGGGTCCACCTGCACGCTCGGCTGTGCCTGGGGCTACTATCCCGCCCCCGGGGCCTCCCAGGGCACGGGCCAGTGCACCCAGACGGACGTGGGCACGGCAGGGTACCCGACCATCAACCTCCACTGTGACGGTCTGCTTGTTGCGCTTTTTGAGGATTTGGGGGACACCGAAAAAATATGGGATGGAGGACCCATAATTTTGTTTGAGGGTCCCCGACCATATCAACATCCACTGCGACGGTCTGCTTGTTGGGGTTTTGAGGAGTTGGGGGACACCGAAAAACTATGGGACGGAGGACCCAGAATTAATTTGGCTGTTTTTTTTGGGCGGGCCCCTGACCAGATCAACCTCCACTGCGACGGTCTGTGGTTGTAGTTTTTGAGAGGCCCGGGTGCTCCTCCGAAATATTTTTTTTGAGGGACCCATAATATTGTTGGAGGGTCCCCAACCTTATCAACGTCTCCTCGCCCCCCAAGAAGCACAACAAAAGCAGCACAGCACAAACCTTTTCTGCCCAGCCAAGCCGCAATATCCTCCTCTTCACCGGCTTCTGTTGTGGTCTCCTCCCTCAGTCGCTTTGCTCATTCTCCTCATCATCACTTCACCTCTCGCCGCCCACCCGCACAGCCTCCACTCATTATCACCACTCCCCCGCCGCCCTCAGCCTACACGTGCGACGCCCCCTCGCTGCCCGCCTCGGCCAGTGTGGCCACGGGGTGCGTGGTGGGTGCCCCGCTCGGCTCGGGGTGCACACTCAAGTGCCCCTGGGGTTATGCCGCCTCGGGCGACGCGTCATACCCGTGCCAGGCCACTGGGGCCGCAAGCGCCGCATATACGGGCGGCTCGCTGGCTTGCTCACGTCTGTTGATGATTGGATGATGCTGATTGGATGATGATGATGATGATGATGATGATGATTGGATGATGATGATTGGATGATGATGATGATGATGATTGGATGATGATTGGATGATGATTGGATGATGATGATGATGATGATGATGATGATTGGATGATGATTGGATGATGATTGGGTGATGATTGGATGATGATTGGATGATGATTGGATGATGATTGGATGATGATTGGATGATGATTGATGATGATGATGATGATGATGATGATGATGATGATGATGATGATGACATGGTGGTCTGGTGGACAGGGTTCCCATTTCTTGCTGTCTTTCTTCCTCCGATGAACCCTTTTTACGGCACGCCTGGAGGTTTTCACCTCAGTTTTTAACATCATCGCGCGTCACTTTTTTCGCATGCGCGAATTTTTCTGTTCGCTGTCACAGCGGTCACCTGCCCGGCCCGCCTGCCGCTCTCCTCGGAGGTGGTCCTTGCGGGCTGCGAGGCCGGCGGTGCCCTGGGGTCGTCCTGTCTCGTCCGCTACGCAGCCGGGTACGTGGCCACCGGCAACGGCAGCTACCCGTGCACCGGGACGGGGCCTGGGGCGGCCGCCTATCGAGGGGGCAACCTGACCTGCATCCGTCTGTCCCGCGGCGCTTTTTTTGGGGTGGTGGGGTGGCCCGAAAAATTATGGGTCACCGAAAAAAAAAAAAAATCGGGGTTGGGAAATCACAAGCAATTCGTTATATATACAGGACCCTTAACGGCGGGTGAATCGAATTCCGAGCGTCTGAAATGGGCCTGGGGCAATCGTGGGGGCGAAACGAGAAAATAATTATGGGTCTCTGGAAAAACAAAAAACGGGGCCTGGGACGGCCGCCTATCGAGCCTATCGAGGGGGCAACCTGACCTGCCCCGCGGCGCTTTTTTGGGGTGGTGGGTGGCCGGAAAAATTATGGGTCACCGAAAAAAAAAAATCGGGGTTGGAAAATCACGGGTGGGACCTCATGTTTGATCAAACGCACTCAGAAAAGGAGGAAAATTGGATTTGGGGAAAAAAGAACATGAACGGAATCAGAAAAAAACACATCAGACACCCAAAAACTTGGCCAATTTTTTTAATCAATCAATCTGGCGAGGAAACATCATGGGGTCGGGAAAAAAACATAATCAAGATAAAAAAAATTTATGGGTCTGTGTGGTCATCTTAACAATCAAATCCAATTTGACGGGGGGGGGGGGGGGGGGAGGGCCTTCCAAACCGCCCGTTGCGCGCTCCGAAACGGGAGAGCCTTCCTTCTACAACCTCAAAGGGGCTGGCTGTTCTGCATCCGGCTATCCGTCTGGCCGGTTTTTTTGGGGTGGCGGGGTGGCCGGAAAAATTATGGGTCACTGAAAAAAAGTGGTCTCTGAAAATCTATACGATTTCAATAATTTTAAAACGCTTATCTCCCAGACTCGATGACGTTCTCCTCTTTAACCCCTCGCTCTGCTCACAACGGCGACCACCACATCCAAGAACGCACCACGGCTCTTCTGCTACACGCACACCACACCCGAGTCAGAGTCAGTAAGTCCTGGATGGAAATTTCACGTCATCAATGAATTCCTGACGAGGATATTTCTGAAATGACGTCAAAAGTTTTTATGAGGGGGCAGATGCAGGTCAGCCCATTGTTATGATGTGCACTTTTCTGAAGAACGATGACGTAATCCCATCATCAGAGTTTTTCTTAAACGGTGCCTTACTTACTTACCAACCACGCCCCTCTTCCCTGATCCAGCGGCCACCTGCCCGGCCCTGCATCCCACCGCCCCCAAGGTCGTCCTGTCGGGCTGTCTGGCCAACGGGCCCCAGGGGTCCCCCTGCCAGCTGGGCTGTGCGGCAGGCTTCGTGCCGCAGGGGAACGGGTCGTACCCGTGTGCCCCGACGGGCCTGGGAAGGGCCAGCTACACCGGGGGTACCTTGACATGCACCCGTCCGTGAGTGCTGTGCTGTGCTGTGCTGTGGCTGCTGTGCTGTGCTGTGGCTGTGCTGTGCTGTGCTGTGCTGTGCTGTGCTGTGCTGTGCTGTGGCTGTGGCTGTGGCTGTGGCTGTGGCTCCGCCGCACCGGATCTTCCTGCTCCGCGGCAGCCACGAGGTCTCCACACACACACACCACCAACCACCCACCACCCACCACCCACCACCACCAACCACCCACCACCACCAACCACCACCACCACCAACCACCACCCACCACCCACCACCCACCACCCACCACCCACCACCCACCACCCACCACTGGACGAGGGGCAGAGAGCATCATCCAGTCACCATCATCATCCAATCATCACCACCACCATCCCTCTCCGCCCATCGCCCCTCGTCCCTCTCCGCCCCTCCGCCCTCATCCCTCATTCCTCTCGCCACTCATCCTGCTCGCCGCCCCTCACACATTCCAGTGCCTCCGCCTCACAACCCTCTTCCCCTCTTTCTTGGCCTTCCCCTCTTCACTCTCATCTCGGCATCCCTTCGTCCATCCTTTCGCCAGGCACCCTGCGCCCCCCGCATCCCTCCGCCCGTCTGTCGTGCGCCTCAGAGAGACTGGATGATCCCTTCGTCCATCCATTCGCCAGGCCTTCCCCTCTTCACTCTCATCTCGGCATCCCTTCGTCCATCCTTTCGCCAGGCACCCTGCGCCCCCCGCATCCCTCCGCCCGTCTGTCGCGCGCCTCAGAGAGAACATGCTGTGTATTTGCGAGGGCGCAGGCGACAAGTTCAAGAAGAAAGATGACTCGCGCCTTCGCCACTCCGGGGGACATCCCCCCTTCGACCACTCAGCCCCCCATCCTCTCAGACGGGCCCGCTCGCAACGTGAGCGCCTGCACGCGTAACCCCCACCACCCACCCACCCATCCACCCATCCATCCACCCACCCACCCACCCATCCACCCACCCCTCCGATCTCTGTTCATTCCTCACGCTACACAGCATGTTCTCGACCAGTGGGGAAGACACACAAATACACAGCATGTCTGGGTTGGGTTCCCATCGCAGCACCTGGAGGGCCGGGGGCAGAGGCCAGGGCAACCGCTCATGGGGAAACTCGGGCTGCCCGTGATCTCCACCAAGCCGGGCAGATGCTCAGGATCCGCTCTCGATGTCAGGCTCAGTGGGCGTGGGGTAGCATCCCCTCATCCCTTCCGCAGCCCCTCCACCCCACCCCTCCACATTCTCCACCTTCTCCACCCCTGCGCCCCTGCGCCCTGCGCCCCTGCGCCCTGCGCCCCTGCGCCCCTGCGCCCCTGCGCCCCTGCGCCCCTGCGCCCCTGCGCCCCTGCGCCCCTGCGCCCCTGCGCCCCTCCCTTCACCCTGCACCCCTCATCCCTCGTCTGCTCGCCTCACAGCCCGTCTTCGACCACTCAGCCCCCCCCCCCCCCCCCCCCCCATCCTCAGACGGGCCGCCTCGCAACAACGTGAGGGCCTGCACGCGCCAAACAGTAATTCCCCCCCCCCCGTCGCTGTTCTTTCCTCTTCTTTATAAATACAGCGAGCTGTTTTTGAACGTCGAGCGGGTGCGTTTTTCTCCCTTCAGAAAATAATCTGGAAGCGCTTGGATTAGAACCCGTGACCTTGGCCGTGTCTGGGGTAATTCGAATTTTGGCGGAGTCGGCTCATCTGACGTCATTGCTTCCCCGTCCTGGCTGATACACCTCATCGACCCATGTCAGCCACCACACATTCCGGTCGTCCGGTCTCCCCCCGATCGGACATGCGCTCGAGCCGATGTTCCAGCGTTCGATCGAGCGTCGTCTGGTTCCAAGATGAATCACTTATACTACAAGACTTCTACGTAGGTGCATGATCACGAGCACGAGATAGAATGTAGACCATACAAGCGATCAATCTCCGAACGCCGGGTCACGGAGCCGGGGAGGTCGACATGTTCCAGCCCCCTGGCCTCGGCCTCCCCAGCTCACGGCCTCCCCAGTTCACTCCCTCCCCCTGCGGTCCGATTGGGCGAAGAAGAGCAATCGGGCCAAAGGCAGGAATTTTCAAGGTGGGCGAGGTGAATGGAGAGGATGGAGAGGAAGGGGGAAACAGGTGGGGCGGAAGACACAAGGGGATTAGTGCAAGAAGCGCACACGGGTGGGCGGGAAGAGGCGCTGGATTGGATCTGCAATTTTTGGGTACAGGTCAAGCTGCGGGATGAGATGAAGAGGAGCGGGGGGGAAGGGCAAGGGGAAGACGAAAAGGTGAGGCGGATGCCGGAGATGCGGCATGCCAGGGGCAGGGCGGGGCTGGGGCTGGTGGCTGGGTGGTGTGGTCGGCGGGGTGTGGGGTGTGCGGTGGGCCCCTTTCGTCCGCGCTCCTCCCTGGGCTGGGCCAGCAGACCTGCTGGAGGCTGGTGTTGTGCTCCAGCGCCCCCGCAAGGGCACGCGCCCCCTCGTCGCCAATCCGGTTGTAGATGAGGTTGAGCTGAGAGATGGGCGATGACCACCGGGGCGGCCATGCGCGGAGCGTCCGTGCCATGGCCACAAAGCAGCAGAGGAGTGACCGAGGCCGAAACCGAATGGGTGGTGCGAGCGATGATGGAGGTGAGGGCGAACGGAAAGCAGAGTGGGGTGGCCGGGCGGGCGGGCGGGCGGTGGGGGCTGCAACAACAACGAAGGGCCGACAACGACGGGGCAACCTCCACACCGGGGGCAGGGTTGGGGCTGGTGTGGTCGGCGGGGTGTGGGGTGTCATGCTGGGTGGGCCCCTTCGTCCGCGCTCCTCCCTGGGCTGGGCCATTTGGAGGCTGGTGTTGTGCTCCAGCGCCCCAGCAAGGACACGCGCCCCCTCGGCGCCAATCTCGTTGCCGCGGAGGTTGAGCTGAGATGGGCGATGACCACCGGTCGGGTGCGGAGCGTCCGTGCCACGGCCGCAGAGCAGCAGCCGATGAGCGGCCGAGATGCCGAAACCGAGTGGGTGGTGCGAGCAATGGTGGAGGTGAGGGCGAGCGGAAAGCAGAGTGGGGTGCCACAACGAAGAAGGCGAGGCCCAAGTCACCTGCCTCTCCTGTCTTGCCCAAGGCGGTCATCTGCCCGCCCAGTGCGTTGCAAGGCGGGACCCTGCTGCAGCCATATCGAAGGGCGAGAGCCGGTCGCCAGCAGGCAGACCTTGGTGACGGTGCGGTTGGTCTTCAGCCAGGCCGCCAGGCACACCATGAACTTGGCGCGCCCCCCTCACCTCCCGAGGTCCAGCTGGGGCCGCCCCGATCCCATCAGCAGACGCCGCCACCCCCGTCGATGAGCGTCACTCGCCTTCACGCCCTCCCCACTGCCCGCGGCGCCAGCCACCAGCCACCAGCCACCACAGGGCAGACCTCCGTCTCTGTGCAGCGGCGGGCCAAATCGAGGGCGGCTCGCTCGCCCTCCGTCAGGGTCCGTTCCAATTCCAAGGTCGCCGCTCGCTGGGGGGGAGGGAGTGATGCCAAGTGAACGCCGTGTGTGAACAACGGGCACGACGTTGCCCTCGCCAAGGCGCCTTCGCTCCGCCACCCAGCCCCCACATCCAGCAGACCTCCGCCTCCGCTGGGCTGCGGCGGGCTGCCTCCTCTTGCGGCGGGCTGCCTCCTCTTCGGCTGCCCTGCGGGCTGCCTCCTCGACGGCCTTGCGGCGGGCTGCCTCCTCGACGGCCTTGCGGCGGGCTGCCTCCTCTTCGGCTGCCTTGCGGCGGGCTGCCTCCTCTTCGGCTGCCTTGCGGCGGGCTGCCTCCTCTTCGGCTGCCCTGCGGTCTGCCTCCTCGACGGCCTTGCGGCGGGCTGCCTCCTCTTCGGCTGCTGCCCTACGACGGGCTGCCTCCTCTTCGGCTGCCCTGCGGCGGGCCGCCTCCTCGAGGGCCTGGGGGAAGGAGCAAACGTTGGACATTGGGCCAACCAGCGCGGCGTCCGAACCAAAACCGCCACCACACCTCGAGCCAGACAGCCCAGCCCAGCCAGCGACCACAAAGAGACAGATCAACAGCCAGCACAGACGAACAGACAAGACAGTCTGGACATCCAGCGGTCCCATCCCACAAAACCCCGGGGCTGGCGGGGGGTGCGGACCGCGGCGACGGGCTCGACGGCCTCCCGGATGCGGGCCATGTCGGGGCGGCCAGTGGGGTTCTCGCTGCACATGCGCACCAGCAGCCCCACCAGCCCCACCGCCGGCTGGAAGCCGGCCGCTGCCTCCAGTTCGCCCACCTCGGCGAAGGCCTCACGCAGCTCCTCCTCCGAGGGCCGCTCCTCGGTCTTGTGGGCCGTGTCCGTCTGGGTGTACAGGCAGAACAGCGTCACACCCATCGCGTAGACGTCCGTCGCGGGCGTGTTGCCCGGCCGCATCCCCGAGGCCTCCAGCAGGGCCTGTCCCTCGGCCGTGCCCGCGTAGAGCTCGGGCGCCATGAAGCCGGGCGTGCCCCGGATGAGCAGCCCGTAGTTGGCCGAGCCGCCCGTGTACTCGCAGGCCATGCCCAGGTCGGCCATCAGGGCCATCAGTCGGCCCGTGGCCGGGTCGCGGCGCAGCAGCACGTTGGCCGGCTTGATGTCGTTGTGCAGCACCCGGCGGTCGTTCTGCTCGAAGGGCTTGCCGTGCAGGTAGGCCAGCCCGCGCACCATGTCCACCAGCAGCCACCAGCGCTCCTCCCGGTCGGCGTCCGGGTCGGCCGAGGGGCTGCGCAGGTGGCGCCGGATGACCTTGTCCAGGTCGCCCCCCTCGCAGAAGGGCGTCAACAGACACCGCAGCACCGGCCCGCCCGGCTCAAGCTGCGGGACGGGGATGGGTGGGTGAACAACGCAATCTCTCGGCGATGTGGGCATGGGCGATGAGCTCTGCATGGATCCGATATCCAATCATCCAATCATCATCCAATCATCCAATCATCATCCAATCATCATCCAATCATCACATCATCATCATCATCATCATCATCATCATCATCATCCAATCATCAACCATCATCATCAACCATCATCATCAACCATCATCATCAACCATCATCATCAACCATCATCATCATCATCCGATCATCATCCGATCATTCCAATCATCATCTCATCATCATCCTCTCATCCTCTCATCATCGTCCAATCATCATCATCATCATCATCCAATCATCAGCATCCGGTCATCAACATCCGGTCATCAACATCCGGTCATCAACATCCGGTCATCAACATCCGGTCATCAACATCTGGTCATCAACATCCGGTCATCAACATCCGGTCATCAACATCCGGTCATCAACATCCGGTCATCAACATCCGGTCATCAACATCATCAACATCAACATCAACATCAACATCATCAACATCAACATCATCAACATCAACATCATCATCAACATCATCACCATCCAATCATCAACACCATCCAATCATCAACAACATCAACACCATCTAATCACCATCATCAACATCAACACCAACATCAACAACATCAACACCATCCAATCATCATCATCATCCAATCAGCCAATCATCATCATCATCCAATCATCATCACAGTCATCCAACCATCATAAGCCAATCATCATCAAGCCAATCATCAGAAGCCAATCATCATCATCCAATCATCATCCAATCATCATCCAATCATCATCCAATCATCATCCAATCATCATCCAATCATCATCCAATCATCATCCAATCATCATCCAATCATCATCATCAAAACCGAAAAACTGGGACGATTTTTCGGTGGAAGGAACAGAGGGTGTCAAATCCCAGCTCTCCACCAAAGGCAGTTGGTATTTTTAGTCCTCATGCCGTCGGACTTCCCAGATTCCCAACAAGGCCCTCATCCAATCATCAGCATCATCATCCAATCATCATCATCATCATCATCATCATCATCATCTCATCGCCCAAGCACACCTCGTCAGGATGATGATGATTGGATGATGATTGGATGAGATGATGATGAAGTGTGTGGCAGGCGTGCGCCAGCCGGGTGGGTGCCAGGCACGAGAGAGGGCAAGACCAGACCCGCACCTCCATGGATGGCCCCGCGGCGGGCAGGACGTTGGGATGGTGCACGGCGGCGGGGATGTAGCTCTCGTTGTTGATCATCATCCGCTCCAGGTCCGTCTGGGGGGCCGCGGTGGCCTTCAGGGCCACGTCTTCCTGGCCCTTCCGAGTGTCGCCCAGCTTGAACGAGATCCCGAAGGCCCCCACGCCCAGCACGTGGTACGGGTCGATGATGTCGGGGTCCTCGGGCCGCGCCTTCTTCTGCAGGCTGGGCCCGGGCAGGTGCCGGTAGAGGGGCGGGTCGCCCAGCACCGGAATCAGCGTCAGCTTCCCGCCCCCCCTGAGGAAGGCCTCTGTGTCCATGGTGGACTTCCTCCCGCCCTGGCTGGCCACGAACAGCCGCGGATGGTCACCGCACGGCGAGGGAGAGGGCGGTGGGGCCCTCGATGGGCTGGCGCTTCCATCAGAATCGGATTGCAATGCGAATCCCGGTGCGTGCGAGCGTGCGTGCGAGTGTTGGGGGGGGGGGGGGGGGGGGGGGGAGGGGGAGGAGGTGAGACCACGGAGGACAAAACAGGCAAGAGGGGGCTGCTAAAGGTGGGATTTTTCTGATTCCAGTTCTCGTTCAGCGCAGCCCCGTGTTTCGTTCTGTCAAAACCCAGCTCTGCTGTTTGAGAGCCTTTGATCGATCATCATGAGGTCATAGACAAGAACAAAAAAACATCAAACATGAGGTCCCACCCGAGATGCAAAAGTGATATCAAACAAACACAAAAAAACAAAGCAGACCAAGTACTCTTTGAGATAGCGAGCACCATCCTCTTTGGGCACGTCCCCGAGACGGGAGCGCGGAATGCGCCCTTCTCGGCGCGGGGTCGTGATCTCAACCAAAGCATTGCCCGGGGTGTCCGGTTCAACTACAGCGTGACCGGGGAAGAAAGAGAAAACACCACCACGCAGAAAATGGTGGCAAAAGAAGCACAATCAAAAAATAGAACGCCTCATCCCACAGACATGCCGCAATCACAATAGTTTTCCGCTTGGAGCCCCCGGACCCGGGGCCAGAGTATTCAATCACGACCCTGTAGGCGTTGAGCATCGATCAATGATCACTCAAACTCGAGCGTGCTCCACCCAGCTCACCCAGCTGCACCAGGGGTCCCGTTGATCAAGTTTTCGGCTGACACGCTCGAACCGTGAACCAAACCATAATAGGGCTATCGCTGCTTCGACCTTGCGCCGAAGTTGGGTAGATTCTTCAAGCCGATCCCGCTTCTGCAGCATCAGCAATTGCCTGCTCATCGAGTCAACGTCATGGTGGTATCGATCACATACCATCCGCACTGCTTTTCTAAAATTCATTGTATGCTGCGTCAAAGATGTGACGTTCAACCTTCTGCATTAGCCATGTCGCCCATTTGCCAACCTGCCGATGAACCACGCCGAGGGATATATCAATACATTATGTCTGTTCCTTGATTTCCGCACACTGTCCCAACAGGATGACCTCAAGCTCGGCCATGCCGCGCAGGCGTGGACTCCGTTTCAATGCTGTTTTCCGATGCCGGTTATGGGGGGTGTTTTATTGGTGAAGCGAGGCAGCAGCCATTTGGATTTGGCACCCGTGACTCGGTCGATTAGATCTTCAATAAATTTTTGTTCAACGAGCAGAAATTTTGCGAATTTGGGCGAGGTCTTGTAAAAGCCATCGAATGGTCGGGTTGCCCGCCCTGAAGCACCCCCCTCGGTGAGGCCGAGCCGGCGATGGGACCCATCGTCTATGCCCGGCCCTGGCCCCTTGCCGCACCAGATTATCTGATGCCAAAACACACCCCCGGGCCCGGGTGAGCCTGGTGTCAGACCGGGTCCTGGAAGGCCCGGGCGGGAAGGGAACCTGCTGGAAAATTTACTCAACAACCCCCCAACGGTGACCCCCGCCCTAAGCTCGCTCGAATTCTGCCGGCGCCTCCCTCCCTGGCTCCTTACTTGACGGGGAAATCAGACCGACCACGAGTCCCTCCGCTGGTTCCCCGAGCGCCTCGCCGGTCCGCGGATGGTGGCTATCCCTCCCCACCCACCCCCACCCCCTCGATCCCTCCTCATACCCACCCTGTGCCACACCCTCCCCTCTCCAGACCCCCCGACGACGGGGAGCCCGCTGACGGAGAGCTCGTCTGGTCGCTGGCGATGCCGCCCAGCCCGTACCCGCAACTGGCCGATGACAGATCGGCGAGCAGCCACGACGGCACCTGGCCGACGAAACGCTTGAGGAAGAACGCGGCGTGGCTGTGGTCGGGGGCATCGTCGTCCAGCGTGCATTGCCAGATCCCGCCCATCATCGAATGGAAGCGCGCCGGCGGCAGGCCGATGGCCGACCAGGCCTCCCTCGTATTGCATGAGCGAAGCCTCCAGATCGAGTCGGCGGCGCGCTGCAGGCGCCAGGCAACACCGCCAGGCCGGCAATCCGTCAGGTCGCCGCCAGAGTGGGCGGGCCCCGTGCCGCCTGTCCATCGGCAGCCCCGGCAAGCTTCGTGTCCTCGAGGCGACCCCGCTCGCTCCCTTCTGCCGGCTTCCGGCGGGCTGGCCTGCCGGCTTCCGGGTGGCGCTGCCCCTGGTGGCGGATCTCGGCACCCCGACCATTTCGCGGGAGCTGTCCCTCAACGGGCAGCAGTACCCCGAGCGCCGCTTCGCTTACACAAGCGAGTTCGTCGCTGAGGTCGGTCACCCAATCGTCATCGGCATCGGCATCACCGTCATCCAATCGGTCGGCATCGGCATCTTCATCGGCATCCAATCGGCATCTTCATCATTCTCGCATCCGATCATCCGATCGGCGTCGTCATCCAAGCATCAGCATCATCAGCATCGTCAGCTGCATCTTCACTCGCCCGCCCGCCTGACTTCCCCACTCACCCTCCCCTCCCCTCCCCTCCCCTCCCCGACCCCGACCCACCCCCCTCTGCCCAGCTCATCTCCGCCGACCAGTCCTTCGTCTCCCCCGAGCGCCCGAATCTCTGGGCGCCCGAGTTGACGGCCCCGATGCTGCTCAGGCGTGGCGCCAGGCTGCCCAACCCCGCCCAGCCCCCCCGGGGCCGAGGGCCTCGAGGCCAAAGTCCCCCTGCCCGCCACGCGGCCATGGCCACCCCCGCCCTGCCCGAACCCGGCCAGCCCATCACCCAGCTGTGCCCCCAGGTTCGCTGCGCGGCCAGCGCAACCTCGGGGGATGAGGCCGCGGGCAGCATGAGCCAGCAG
This sequence comes from Paratrimastix pyriformis, assembly GCA_027972325.1. NCBI lineage: Eukaryota > Preaxostyla > Paratrimastigidae > Paratrimastix > Paratrimastix pyriformis. Next base: position 92,858 of record JAPMOS010000089.1, on the reverse strand, counting down.
TAACCCCTGTCGACCCCAGAATCCAGGAGCCCATGCCCATGTCATGATCACCCCCCATGTCACCATCGCCGCCCATGTCACATGGCATCATCACACCCCATGCCATCATCACCCCCCATGTGTGACATCAGCCATCGTCACCCGCCATCATCACCCCGCCATCATCACCATCACCCTGCCATCACCACCCCCGTCATCACCACCCCGCCGTCATCACCTCGTCATCACCACCCCGCCGTCATCACCCCGCCATCATCACCCCGCCATCATCACCCCAGCCATCATCACCCCCGCCATCCCGCCATCATCTCCCGCCATCATCATTCATCACCCCGGCATCATCACCCCGGCATCATCACCCCGCCCCGCCATCATCACCCCGCCACATCACCCCGCCCCGCCATCATCACCCCGGCATCATCACCCCGGCATCATCACCCCGCCATCATCACCTTCCCACCACCCCCTTTTACCCCTTCTTCTTCTCGCATGCGCTCATCCGTACTGTCTTTGCTCCCCACACACATCATCCCCCTCGCAGGTTGCCCCGCGCCATCCCCTCCCTCCTCGATTCACACCCCGCCCCCGCGGTGCCCACCCCATCGCCAGCCCTATCACCCGTCGGCGGGGCCCTGTCCGCGCGTGTCCTCCATCACCAGGCGCGTCGAGGTGCGGATCCCCTTGGGCGACCTCCCGCTGCCCCTGGCCATACGCCCCAGGAGGCCGGCCACCCCGCGGGACCAGTGCCCCCCCGGCCGTGCCTGCCCACGTCCCGCCCCCAAGATGATGCCGCCGACCCTTGCAGGCGGCCATTTCATCGCTTGTCCCTCACCCTGCGGCGGCGATGATGCCCAACGTGGAAGCTCGCTTCTTTTGGTCGTGCCCGTTGCTGCCCCGGCCATGACCATGGCCATGACCACCCCGCCCCGTGGTGGCGGATGCTCGCCCGCCGACTGAGGCCGCCCTCTTCCTGCCACATCCCGGGTTGGTTCTTGTTGGATAACATGTACGATTCTTGTGGTTTTTCTCGGGGATGAAATATAACCCAGGCTCTTCCTACTGACCTGGCGCTCGGCAGGTTTGATAATCCGGACAACGGAAGAAATATCATCCGCTGCGAACACCCTCTTCCTGAGACCATTTGACCCGGACCTGTCCGGCTTGCTACCTCAGCTTTCCATATCACGTGCGACACCTAAGCCTCAAGTTTGCTGCTGCAGAACCGCACGCCGGCAGCCCAACTTGTCCCGAGGCGCGGAAGACTAGCTTTCCAGTTTTCAGCATTTTCCATCGATGCAGCAACCAGAGCCATCAGCTTCTCCAACTCCGCCTCCATCTCAACCTCCGCGTGGAAGTCTTTCCACCGTTCCACTCGCAGTCCCAGAAGGCGTCGGACAAGCCGAACTACATACCAAGCTTGTGCTTCTGGGCGACGGTTTGCGCTTATCTTATGATGGGCGACTTCGATTATTTTTCTTTTTCTTGGCAGATGACACGGGAAAGAGGGCGCTCTTAGACATGTTTCGCAGCGAAGATTTAAAGAAATTCACGGCCCCTCGGGATATTCAATCAACTGCTCCTGTTGTGTCTGTCCCTTTCTTTGCATATCATACCTTATCTTGGTTTCATTTGTTTTTCAGTGTGACTTTTTGGTCCGCCTCTCGATCGCCGCATTGATCCATTCTTCATTTTTGTTTTTTTTCGCGTGCCGCCATCTCCTTGGTTTGTAGGACCCAAATCGGTCTGTCAACCTGAATTAACATGGACCATATTCCTCTTGGGTCTCACCAACCCCAGGGTTCGATAACCCCGAGTGGAAAGACACGGAGAAGCTGCCCCCGCCCACGTGCTTCCTGCTCTGCTTCGGCGTCAACAATGTGCACTCGTTCGAGAGCATCCGTAATCGGGTCTGCTGCCCCTTTTGTCATTGTTGGGGATAGTCTCCCTCGCCCCCCGGTGGGAGCGGTCAACCACCACCACCACCACCACCACCACCACCAGCTCATTCTTCATCCCGCCATCACAACCCACACTCGCCAGTGGGCCCCGACGGGGCTCTGCGAGGAAGGGGTGCGGCGGGGGGCACGTGAAAGGTTTTTCCGGGTTTTCACGCGAAATCTCCTTTTAGTTCCCAGCAGGGGCACCTCCAACCTCCCAACCCCACCGCTCATCCTCCCCTCCGCTCCGCCCCCCCGCATTCCTCACCACCACATCACCACAACCACAGTGGTCCCCGCTTCACCGCCGCTCCTTCGCCCACGTCCCGGTGCTGCTCGTGGGCACCAAGTCGGATCTGCGCCATCCAACGGCGGCCCCCACCACCTCGAGTCTGACGGCGGCTGCTGCCCCGGCATTTGAGGTCGAGTCCACTGTCCCGGTGGAAGAGTGCGAGGCCCTGGCAAGGGCCATCGGGGCACGGGGTTACATGGAGTGCAGCACCGTCACTGGTCAAGGTCCGTCGGAATGTCAGCATCAGCATCAGCATCAGCATCAGCATCAGCATCATCAGCATCATCATCATCATCATCATCATCATCATCATCATCATCATCATCATCATCATCATCATCATCATCATCATCATCATCATCATCATCATCATCACCATCATCACATCATCATCATCATCATCATCATCATCATCATCATCATCATCATCATCATCATCATCACCATCATCATCATCATCATCATCATCATCATCATCATCATCATCATCATCATCATCATCATCATCATCATCATCATCATCATCATCATCATCATCATCATCATCATCATCATCATCATCATCATCATCATCATCATCATCATCATCATCATCATCATCATCATCATCATCATCATCCAATCATCATCATCATCCAAGCATCATCATCATCATCATCCAATCATCATCATCATCATCATCATCATCATCATCATCATCATCATCATCATCATCATCATCATCATCATCATCATCATCATCAATCATCATCCAATCATCATCATCATCATCATCATCATCATCATCATCATCATCATCATCATCATCATCCAATCATCATCATCATCATCCAATCATCATCATCATCATCATCATCATCATCATCATCATCATCATCATCATCATCATCATCATCATCATCATCATCATCATCACCATCCTCATCAGCGTTATTATTCTTACTATTATTATTATTATCATCATCACCATCATCATCATCATCACCACCACCACCCGTTCTTCTGCAGGCCTGGAGGAGCTCCTCATTCGTGCTGTGATGGCCTCCCCGCAGCCCCAGTCGTCGCAGCCACCGCAGGGCGGGTCGACAGCAGCAAAGCCCAAGGCAGGCTGCTTCATCATGTGACCCCCCACAGCCGCCACTTCTGGATGTGTCTGGATGAGTGTCGCTTTGACAGCTGTGAGGTCTCTTCAGACGAACATCATTCGATTTCTGAACACCGGGCTGTGTCTCAGAACGTCGCTCTGCCTTGTCTTCCGTCGTGCGCCTTGTGTCTTCCTGTGCTGCCTTGTCTTCTTTTCTTTCTCTCAATGTGGTGTATATCTCGATGTTATAGATGTTTTTGCGGGGGTGGCGAGGGTGGGTCTTCTTCTCTTCCGCTTCAACTGATCTGCCCCCCCCCCCCCCCCCCCCCCCCCTTGTTGTCTGTCGAGTCCCGATGGCTCGATGGCATGTCAATCTCGGATGTTTATTCGGACTCTCGTCTTCCTCCCGTCTTTCCGCTTGTTCATCATTTTTTGTACAGGATGCAATTCCCCCTTTTGCCGTTGATGCTCACCATTTTTCGTTCTTTCCCTTTGTCGCGACTGTCTTCATCATCCGCTGACCCAAAAAAAGACGCATACGTATGACAACAACACACCAAAATAACAACAAATGACGAGGGGGGAAAAATCCTTCTGTAAGACGACTGGACAGAGATCGGATAAACATACGGACTGAGAACCGAAGGTAACAAAAGAATACAATCCCCACCCTGAGGGGGGGACCCCCCCACTCCCCCACCTCAGAGCATACGACCCACCACGAAGTGAAAGACGACAACCGCCAGATACGCAGCCCCCGTCCGCCAGCGGTGGCGCCAGAGAGACCGCAGTGCCACCCAGGCGCAGGGCAGGGCGATCAGGAAGATGCAGTGGCACCAGACGGCCGCATGGGTGGACCCTCGGAAGACGGCCCACAGCCGGCGGCGGATCGTGATGCTCCGACGCGACCTGACAGTGTGTGTGTGTGTGTGTGTGTGTGTGTGTGTGTGTGTGTGTGTGTGTGTGTGTGTGTGTGGAGCAAAGGGACTGATCAATCGAACAAGAAGTCTCTCTGCAGTTTAGCGAAAGTGGGGAGATGATCGAGGAGTTCGAGCGCTTGTTCACAAAACTCGCACACTGACGCAAAAGACGTGTGTGTGTGTGTGGGGGGGGGGGGTCAATGGGGTGTGACTCAGGTGTGCGTGCGTGTGGTGTGTACGGACATGCCCAGCCGTTGCATGCCCGGGGGATTGTAGTGTGCCACGCGCTCCCGGAGCGGCAACAGAACAAAGGCGATCATGAGGAACGAGAGGACTAAGGGCACGACGAAGAGCCCGCGCAGGGCAACCGGCCGCCCGCCCAGCCGCATGCAGAGGCCGGCGTATTCAGCTATGCGGGGGACGCAGGCGGGCGGAACAGAGGGGATGAGAGAGCTGTAACTAGGCAAGAGTGCCAGGGTCGGACAAGAAAAAACGGCCCCAATAAAAGGAAAAGGGCGGAACCAATCGGAAATACGCGACCCCGCAACCAACGGACCTAACCACGGCACCCATGTGATGATCGAGATCCCAAGGTTGCGTTGGCGGCCCAGGAACCAGGCGAGCACAAGAGCAGGCAGGGCTAGCGGCGACAGGACAAACCACCATGCTGGATTGGCGCTCGTCATTCGGGGCAGCAGAACGAGCCACAGGGCCACGCACACACAAACGGTCCACTGGTCCCAGGTCCGCTCGAGGTACCGGCGGGCGCGCGTCCTCGACCGCACGGCGCACACCGTCGAGACGGTCAGGGCGGGCAGCCAGGCCCGGGTGATGGAGACGCGGAGCAGCCCGTCCAGGCGGGCCAGCGACAGGGCCGTGCTGGCCATCAGGGACAGCCAGGTCAGCCCGAAGAGCCGGTAGCAGGCCAGCGACGGGGACCGGAGAGCGTTCAGGCACCAGGGCAGCAGTACGCCAGCACCCAGCAGGCAGGGCGTGCCCGCAAGCAGCCAGGACCCCGTCAGGAGCCGCCGGGGTATCCAGAAGGGCACCACCCCATCGGCCTTGCAGATCAGCGCGTAGAAGCCGCTGTACAGCAGCCCCAACATGACCGGGCGCGAGACGAGCGCGTAGCTGTGGTGCAACTCGTAGCTCACGTATTCACGCTTGGCGGCGCTCTTTGTCTTGCGGATCATGCCCGCACAGGACTTGCACCGGTCCTTGTACGACCAGCCCCCGGCCTCCCAGAGCTGGCGAGTCTTTGTGAGGGCATCGCCGACATCTTCGTCGGGAATCGCGGGCAGCATGACCTCCTCGAAGAGGCGCTTGTAGATGAAGTCTTGTTGGGCAACATCGTGAAATTGGCGGCTAACCCGAGAAACCGCAGCCAGTTCGCTCGGGTTGAGCCGCAGGAAGATGAGGCCAAGCACATCGCTGCTCAGGTCCGCATACGGTCTTTGGTAAGAAGAAACTCTAGCGACCGAATGCAGGAGCGTCTTGGCCGCACCTGCCCAAAGAACAGCGCCCCCGACACGCTGGGCGGTGCCGGCACGGTATTCATCGCCCATTGGAGATTTTGACTGTTCTCGAGATTGTTCTGTTCGTGGTGTTGAGGTTCTCCTCCAGCCTGCTCTGGCAGCCTGCCGTTCACGGATGAATGCGCTTATTTTTTTCCTCTCCCCACTCAGGCATCACGAGACGCGAGATCCTTCCGAGAGTGAACGAAATTAACGGATTTTTCATCTCACCGAGGATCCGCATCCGCCGGAGTTGGGACATTGGAAATGCATTCGTGCAGAGATTGAGAGGGGGAAACGTATTGGCCTGGGCGATATTGCCGGGGTGGACAGGGAAGAAAGAATCGCGGTGACACGGAAGAGAGGACGAAAAGGAGACTCAGTTCGAAAAGGAACAACAAAGGTGATCGAGGGGGGGGGGGGGGGGGGGGGGGGAGACAGCCTCATGCCTTCTTCTTCTTCGTTACAGCAGGCATGACCAGGTTCGGGGCGCGCACGGCAAACTTGAGCAGAGGACCACGCGATTCGGGGACCTTGACTCGCTCCAGGAGCGGGCAGGTCAACTCCAGTGTGCGGTCGGCCCATTTCTCACGGCCCGAAAGCTCGAAGACCCGCAGCTGGGGGCAGGCCAGCTTGAGGCGGGCGGGCACCGTGATGAACTCCAGGCTGAGGCTGGACAGCCGCGGCAGCCCGCAGAGGGCGCTGGTCACCTTGCGGGTCAGCCACGCGTGGCAGAGGTGCATCGAGACACGACGCAGGCGGGCCCCGCGCTGGGTGAACAGGGTCTCCAAATCGGGGGTCGGCCCGGCCTGCACTTGGAGTTCGAGGGGCTCTGTGCCCTCCGCCAGTTCCAGGTGGACACAGCGAGCGTCAAGCGCGAGGAATTCCAGCGCGGGGCAGTTCAGCCTGAGCAGCCGCACGCCATCTTCACCGACGATCCGAAAGTACCGCAACCCGGCGCCTTCCACGTGCAGATCCTGCATGCATCGTGTTGTGAGGGGAAAGCACCCGTCGGGCCCGTGCAGCGAGAACTTCTCAAGCTGTCCGGGCAGCTGGATGATGAACGGGTTGGCCGGCCAATAGGTGGGGCTCAGAAAGAGGACCGTGAGCGACGTGGCGCATGCCTGGGCCAGGAGATCGGGCGGGGGCAACTCGCGAACGTCCAGAAATTGCAGCCGCGGTGATTCCACCAGCAGGTGGGCCGCCCAGGCGGGATGAGCCTTGGAGCAGTCGACAAACGTCAGATCGGGCATCGGGCGTTGAAATCCGTGAAAATTGTCCGGCAAGCCCATAATCCGGCGCAACCGGGGGCATCGGATCACACCCAGCTGACGGATGGTCACCTCCTTGGGTAGCATCAAGTCCTCGAGGGCGGGGCAGTCCAACGAGAGCCGGAAGGTGCATTGGGGGTCGATGGTCGCCTGGAGGTCGAACCGCCGCAGCCGCGAGCTGACGATGCGGACATGGTGCGACTCCGTCACAGTCACGGTGGTGCCGCGGCGCATCGTGAAGCGCTCCAGCCGACTGAGCAGCCCGGCTGGCGGGATGAGCGGCAGCAAGCCCACTTGCTTCTCGTGGGAGTAGGAGTGCAGTTTCAGCCGGATCAGCAGGGGCATGGCGGCGAGCGAGTCCGTGATGGCGGCCAGCTCAGCAGCGGCCATCGCAGTCACATCCAGCGAGGCGCGGCACAGGGTGGCCCGGTTGGCCTCCAGCACCCGGAGCACCGAGGCGGAGTCGACGTTGGGGCAGAGCAGGACGAGGCGCTCTAGTCGGCAGAGCCAAGGGATGGGCAGCTGGGGGACAGCCATATCGCCAAGCAGCTCGAAGTGTGTCAGCTGAGAGGCAAGCGGCACGATGGCGGCAGGCGGAAAGCAGAGGTTGCACACGTCAAGCCGTTGTAAGGCTGTGAGGGTGGGCAAGAAGGCGGGGTCGGGGACGCTGACATCTGATTGGAAGAGGTCCGCCTCGTCCTCGTCAATCCGCACAATCAGCTGCTGGAGGGACCCAGCCAGTGGCGCCAGGACAGAGAAATCCGGCTTGCCGAGCCACCCGCCCTCAATTCGCAGCACCTGGAGGTGGGGGCAGGACCGGGCCAGGGCTGCCAGCAGGCGGGTGATGATGACGACCCCGTTGAGGTGGAGCTCCGCGAGCCCGGGCAGGTGGCTGAGGATTTGCTCGATAACCTCCGGCGCGAAGGATGTCGAGTAGGGGAAGATCAGCGTGGTCAGGTGGTGATGTCCGCCGAAGGTCTCCCTCACCCATCCGGCACGGGCGGCCTCGGAGCAGCCACACCCGTAGAGATCTTGCGGAAATGTAAGCTTCGTGAGGTTCTTGCAGGGGCCCACGAGAGCGGCCAGGGCATCGACGGTGGGAATGCGACACCAATAACAAGGTTCGCGATCAAAGGACATCGCACGGGGTGTGCCTCGGAACCGCGTCCGAATGGCGTGCGATAGGCTAAGCAGCTGTGTGTATGTTTTGAGCTGGTCGCTAGATGCCTCCACAATGGCCTGCAGAAGTTCGGGAGGGAGGCGCGCCAACAGATCAGCGAACACCACGGGCGGCTCATCCTGTGAGTGAGTAGAGTGCGTGAAATATGGGGAAAAGAGAAATGGACCGACATTTTCGGAGACTTTCGCTTTCTTCGTTGTGGATGTCATCCCGGTCCGGCGGCGCTCAAGGCTAGCTAGCCTCACATGTTGCATGTGTGTGTTTGACCTGATGGGGCATGCAGGCTACCTTGAGTGATTGCTGCACGTCGCGTCAGCTCCGGGCATTTTCCATGGCGCTCCAATGCGGTAATCACGGGGTACCAAGAAGATTAGTTTAAATTTGGGCAATCGAAGCCCAGCCCCTGAGGAGATGTATTGCCCAGGACACCATCCCCTCCCGACTTTGGCCTCCCTTTCGACCCGTTGAAATGTCTTGTCGAATCATCCGAACTTCAGTGAACAAGGACTCCACGGGGATCCGCTCATGGATGAGCGTTTGAGTGACAATGGCTATTTACGTGGCACAGACCTGTGAGGAATCGGTGAGATCTTGCCCAAACATGCATACTGAGCTGGAAAGCTTCATTCAGCCAAATGTTTAAAGATTCCGGGTCGGAGTAAGGACATCGATCGGTCAGTGCCTTTGCAACGCTCATCTCCTTCGGATCTGGTGACAATTCATGACATAAGTGAGCGGAACATTTTGTAAAACTCGAAATTACAAGGCAATATCTTCCAACGGTCCCCCTCTGAAACTGAGACCACATGAAAAAAGGTTGCGCGAACCCTGTTGAGGGATACAAAACGGCTTTTTCAATTTTCTGTCCCCTTATCCCAAGGGGGGACTTGTGATACAGCTGCTTTTATCGGCATTTTTCGCACCTGGGTGGCGGTTTCTTTCTGTGCTGCTTGGATTTTCGGCAGCAACGGGGAAAAGTCTCCCACACCTGTTTTTCAGTTTGTTGCCGGCAGAGACCAAGGAGACAAGCAATAATGCCGGTTTTACCCAGAAATGAAGTGTGTAGAGGGTCCAATCATTCGTGAAAGAGCCGACCCTCAACTCTGGGTGAGTCAGTGGAGATCGAAAATGCACATTTTGCCGATGGTGGTTGGAGTTGCTGGCTCAAAAGTGCCGGGGGTCTATTGGAGTCTGTCTCAGCGAACAGAAACGCGTGTCACTGGGTCAAAAACAGGGCCCCGCTTGTCATGGGCTCAAAAATAGTGATTTTTTTGAGGGAGGATTTTGCTTCTTTTAGGCACAGCGCAGCGGGGGTCTTGCCTTTTCTGCGAGTGACACGCGATCTTGGGAGAGAACTCGCTGGAGAATGTTAAGATACAAAGAACCAGGCTGGAATCATGCCATCGGTTGGCAAAATGGGCGTGGAAGTTTGGTGAGTTTTAGTGTCTCTGTTACCTGGGGAGTATACACTGATGGGCTGTTAGCTGGATGGAGGAGAGGGTGGGTCTCCGCTGCTCTGACCGAGTTTTGTTTGGATCCTGAAATAGGGGGTTCAAAAGAAAATATATTAGCAGCGTTTCACAACAAGTTCGCCGAACCCCGCCCCTCCACCGAGGATGCCATTATCGCACGATACTATCGAGTGCGCCGTACCTCTTACACAAGAAAAAATGCTCGTGCCATCGTCCAAAAGGTAGGTTATATAATCCGCTCATTGTTGGGGAGTTTTGATTCGGCATGTTCCTTGCATTCATGGTGATTTCGTTGGTTGTTGTGCTTGCGTGCTTTCAGTTCCGAAAAAAGGGACAGTTGAAGGACGGGGAAACTCTTGCGGAACACCTTTGGCCTCCAACAGTCCAGCAGCAACCTCCTACAGTCCAGCAGCAACCAGTCCAGCAGCAACCGGCAGTCCAGCAGCAGGCCCCGCCTTCAATCCGGCTGCGCGACATCATTGGGGAGTATGATCCAAAGAGGCTCCAGATCATACGGTCGAAGAAGGTGAGCCTCGACTTTCTCCGGGGGCTGCCGGCCAATCCAGGCAGGAAAAAACCCCCGTCGCCCCGGGGCATTCGGTTTCGACAAACCTTGGCCCGCGACGTCAAGAACATCGAGTTCGCGATCAAGTGCGTGATGGCCGTCCGTCGATACAGAAGAAAAGCCCTCCTTCCCTGGGGGCGCACAGCCGCCACCATCGAAGCAGCAAAAGAACTCCTGGTGGAAGAGGGCGGCGAATCACTGCCTCCCCATCCAGGAGCAACCACCATCCGATTGAACGATTTGATAATGGACAATCTCCAGACGACGAAGTACTACGCGCTCATCGGTGGTGGCTTTTGCTGCGTCCTTACGGACTCAGGTACCTACATCGCACGACAAACAATGAGGACAGGTCCGCCTCCATCCCCCCCCCCAAACCAACACACACACACACACACACACACACACACACACACACACACACACACACACACACACACACACACACACACACACACACACATACACACACACACCACACACCACACACACACACACACAGGCATAGGCTTCATGGTCACCGAGCTCATGTTTACCGAGCCAGACCTTGCCAAGGCAGCCACACTCTGTCTCGACCAGATGACGAGTGGCCAGATCCCCACCCCACCCAAGCTGCCGACACCCCCAAGAGATGACCGGAAAGAAGATGAAGAAGTGACGGAGAACATTCCCAACGTCCAGGCCTATCCAAGAGTGCAGACCTGGTCAGCAGAAGCGCGTTTCACCCATCGCGACGACGCGGGCACCATCACCGAAGGGGTGGCCAAGGTGCTTGAGCCGGTGGGCCGCCACGGCGTCCTGTGGGGGATGTCGGACGGGGCAGCAACAAACACGGGAAGTTGGAATGGGCTTTGGGCATTGTTGAGGGCACAGGGCTACTTTCCGTATCCCCTTGTCTGCACGACCCATTCATCGGACAATATTGTCAAGTCTGTTGATACCCTCCCCGCACCCCGGAGATACACACCGCTTTTTAGGTCCCTCCTCAACAGCAGAGAGGAGAAGGACGAAGCAAAATGCATTTGGCCAGAAGCAGACAAGGGTGTGATTCCAATGCTGTTGGAGCTGATGTCAAACACAATCAGGCGGGACCCCACCTTGCACGAACTGCTCAAGGCGAAGTGGGGCTGTGAAATGCCCAACGGGGTCGACTCGAGGTCTGGATGAAGTTATGGGCACTGAAAACAATTCGTCGTAGGTTCAATCTCTACATCGATACAGACGAGTTCCTCATCTCGAGGGGGCCCCCGTCACACCCCACAGTGGACCTCACGAACAACAGGCTCCGGGACGCCCTTCCTATCCTCAAGGCCTACCAGCGTGACTGTGATGACGCCGAAACGAGGCGTGTCGAGGAACAGAAGGAACGCAAGCGAAAGAAAGGCAAGGCCACAGCAGCCAAGCCCACAGCAGCCAAGCCCACAGCAGCCAAGCCCGCAGCCACGTCTCCATACCACCTCCGCGCACGACAGCCGGCCACACCGCCCGAGCCCGAGGAAGGCACCGAACAGACCCGACAGCCCCGGAGGAAGGAAGACACTTCGCGGAAAGATCTTCAGATCCTCATCACTCAGTTCCAAAAGCCGCAGGTGGTCATCCGCATGCTGGTCTTCTTGGAGGCCACCCAACGCCTGCGACGGGACATCATTTGGTCGATGAGCAGCCAGAACAGGTTTGAACACGCACGCACGCACGCACGCGCACGCACACGCACGCACGCACACGCACACGCACGCACACGCACACGCACGCACATGCACCCCACTCCAACACACATGCACCCCACTCCAACACACATGCACCCCACATGCCTCGCAGGAGCATTCTCCTCTGCCACAGGATCAAGGAGACTCAAAGGATCCTTAAGGAGGCCCACGACCACCCCGAACGCCACTTCCCGCAGACCTTCCGTTGCGTTGACGCCGGGATCGTTGCGCGTGGAGACGCCAAAAAGATATGCGAGGCTGCCGCTGGTGTCTTGCTCGCGGGCCACGAGGAGAAGTTCCAGCGTTATCTCAATCCACCATACGTGCTGGCAGCTCTGTGCGATCGCCGTGAATGCAAGGACGTGGCCAAGCAGCTCTACCAAAACAGGGACATTTGGTGGCAATATGCTGCGCAGGCACTGGGGATGGACACTGCGGTCTTTTGCAGCAATCTGGAACAGTGCCAGCACCAGCACCCAGTTCATCAACTTCTCCGCTCGCCTGTCTGGCCAAACATGGTCCGTCGCACCGCCCCAGTCATACTGAGAATGTGTTCGCGTCGTAGCTTCTCGCGTTGTCCCAAGGCAAGCCACTCGCCACCTTCCCGGCACTTGAGTGCGTGCTCCACGCGATCTACGATTGCATGCCAGTGAGCAACGTGGAATCGGAGAAAGCGGTGCAGACCTTGAAGAATCTTGACCAGCGCCAACTCAGAGGCGAAACGCCTCAGGTGTTGTTTCGGTTCCTCAGAAACGTCGACCTGCCCGTGACGGCCTGGGAGTGGCGCAAGGCGAGGCGAGACTACCTCGCAAAAGTCCGACGCCAGCGTGAGGCAGCCACGGAGCGCCAGTCAGCGCGGCTAAGACGCCTGAAAGGAGCCGAGAAGGAAAGAAAGAAACCGCGAATGAGCATCATCGAGGACGACGACGACGACCAGGTGGTGCTCTCTGCGCCATTGCCTCCTTCCCCACAGCCGTCCTCCGCCCCCACCCCCATCACCACCCCCATCACCACCCCCATCACCACCCCCATCACCACCCCCATCACCACCCCCATCACCCCCATCATCACCCCCATCATCACCACCCCCATCACCACCCCCATCACCACCCCCATCACCCCCATCACCACCCCCATCACCACCCCCATCACCCCCATCATCACCACCCCCATCACCACCCCCATCACCACCCCCATCACCACCCCCATCACCCCCATCATCACCCAAACAGCTCCTCTCTACTCGATCCCAGCCAACACATTCTCAGTCCTTCGGCCACCACCACTTTCGGTGCCGATCGCCCCCAGCGCATTCCCGTATCCAGCCCCTCCTCTGGTCGGGTATTACCCTCCATCACCACCGCCCCCCTTCTACGTCTACCAATTCCACCCAACCTTGCCGCAAGGGTGGTCGCCGCACAGACCGTGAGTGGACTGGCCCGGGAGGCAACATCGACATGGGCGGCCGAGGTAATGCCGAAGAAAGAGACCATACAACAGAAGATATTGCAGGAAAATGACTAGTGGTGAACGGGGTGGTGAGGAATCAGTCCCCAGGTTGAAGGTTGCAGACCACATGTCGGCATCGTGTGGTGGCCCAATGTTCGGTCTGCGGTCAGTTTGGATGTGGAGACGCCTCTTAAGACACAAAGAAAAGTAGTCCCTGCGATTTTCGTGGTTCCCGGACGAGTTTTCGGCGAGAACCACCTTGACGATATCGCCGGCATCGCACGTCAACGGTCCTCTGCCGCAGAGCCCTGAACTTTTCGCCACTGAAGCGCTGTGCTGTTGGCTTTCCAACAAAAAAAAAACGGACCTCCGATCATGGCTTGTTGGGCCTGGGCGAGTCCCGGAAGCCGGAGGGAGAGAAAAAACGGCCTTTTTCCATACCCGCCGAAAATCCAATGCTGCCAGAGAGAGAGATAGCGTGTTCAACCTCAACGGCATGCAGACTAAGTTGAAATTCAAACTCAAATTATTACATTCAAGTCTGTCAATCTCCTGAGTCCTCGCATGTCACACGCGTCCACTAAGCGTGCGAATCGCAGATCCGCATTGCCTCCCTCGAATTCCGTGGGAGCGCTCGGTGGAGATAGTCAATGGTCGCTGACTTCCGACTTCTTCTTCGTCGTGCTCTTCATGGGTCTCGTTCGTTCTCGTCGTCGTCACTCCTGATCGACGGCAATAGGACCTCGTTGCTGCGATCGCTTCGATCGGGCAAGATGGGGCTGGTGATGGTGTCGGGGTGGTGCGTCGTGTGTGCGATCCGTCCGTCGCTCTAGGCGGCGCGACCTGGGGGGGCGCGGCTCCCCGCTCTCGCCGGTCTGCCGTCGGTCTTCCTCATGCCGCCGCTCATGGTTGCCGCGCACCTCATGCCGAACAGGGCGAGCATGCTCTCCACCAGTTGCGTCCCGATGCGCCGGCAGAGGCTTTGTACATCCAGCCTGGCCTTGCCCCTCGTCTCCAGGCGCCTTTTCCTGGCCTCCGCATTCTCCGGCGGTCGTGGCTCTCTGCCCTTCCTCTGCGGCGCTCCCAGCGGGCTCAGTGACAGCTCGAGGAGCTCCTGGTACGTCAGGCGCGGCACAATGCCTGTGCTCCCGAAGAGGAGGATGCGGTACCGGCACGCTCGCCCGCTCCTGGCGATGGCCTCGCAGAGGGGCCCGTACTTCGCGCTTTTGGCCTGGAACGCCTTCTCAAAGTTCGAGGTGACCTGGATCTCCAGGACCTCCATCCCGCCGTCCGGCCGTTCCAAGACGATGTCCGGGTGCTGGTCCCTGGCCTCCGGCACCGTGGCAAGGACTTCTTCCGGGAAGGCTGCCTGCTTGTTGGTTCTGGCCACCCCGTGGTATCCGAACTTGTGCGGGACCCTCTGGGCCAGGAACCTGAAGACCCGGTCCGTGATGGCGTCACTCCTCTTGACGTAGTAGTCTCCGAACTTCCTGCCGCATCCTCCCAGCAGGTGGCTCTGCGTCTCGGGGGCCCCGCATCCAAAGGGGCACCAGCGGTCTCCTCCGCCGCCGAACCGGGCCGACACGGCCTTCACGCCCGGGAAGGCATGGAAAAACCCGAAGCAGATGTTCCGGAGCTGCTGGACCGGGCGCGTGATCTTGCCAGCCCAGCCCGACGAGAGCTTCCCCTCCAGAGGGTCCAGGGTGTGCCACCACCCCGTGGGCGCCTTCAGCCATTCCTCCGCAATGTCCTCCTCGTTCCACCATTCGGCGGTCCGCTTGGCCGCCGCCTCACTCAGCAGTCTGTAGCAGAAGGGCAGGTCCCCCGCGGGCGGCCCGCTCGCCCTCGGTCCCACCGGGGTCTCCGCCTCGACGGTGATCATCTGGAGCGCGACCTGCAGGCCCGTGGTGGGTGTCCGGTCCAAGAAGCCGAGCGGCATGGGCGGCTTCCCCCTCGCCGCCTCCGCCGCTGCTCTGGCCTGTCGATCGACCCACTGGTTCGCCGGCAGGCGGGGTGCCGGGAGCGCCACCTCGTCGAGGTGGGCCGGGCAGTAGCGCAGCACCAGCCGGGGATACTTCAGCAGCTCTCGCCTGATCTCGCCAACTACGTCCCGGTAGCGCTCCACGCGGGCCACGCCCGCAATGGCCCCCAGGGTGTACTGCGAATCGCTGAGGAGGATGTAGTTCGCCCGCCGGTCTGCCTGCTCCTCCTCCAGCAGTCTCAGGGCCATGCTCACCCCCATCAGTTCCGCCAGGCCGTTCGATCCGCAGCCCGGGAGGCCCATCGCCGCGCCGAGGGTCGACCCCCGCCCGTCCCTCGGGGTAGGCCGACGATCAGCGCCGCTGCCGCCATCCTGCCTGGCCGCGCTGCGGACCATCGACCCGTCCGTCCAGACCAGCACCGCGTCGGCTGGTGCCTGTCCGAGGTATTCCATCAGGTCTGCCGCTTCGAGGGCCCGCTTGACCTCTGGTGTCATGCCGCTGGGCCTCTTGGGGGAGAACAGCTTATGCGCGTGGACCCGGCGGTACTCCAACAGCATCTTCTCCTCTCCTCCACGCTTGAAGGCGAAGCGTCGCTCGATGCCGGCGTGGCGTACCCATCCCCAGAGTCCGTCCGCTGCCGCCCGACGCTCCTCGTTGCAGGCCCAGGCCCTCTGGGAGATCTCTTGCCCCTCGTGGGCCAGGAGCCGGGCCGCAAAGGCGAGGCGATCTCTCTCGTAGGCCGCCTTCAGTCCCCGCAGGCCCAGCCCGCGCTTTCGGATGGGCTCGAAGAAGAAGCGATGCGGGATGCCCGGGAGCCCCTTGCCTCGCTCGTTCCGCAGCCAGGCCACGCACCTGTGTTCCAAGGCCTTCTCCATCTTCCCCAGCCACTTCAGGGGGAAGTCCGCGATGGGGAAGAGGTAGCTCAGCACCGGGACGGCCCAGCAGTTGGCGGTCTGGATCTTGGCCATGGGCGGTAGCTCCGACTCATCAATTGCAGCAAGCCGCTCCTCCAGCGTGGCCCTTGCCCGTTCCCTGGCCGGCCCCCAGTCCAGCCGCAGGTTGATCACGAACCCCAGGTACTTGTACTCCCCTCCGGCTTCCATCAGAGGGATCGGCGCCCCAGTCCTGGTCTGTAGGCCCCATTGCTGCGGCTCTCCGGCGCTCATCCATGCCGCCATGCACTTGGCGGGGTTCAGCTCCAGCCCCACGATGGCGAAGTACTCCTCGGCCGTTCGCAAGAGCTGCTCTGCCTCCTCGGGGGTATTGGCCGTCAGGAGGAGGTCGTCCGCATAGGCCATGGCTGCCGTCCGCGACCCGTCTCCCCACTTGAAGCCTCCTGCCGCCCTCTCGAGGCGCTCAAGCAGGGGATTGAGCAGGCAGTTGAACAACATTGGCGACAGGGGGCACCCCTGCCTCAGGCCTCGCTCGAGGTGCACGTGCCCGTCGGGGTCCTCTCGCTCGCTCAGGCCCCTGAAGTACATCTCCGGGTTCCGGTACAGCTGGTCCACCGCCTCGCGGAACGCCCGGGGCACCCCGTAATGGTCCAGGATCCGATCGGCCAGCTCCCGGTCCACTCGTCCGTACGCATTGGCCAGGTCGATCCACACCGCCGCCACTGACGCCTCCTTCCTCTTGGCCTTGCGCAGCATCTCGGTGAGCGTCCACACGTGGACCCGCCCGTCGGCCACGAAGCCGCGTTGCGCTCGGGCCAGCCTCCCCGGCACCATGAAGTTCGTCAAGCGGTCGGCCAGTACTCCGCCGTAGACCCTCGAGAGGGTATCCCCCAGGGTCACGTGTCGCCAGGCCTTCGCCTTGGTGAGGTCCGCCCCGGGCTTTGGGAGGAGCGTTGCGGCCGAGAGGGACCAGCCGGTCGGGGGCTCCCGTTCCCCCCTCATGAGGCTCGTGAATTGGCGCGCCAGGCCTCTCATCAGCCTCGACTCTTCCCCCAATGTTGTCGCCACTCTCCGCAGGAACTCGGTGTCCGCGTCGTCGTCGCCCGGGGCCACTCCACGCGGGGCCCGGCTGATCACGTGGACCACCTCCTCCGTCTTCACCTCGGCGCACATCTCGGAGGCCTCCCGCTCCCCTCCTCCTGGCTTCGGCAGGCCTCGCAGCCACCGTTCTAGGGCGTCACCCCCCGTCTCCTGCCTTCTCCCCGCCTCGCGGCGGTGGTGCTCGAGGAGTTCCGCCTTGGGCACTGCACAGGCTGCCCGTCGCTTGCCCATCAGCGCTCGGTGAAGCCTTCTGCGGGCCGTGAAGAAGAGGTGCAGGTGCTTCCCGGCCTTGGCCGCCTTCATGGCCCTCTGGGCGGCGTTCCGGGTTTCCCGGTCCATCTTCGCTGCCCGGGCCAGCTGCACTCGATACGGGGCCGGGGGGCGCCTCACGCTCAGATGCTTCCTCCTCAGCATCGCCTTCAGCCGCTGCACCCGCGTCTGTCTCGGTCTCGGCCGAGCGTCACCCCCCTGCTCGCGCCCTTCGCCTTGGCGCGGTCGCCTTCGCTCCGTTCCTCTGCGGGCGCTCGTCAGCAGGTCCGCTATGGCCTCCAGGGTGGTGAGCCGACCCTCATTGGCCTCCTCCCATTGCCGCAGGGGGCCCTCCCGGGCCTCCTCCTGTTGCAGGTGCACGAGGCTCCCGTGGCTGATCGTCACATGCTCGCTCCGGGCCAGCGACTGGGCCAGGGCCGCCGAGGCGCACCAGAGGTGGAGGCCGCTCCCCTTCTTCCGGGTGAAGTCCGCCATGACGCGCACCGTCCCCGCCGCCGTGAGGATCCGTCGAAGGCCCCTCTTCCGCGGGTGCCGCACCTGCTCCTCCGCCCTCAGGGCCTCCTCGTTGGACTCGAAACCCGACAGCACGGCCCGGAGGCGCCATGGCCTGTCCTTCTCCGTTCGCTGGGCCCCTCCGGTCTCTTTGCCGTTGTGCTGCAACATCCGCCGCACCACGTTCTTGGTGCTACCGACGTAGACGCGCCGCCTGCGCCCCTCCAGCAGGTAGACCACGTGGCCGTGGGCGATCGCCCCCACAGCTCGGTCCTCCTCATCGTCCGCCAGCACCACCACAGGCCTCTCCCCCCACTCGACGGCCCCCGTTGGGGGGGTCCTCAGGCCTTCCGCCCGCCATTCTAGAAGCCTGGGGGCCCCCGTCGCCGAAAAGTCGGCCGCTGCTCCATGACCCAGGCCGGCCCCGCGGGCCCCCACATCGGGCCGCGCCCGAACGCCGGGGGCAAGGTTGGCATCAGCATCATTGCTGGGGGGGCCCACGGCCCTCGGGATCGCGGCCTTCTCGCCGGGGGGTGAATTCCTCCTCCCCTGGCCGCCCGTCCAACCCCTGGCCGGTTCACCCCCGGGCTCTGCGTCACCTCGGCTTGGGTCTGTCCCGGGATTCCCTGTTCTGGCGCCCCTTGCCGGGCCACTTCTCGGGGCTGCTCTGGGGCCCAGCTCCTTCGCAGGCCGTCCTTGAAGCCCATGATCGGGGCGTTCATGAACCTCTGGGCCATTTCCCCCGATGCGAATGTCAGCAAGGCCGTGTCGCGGGACAGCTTCTGGTAGCGGCACGGCCGTCCGACCGCCGCCCAGGATACCGCTCTGGCCTGCTGTGGGCTCGTGATGGGAGAGGCGATGATGCTCCGGCCGTCCGCAGGGGCCGGCGCTGATGTTGGTGGGTCTGCGGGGCCGCCCTCGTCCCCTCCCAGGCCAGCCCCTGGTTGGCGTTCGTCCGCCTCGCCCTCCGTCTCCGGTCCGGCTGGGCGCTGCTGCTGCTGCTGCTGCTGCTGCTGCTGCTGCTGCTGCTGCTGCTGCTGCTGCTGCTGCTGCTGCTGCTGCTGCTGCTGCTGCTGCTGCTGCTGCTGCTGCTGCTGCTGCTGCTGCTGCTGCTGCTGCTGCTGCTGCTGCTGCTGCTGCTGCTGCTGCTGCTGCTGCTGCTGCTGCTGCTGCTGCTGCTGCTGCTGCTGCTGCTGCTGCTGCTGCTGCTGCTGCTGCTGCTGCTGCTGCTGCTGCTGGGAGCTCGTCGGGTCGACCCTTCGGTACACCAGTAGCGTGGCGGTCCCCTCCGCCGGGTCGCGCCATTTCAGCGGGCTGGACGAATGCTCATCCCCCTCGACATATTCTCTCGCCCGGTGGTTTCGACTCACTTGGAAGGCTGTTTCGTGGGCGTGGTGGTCCGCGTCTCCCGGGTGGTACAGCAGTCCGGCCGCGATCACATAGTTGTCGCCGGCCGAGATCTCCACCGGTGGGGACCAGCCTGTCTCCGGGGCCACGAAGAGGAGGTCGCCTCGGATCTGCCGCACGATCCGATGAGTCCGGCCGCAGGCGCACCGTGTCTGTCCTCGTGCTCCCATCCATCGCGTCAGCTGTGAGGAGGGCATCACCAGGCCGCATTCGGGGTCCTCCTGTCCCGGGTCCCCCCCGCACGCCCAGGTCTGCTGCGTTCTCAGCCGCGGCTTGAGCTGCTCCATGACAGGCTCCAGAAGCCGCTCGAGGATCTTGACGGCTCCCTCCCCATCATCCAGCAGGTCCGCCACCTGCTGGGAAATCTTCTTGGGGATTTCGACGGGATTCTGGGGTTTCCCCGTTCGCCTCCCCTCCGCATTCCCGGCCTCCACCTTGAGCAGGACGGTGACCAGCTCCTGTGACTCGGGATGTGCCTTCAGTGCCTCGGTGAGCCATCTGTTCTGCCTCGTCATCGTCCAGATCAGCCGAACCGCTGCCCGGAGGGACCCCGACGTGTCCTGCGGTGCCGGTGTCGGGCCTGCTCCCCCGTCGGCTGCGACGTCTGGTTGCATCTGTGCCTTCTCCTTCCCCGCTTGGTCGGGCCGGGTCTGCTCCGAGTGACGCCGCTCGTCGGGAGTTGGTTGGACCTCCCCTTGCCCTTGCCCCTCCACCCGTTGGCCTGCTTCCATCCATTTCCTCCAGAGGGCCTCAATCCGGGGGGCCTCTTTCCGGAGGGCCGATTCCTGCATTCCCTGCACGATCCAGCGAAGCGGCGCTATTGCTTTGTCTCGGATTGCTCGTGCCTCACGAGCCAGCTGGCGCTGGCTCGGCGTTCCGCGGCCTGGGTCCATCTGTGTGGTCGCTTGCCAGGCTGCTCGTCCCGGGCCGGGCTCGATGCCACGAAAGCCGTCAAGAGGGATGACGAGGATCGGGGGTCTCGGCGCGTTCGGCCCGCTGTCGCCCAGTACCGCCTGTAGTATCAGGTCCGCGGCCGTCGTGCCCTGAGCCTGACTCATTTCATTCGCAGGGGGCGCTTTCCCACCGGCGCCCGCCTCTGGCCCCGTGCCCTGGTGCCCGGTCGCGCACCCAGTGGCCACATCGCCCCGCCCGGTCTGCGCCCGGCCCGCGGCCGTCGCTTCGTCTTCGGGCTGACTCTCTCCCGCGGCGGCAGGGGGTGCCTCCTTATCGCCCCCCGCGCCCTCGGCGTCGGCAGGGGGCGCCTTCCCACCGGCGCCCGCCTCTGCCCCCGTGCCCTGGTGCCCGGTCGCGCACCCAGAGGCCACGTCGTCCCGCCCGGTCTGCGCCCGGCCCGCGGCCGTCGCTTCGTCTTCGGGCTGACTCTCTCCCGCGGCGGCAGGGGGTGCCTCCTTATCGCCCCCCGCGCCCTCGGCGTCGGCAGGGGGCGCCTTCCCATCGGCGCCCGCCTCTGCCCCCGTGCCCTGGTGCCCGGTCGCGCACCCAGTGGCCACGTCGTCCCGCCCGGTCTGCGCCCGGCCCGCGGCCGTCGCTTCGTCTTCGGGCTGACTGTCTTCCGCGGCGGCAGGGGGTGCCTCCTCATCGCCCCCCGCGCCCTCGGCGTCGGCAGGGGGCGCCTTTCCCTCGGCGCCCGCCTCTGCCCCCGTGCCCTGGTGCCCGGTCGCGCACCCAGAGGCCACGTCGTCCCGCCCGGTCTGCGCCCGGCCCGCGGCCGTCGCTTCGTCTTCGGGCTGACTCTCTCCCGCGGCGGCAGGGGGTGCCTCCTTATCACCCCCCGCGCCCTCGGCGTCGGTAGGGGCGCCTTCCCACCGGCGCCCGCCTCTGCCCCCGTGCCCTGGTGCCCGGTCGCGCACCCAGAGGCCACGTCGTCCCGCCCGGTCTGCGCCCGGCCCGCGGCCGTCGCTTCGTCTTCGGGCTGACTCTCTCCCGCGGCGGCAGGGGGTGCCTCCTTATCGCCCCCCGCGCCCTCGGCGTCGGCAGGGGGCGCCTTCCCATCGGCGCCCGCCTCTGCCCCCGTGCCCTGGTGCCCGGTCGCGCACCCAGTGGCCACGTCGTCCCGCCCGGTCTGCGCCCGGCCCGCGGCCGTCGCTTCGTCTTCGGGCTGACTGTCTTCCGCGGCGGCAGGGTGCCTCCTCATCGCCCCCCGCGCCCTCGGCGTCGGCAGGGGGCGCTCTTCCTCGGCGCCCGCCTCTGCCCCTCGTGCCCTGGTGCCCGGTCGCGCACCCAGAGGCCACGTCGTCCCGCCCGGTCTGCGCCCGGCCCGCGGCCGTCGCTTCGTCTTCGGGCTGACTCTCTCCCGCGGCGGCAGGGGGTGCCTCCTTATCACCCCCCGCGCCCTCGGCGTCGGCAGGGGGCGCCTTCCCACCGGCGCCCGCCTCTGCCCCCGTGCCCTGGTGCCCGGTCGCGCACCCAGAGGCCACGTCGTCCCGCCCGGTCTGCGCCCGGCCCGCGGCCGTCGCTTCGTCTTCGGGCTGACTCTCTCCCGCGGCGGCAGGGGGTGCCTCCTTATCGCCCCCCGCGCCCTCGGCGTCGGCAGGGGGCGCCTTCCCATCGGCGCCCGCCTCTGCCCCCGTGCCCTGGTGCCCGGTCGCGCACCCAGTGGCCACGTCGTCCCGCCCGGTCTGCGCCCGGCCCGCGGCCGTCGCTTCGTCTTCGGGCTGACTGTCTTCCGCGGCGGCAGGGGGTGCCTCCTCATCGCCCCCCGCGCCCTCGGCGTCGGCAGGGGGCGCCTTTCCCTCGGCGCCCGCCTCTGCCCCCGTGCCCTGGTGCCCGGTCGCGCACCCAGAGGCCACGTCGTCCCGCCCGGTTCGCGCCCGGCCCGCGGCCGTCGCTTCGTCTTCGGGCTGACTCTCTTCCGCGGCAGGGGGTGCCTCCTTATCGCCCCCTCCGGCCAGAATCTCCCAGATCGGCCAATCCTCCTTCTCTTCCTCCTGAGGCTGACTCTGGGGGATCTCCTCCACCCCAGGTCCCTCCTCGCAGATTGGCTCCTCTCCAGCCACTTCCGCTCGACTGGCCTGCCGTGACAGTTCGGCCGCCATCTGCGATGATGTATGAACCTCTTCCTTTTTCCACTGCACGACCTGTTGCGTTGTTTCCTTTGCAGTTCGCATCCTCCGTTTGCTCACCAGGCCAATAAACTTGGCGGCTGGCTTGACATTCGTCCGAAGGATCAAAAATAGAGAGTCCATATTTGCTTTTGGTCCAAAGGTCAAATTCTCTCCTTCAAGATAGTGGACCAGTTGATCCCTGCCGCAACCTGGGCGGGTCAGCCATCGCAGTTCGGCCTCCGCCTTCTTGCTCGAAACTGCTGGCTGAGTCGACATCACCACATTGCAATCCATTCCGTCACGCCAGACATTTCTCTCAAAAACAACAACACAACGAAAGGGGGGTGGTCGAGACGGGGAACTGCTGAGGAGCATGAGCAGCACGCTTGTGTGCGTGGGTCAACACACATCAAGTTCAAGTTCAGGGGAGGAGCCGACCGGGGGTGAGGCAGACATCAGGACAGGGGAGACGCCGCACACGAAATTAACAACAAGCAAAGCAAAAAAAACGGGGCAAAAACAACAACAAAAACAAAAACCACAGGGGAGGATGAGAGCGCGCCCACCACACGATGGGTAGAAGGCGGCCAGCGCAGCAGCAGCAGCGGAGGGCGGAGGGAGGGAGGGAGGGGGGGGGGGGGGGGGGGGGTCTGGAGGCTGGGAAGGATGGCGGCTAGGGGGGATTGGAGGCGTGATGACGATGTCAGAAGCAGCGACCAGAGCATGCAAGCAGTGAAACAGATGATGAGATGATCTTCGAGGGAGGCAGAGAAGCCGAAGACGGGGAGGATGTCAAGGCAGAAGCAGCAGTCAAAGCATGCAAAAGCAAGGAATGGGATGGGTCTTCGAAAGGCCCCGGAGAAGACGAAGACGAGGAGTGGATGTCAGAAGCAGAGAGCAGAGAGCAAACAAATGATGATGAATGGATGGGTGGGTTAGAAAGAGAGTGGGGGGGGGGGGGGGGGGCCTGGAAGAAGGGGGGACAGAGTCCTCTCTTGTCAACAGAAGGAAGGGAAGACGGACACGCAGAGACACATAGCGACTCATAGCGACTCATAGCGACTCATAGCGACTCATAGCGACACATAGCGACACAACACGACACAACACGACACACAGACACAAAACAGCGACACAGACACACAGACACACAACGCGCAGGGCGTTTAAAAAACGCCGCCTCAAAAAAAGGTTGCACAGAGACACAGAGACACAGAGACAGAGACAGTGAGACACAGGGAGAGACAGAGTGACAGAGGCAGAGACACAGAGACACAGAGACAGAGACAGTGAGACACAGGGAGAGACAGAGGCAGAGACAGTGAGACACAGGGAGAGACAGAGTGACAGATCAGCACACAGAGGCACAGGTCCAGCCGAACGGGCACCAGCACAGCACCCAAATCCGATCATCACCAGGCAGGCATGACTTCATGATGAGGGCGATGATGCGATGATGCGAATGGGACACGTTTACCGAAGTGCGCTTCCCGGCGGCTGCACCCGGTAGGTGTCCTGCCGTCGCATCATCTCCTCATAGCTCTCGCTGGGTGACACCGGGGCCACAACCTCCACGGGGACACGAAGCAGTTGGGGCTGTTCCACCATCGGCATCGGCACCCCCCCAGCAGCGGCCAGGGCCGGGATGACCTCGACGGTGACCCGCGGGCCGTCGTCATTCTGCTGCTGTGGTTGCTGTTCGAAGTACGACGGGCTGGTGGGGCGCGGGGTGGGTCCTGGCCGCAGGAGCGCCGAGCCGGTGGGGGTGGGCGGAAGACCCCTGCTGCTCCCTGGAATGCTGGTTGTGCTCGCACGGATGTCCAGGGCCACTGCGCCGCTGTCGGACCCGGAGCGACCGCGCGCCGCCAGGGACCCGCGCGAGGAGTTCTGCCGGGACGAGGCGAAACTGCTATCGGCGGCTGATGATGAGCTGAGGTCGTTGGAGGGCTCGGGTGGGAGAAGGTAGCCGGAAGGGACCAATGTGGGCATATCATCATCAGCAGCAGCACCGCCAGTCGCGGGAGTGGTGATCAGAGCGCGACGGGAGGAGCCGGTGCGGCGGAGGGGGTTGAGTGGGGTGGGCTGGGGTGAGACAGCCTCGTTGACCTCTGGGACGGGAGGCGGGATGGGAACACGAGAGCGGGCACTCCTGAGGGAGGGAGGGAGGGATGGGGAGTATAGAGAATGAGACATTGGGGCGAAAATTGTGTGAGAATTTTCTGGACGTGTGAAAGCAGAGTCTTTGAAACTGAGGGAGGAAGGGGGGAGGGGATGGATGGATGGATGGATGGATGGATGGATGGATGGATGGATGCAGAATGGGGCACTTCAATGAGAAACATCCACTTGGTCAGGCAGGACAAGGCAGGTAAGCAGGTCGACAGTGCAATGCAGTGCAGCGCAGCGCAGGTAAGCAGGTCGACAGCGCAGTGCAGAGCAAGGCAGGGCAAGGCAGTGCAGATAAGCAGGTCGACAGCGCAGTGCAGAGCAAGGCAGGGCAAGGCAGGGCAGGTAAGCAGTACAGTGCAGAGCAAGGCAGGGCAAGGCAGGGCAGGCCCACCAGACCATCGCTGACTGGCCGGCGCAGCCAACGGCATAATGACCCCATCATCAGCCATCATCATCTCACCGCCATCATCCACCTCACCTCCACTGGCGGCGCTGCCGGCCCGCGAGAGCAGGCTGCGAACTGTGGCCGGGGTCGACAAATCACCCCGATCGCGTGTATGGGACAAGGGCCGAGGAACACGGGGCTGGGGCAGGCTGGGCGGGCGCGGGAGGGATGGGGGACGAGGGGGAAGCGAGGCCAGGGGCTCGGCGAAGGCCTCCGCGCGGTTGGTGACGGCCGGGCGGCGAGTGAAGGGCTGGTTGGGGACGGAGAGGGGGCCGAGAGAGTGAGGTCGATGTGAGAATACAAAAATTGTTTTTACGGGGGTGTTCTGCGGTCGGGTGAAGGGCTGTGGATGTGGAGCGGGGGACGAGAGAGTGAGGTCGATGTGAGAATAAAAAAATTGTTTTCCGGGGGTGTTCTGCGGTCGGGTAAAGGGCTGTGGATGTGGAGCGGGGGACGAGATGTGAGGGTGGCTTATTATGGAGGTTCCGCGCGGTTGGTGACGGCCGGGCGGCGGGTAAAGGGCTGGTTGGGGGCGGAGGGGGACGAGAGGAGCGAGGTGGTGCGGAGATGAATAGGAATTCGATGGGAAGGGAAAAATATTGTGGGTTTTTTTTTTTGAATGGGTGATGATGATGATGATGATGATGATGATGATGATGATGATGATGATGATGATGATGACGATGATGATGATGATGATGACTGATGATGATGATGATGATGATGATGATGATGATGATGATGATGATGATGATGATGATGATGATGATGATGATGATGATGATGATGATGATGATGATGATGATGATGATTGGATGATGATTGAGTCGACAGCCGAAGTCGAGGCAGGATAGGTGCTATGACTCCTTGTTCTTCATGATAAACACCACACAATGCAGAAAAACTCAATCACAAAAAGTCGTATGGTCACGACGGGCAGCGTGTCCAATACGTGTCCATAAATCATCACAAAAATAGGAGAGAGAGGTCAAAGGGAGTCTGGAACTTTGGCCGAAGCCAAAAAATTAAACACGCACAGGAAGGGGGTGAGATGCGCGTGAACGGCCAGATGCGTTGCGCATCCGAATCTCCGAAAACCGTTCGGAGTGTTCCGGGTCAACGGTCCATGATCGAACCGTGAAGTGACCCCACTTTGGGCTTCGGAAGAGGTCCGAAAGGGGGTGGTAAAAAGAGCGGAGGCGAAAACACAACAGGGAAAAAGATGAAAAAGTGCGGTCGGACCGTTCCCGCCCAATTCCGAGTACTTAAGGGGGCGCCCCGGACCAGCACAGTGCCTTCGTTTTGGAGTGGTGTTCTCCGTGGCAGAGGCGGTCGGTTGGATGGCGTACGAACCCCGACAGTAGCAGCAGGACAAGGTGCGGGTGGGCCCGAAAGCGAGAAAGGAGCAGACAAATGAGGGAGAAACGGGTGGGTAGCACCTATCCTGCCTCGACTTCGGCTGTCGACTCACTATCCATCGTAGACTCAGGATAGCAGGCGACAGCCTCCGTCTTCGGCAGTCTAGGTGCTATCACATGCAGAGAGGGGGAAAAAAAGGAAACAAAACCCCAAAGCAGCACAGCATCGAATCGGCTGGCCGCAAAAATTCCCGAATCGGCTGGCCGCAAAAATTCCCAACAGACATGCCAAACCAGCATCTAGTCGGCCGGCGGCAGAACACAGAAAAAGACAGACAAAAACGCCTTGAACCGGGCCAGGCACGCAGCCGGTTGGTGAGGCTCTTCTCGGTGGTGGGCTTTACAGCAGCCGAGACAAGTAGCTGGCGACCTTGGGCGCTCCAATGGGCCGCTCCGGCCGCCCAGAAATCCTGAAGGCGCAGACGCGCCAGCTGAGGTTCTTCGTCGGCTCCGAGTGGCCGGAAGCAGCCGGGCGGAAGGCCCGCGGGTCCTGCGGCAGGAGCACGGGCCAGTCCACCGTCAGGGCCAGCAGCAGGGGCCACCAGGGCTGGCTCGGCCAGACCGGGGCCAGCAGGGTGCACTCGACCCCGGGCCCAGAGTCCTGCAGGTGGCGCAGTACGCGGTGGACCTGTGAAAATGGGGGGTTGACCCAGCTGTTCTCGCCGGGCTCCCACCGGGCCGAAAAAGTGTCGGCGCGCAGGGACTGCACATCGCGGTGGCGGCTCTCGTAGCGGGGCACCTGGCGCGTCGCGAAGGTGGCCATGCGGTCGATCGAGTGCGGGCCCCAGAGCCGGTCCAGCGAGCGGAACAGCGCTGGGTGCAGCATCCAGTCGCTGCGGTCGAAGTCCCGCGAGAGCTGGTCCGCCGTGGTATTCGTCACGCCCGCCACGTGCTCGGCCTGCAGGGTGATCCCGTGGCGTGCTGCAAGGGCGTGGATGGCCCGGGCGATCCCGTCCAGGGCCTGGTTGAGGCGGCCAAACCCGTTGAGGTGGGCCACCGTCGTCGCGTTGTCGACCTGGAAGAGCACCGTGCGGCCCTGCCAGGCCGGCGTCGCGGCCCAGATGCGCAGGGCGTTGAGCACGGCCATGCTCTCGCGCTGGTTGATGGGGGTCTCGCGCATGACGCCCGTCCAGGGGCCCTGGGCTGTCTCGTTGCGCTCGATCCAGCAGGCCCCCCAGCCGATGTCCGAGGCGTCTGTAGCGCAGGTCAGATCGGCCGGCGCCGGGAGCGGACAGGCCCCGTTCCAGCCCTCGAGGCCCTCCAGCCACCAGCGGAGGTCCCCCCGGGCCGGCTCGTCCAGCGTCACGCCGCAGTGCCAGTTGGGGGCCGCTGCGACCACGCGGTAGACGTTGCGCAGGAGAAACTTGGCGGGCGCCACGGCCCGCGAGACGGACAGACAGAGGCCCGCCACGTGGGCCACCCGGCGCACGTGGGGCCGCGAGCAGCGCAGCAGCCGGGCGATCTCGTGCCGGATGGTGCGCCGCTTCTCGGCGGGCACGCAGTAGCGCACCTGGGGAGCGGTCTCGACCTCGTACCCCAGGAACTGCTGCCGCGGGGCGGGCGCATGGCACTTCTCCAGCTTGAGGTTCATGCCCGCCTGCTCCATCACGGCCACGAAGCGCGCCCACTCGCGATCGGCCTCGGCCGGCCGACTGGCCACGATGAAGTCGTCGATGTAGGAGAGCATCCGCAGGCCGCACGAGGGGCCCCGGAGGTACTCGCAGAGGGGCCGCAGGAACTTGGTGAAGGCCCACGGCGCACAGGAGAGGCCGAACGGGAGAACCGTGTAGACGTAGTAGCGGCCCCGCCAGGCGAACCCCAAGAGCTGCTGGTCGTCGGGGTGAATGCGCAGGTGATGGTAGCCCTCGGAGAGAGAGAGAGAACATGCTGTGTATTTGCGAGGGCGCAGGCGACAAGTTCAAGAAGAAAGGTTACTCGCGCCTTCGCGCCATGCGTTACACTCCGGGGGGGGCCGGGCCAAATGACCCGTATGGTGGCTCCTCCCGGCCGGGGGCCCGCCTGGTGGCGGGGCCGCCCAGTGATGGGTGTGGGTGATGGGGAGGGGTGCTCAGGGGCGGGTGGGGCGGGTCGTGGGCCCTGGGCGGCCGCTACGGCGTGGCCAGGGCGCGGGGCCCGCCGCGGCAGCTGCGCCGTTGCGCATGGTCATGAGCGCGAGGGCGTCCCGAACCAGAAGGGTCGAGACGGAGGAGAGGGCCCGCTGGAGGTCGGTTCGCGCGGCAGGGGGGTCGGCCGGTGTCAGCCGCGACAGGGCCTGGCATGTGGCCCGGGGCACGGTCCCTCGGGCCGACAAGATCACCGGCACCGCGCGGCAGGGCTGCCCGGTGGCCTCCGTGACGGCCTGGCAGAGGGCGACGTAGTGGGCCGCCTTGGCCGCCGCCCGCGCCGGCCAGTCGTGGGTCTGGCCAGTGATGGCCACGTCGAGCAGCCACCAGGTGCCGTCAGAGCCACGGGACTGCAACACCAGGTCGGGGTGCACGTCGCGGAGGGCGGCGGGGAGCTTGGCCAGCAGGGTGGGTGGGAAGGCGGGCGCACAGTTGGTTGCCGACACGCCCATATAATGCCGCGTGACCCAGTCGCGTTGCCCGCCGAACCAGGCCCAGAGTCGGCGGACCACACGGTCGTGGCGGGCCGTGTAGAAGTCGTGGTACCTGCCGCAGCCGGACAGCAGGTGGGACATGGTCTCGGGGCCGCCGTGGCAGAGTGGGCAGGTGACCCCCACCGGGGGGCGTCGCCGGCAGATGCTGAGGCCTTCCGCGCGTATCGGCACCGAATGGTTTGCAGGGTGGGGAAGGTGCCGAACAGCAGCCAGACGAGCCGGCGCACCTTCCAGTCGGGGCGGCCTGCTGGCGCCAGGCGGGCGCGGCCAGCTTTGCTCGAGGCCGTCCAGGGTGACCCCGAGGAGAATCGGCTGCGCCGGGGCCCAGCCGCGGGCCTCCTCCTCGCACTGGAGGGCCTGGCAGAATCCCCGGGCCACCGCGAGCGTGAAGGGTCGGGTGGGGTACGGCAACGGGGCGTCCTTGGGGCCCGAGGGGCGGAAGGGCATCTCCGGCGGGCAGGCCAAGCCCTGTTGGATGGGGGTGGCGGGCCGGCCTTGTCGGTGGGGGGCAGGGCTGCCGCGGCCTCGCCGGCCAGCCGGTCGGCCTGCAAATTGCCCCACAGGTGGGGGCAGCCGGGGCCACCGCGTCCACGTGGGAGGGCACGTGATGGCAGAGGAGGCGCGGCCACCGGGAGACCAGCTCGTCCCGGAGTCGGAGGACCTCCTGCTGCGACTGGGTCAGGCAGGTGGCGCGGCACAGGGCACCGAGGGCGTACTCGCTGTCCGACAGCAGCAGCACGCACCGGTCTCGGCCGACCCGCTCCCGGCCGAGGAGGTCGATGGCCAGCCGGATGGCCTCGATCTCGGCCTGGGCGTTGCTTGTGGGCCACTGGAGGGTGCGGCGCAACGACAGTGCGCGGCCGTCGGGGTGGATCAGGACCGCGGCGGCGCCCCCGCGGAGCTGGCCCTCAGGGCCGCACTCGAAGGACCCGTCGGTGTAGACCTGGATGGCATCGGCGGGCATGGCGCGGAGGACATCGACAACTTTCATCAGGCGCAGCTCCTTGCGGCGCACGGGCTCGGGGTCACTGCCCCGGCAGCGGGGAACAGTCGGCCACCCCGGATCAGGTGGCTGGTCAGCAGCCACCCGCCCTGGCCCCGCGCCAGAGTGAACGAGTGACGTGTCTGCGCCTCGGCCAGCCACTGCCAGAGGCTGCGCGGGGGTGGGGGCGCCACGGGCCCCTTCTGGTGGGGGCGGCGGCGGGCGGGTTGCGGGGGTATCGTGGGTCGGGCGGCGGCCGCCAGGGCCCGGGCCATGGCGTTGGGGCGCTCCCACTGGGCGATGAACTGGCCGTTGGGGGGCGGGGTGAGGAGCCGGGCGATCAGGCAGAGGTGGGCTTGGCGCAGGGAGGCCTCGATCCTCGGGAGGCCCGGGCCTTGGCCGGCCAGGAAGAGGAAGTCGCGCGGGACACCCGGGAAGAAGCGTTTGTCGGTCCTCAGTGGGCGACCCGTGAGCCATGCGGAGGCGTACCGGGCCAGGTCGTCCTCGAGGGCGCGGCACTGCTCCGTCGATGGACAAATCGCCGAGAGGTCCGCCGTCGAGATGTAGTCCCCGTCGCGCAGCAGAGGCGCCAGCGTGGTGAGGTCCTCCAACTTGAAGGCCGGCGCCTGGACAAAGGAGTTGACGAAGCGCATGTCGATGCACAGCCTCAGCTTCCCGTTCTTCTTCGGCGCGCATGTCAGCGGGGAGATGTTGTGGGGCGGCGCCTGGACGGGGCGGATTGCGCCCGTCCCGAGGAGGCGAGCCACCTCCTGGTCGACGAAGGAGGCGTGCTCGGGGTGCACGTAGTTGGGCAAATGGGAGCGGCACGGCTTGCAAAGGAGCGGGATGCGGAAGCCGTGCAACAGCCAGTTGTGCACGGGGCGGGGCAAGTGAAAATGCTCCTCCCAGAAGGCCCGGAAGGGCGGGAGGGAGGGACGCCCGGTGCTGAAGCAAGGTGGTGGCGGCGGTGGTGGTGCGGCCGGTGGTGATGGGGGGTGGTCGCACCGTGGCGGCAGCGGCGGGGAGGGTGGCGGTGTTGGTGGAGATGGCGGACCCCGTTGCTGCCGCGGCGCGCGGACTCTGCGCGCCGTTACTGCTCGCCGGCGCCGTCCGACTGCGCCTGCTGGCGCCCGCCGGCGGAGCCGTTGTTGCTGCCACCATTGTCGAAGCGGCGCCGCTGCGCTGCTGGCGCTGGGCGAAGTCGTTGGGCGGCCCCGGCCGAACCCGCCGCCGAAACTGCGCCCGCCGAAGCCGCCGCGGCCACTCGACGAGCGGAAGTCGTTCCCGTCACGGTCGCGGCCCCCATGCGACCCTCGCAGGCCTGGCCGCCGCGTTGCTGCTGCTGGCCGGGCAGGGCGCGCATGCCCTGAGCGAGGCGGATGGCGAAGTCGAGCTGCTGGAGGTTCTGGCCCGTGGCAACCTCGGGAGCGGTGCGGACATACTCGTACATGCGGGCCACGTCGGGTGCAAGTGCCGTGTGCACCCAGGCGAGCCGCTTGCGGTCCACGATGGCGGAGGCAATGGCGCGAGCAAAGCAAGAGAGGGCGGCGCGCAAGTCCTCCTCGGTGCAAGGCAGGCGCGCCAGCCGCTCAAGGTTGAGCGATTCCCGGTGAAGGCGCTGGAGAAAGCGGAATTCAGCCCTGGACTCGCGGGCGAGGCCCGTGACCGAGCCGAGCTGGGGAAAGTCGCTGGGCACAGGGAGGCCCCGGACGAAGGCCCGGGAGCGCTCCAGTGCGAGCCTGTCAGAGGCCTCGCGGTCGCCAGGTTGCTGCTGCGGGTCTGCGGCCTGCCGCGGATCATCTCCGTCGGCGGCGGCGGCCGCATCGTCCTCGTCCGTCGAGCCCCCCTCGACGGCGCCATCGTCGCCGCTGGGTGGGTCGGCCTCTCCTCGAGAGGGCTCGGGGGCGGCAAGGGCGAGTCGTCTGAAGTCGGCAGGCGCAGCGGCGGAAGTCGCGGCCGGCCCACGGGCGACAGGCACCCGCTGGCCGACGCCTGGCATGGCCGGAGCGCGAGCGGCATTCGCGGCAGTGAGCTGGGACTCGTCCTGGAGCAGGTTGGACGGGGCAAGGGCAGTGGCCTGGTCGGGCCGAAAGTACGAGAGCGGAGCAGGCTCATCCGCGGCCGGTACGGCGGCAGCACCACCGGCGCCCGGGGGGGCTCCGGTGGCACCGCAGGCAGCAAGGCCGGCCCCTCGGGAGGAAGGCAAGGCCGCGGAGGCAGCAGCGGCGGCCGCAATCATGGCCCGCTGCTGACCGAGAATGTCCCCCAGGGAGGCCTCCAACACACGCCGGATGTGGACGTCGAGGCCTTCCAGGGGCATGGGACAAACAACCGCAGAGCGATTCTGCCGGGGCGGGGTGTGTACGGGAGGTCCGGGCTCGGACCTGCTCATGCCCACTCCTTCGTCATCGAGGTTCATGAATGGTGCCAGAGAGACCGCCGTGGCCGGGCCGGGCGCAGCCTGCGTAGCAGAAGCAGCCTGGCGGACAGCCGCCGCCATGCGTGGGGCCTGCGCCGGGCTTGCCTGGCCGCCGGGAGTCGCCCCGGATCCGCGGGCATCGGTCACCAAGAAGGTCGGGCCAGGCCCGTGGGTGCCCGAAGCGGTACTCGAAGAGCCACTCGAAGCGCCGTTGGGGGTCGGATTGGGTGTAGCCGGGGCCTTGATGACGATCCTGGGCATCGGTGGGTCTTGAAGTCGATGAGTAGAGGCCATTGTGGTCGGTCGTCCTTGAAAAAACGGGTGTTCACCACGAAAAAACGAAGGCACTGTGCTGGTCCGGGGCGCCCCCTTAAGTACTCGGAATTGGGCGGGAACGGTCCGACCGCACTTTTTCATCTTTTTCCCTGTTGTGTTTTCGCCTCCGCTCTTTTTACCACCCCCTTTCGGACCTCTTCCGAAGCCCAAAGTGGGGTCACTTCACGGTTCGATCATGGACCGTTGACCCGGAACACTCCGAACGGTTTTCGGAGATTCGGATGCGCAACGCATCTGGCCGTTCACGCGCATCTCACCCCCTTCCTGTGCGTGTTTAATTTTTTGGCTTCGGCCAAAGTTCCAGACTCCCTTTGACCTCTCTCTCCTATTTTTGTGATGATTTATGGACACGTATTGGACACGCTGCCCGTCGTGACCATACGACTTTTTGTGATTGAGTTTTTCTGCATTGTGTGGTGTTTATCATGAAGAACAAGGAGTCATAGCACCTAGACTGCCGAAGACGGAGGCTGTCGCCTGCTATCCTGAGTCTACGATGGATAGGATGATGATGATGATGATGATGATGATGATGATGATGATGATGATTGGATGATGATGATGATTGGATGATTGGATGATGATGATGATGATGATGATGATGATGATGATGATGATGATGATGATGATGATGATGATGATGATGATGATGATGATGATGATGATGATGATTGGATGATGATGATTGGATGATGATGATGATTGGATGATGATGATGATGATGATTGGATGATGATGATGATGATGATGATGATGATGATGATGATGATGATGATGATGATGATGATGATGATGATGATGATGATGATGATGATGATGATGATGATGATGATGGTGCAGCTGCTGCTGCTGCTGATGCTGATGCTGCGGATGCTGCTTCTGATGCTGATGATACTGGATGATGGTGCTGGTGATGATGGTGGTGAT
The DNA here is from genome assembly GCA_027972325.1 of Paratrimastix pyriformis. Classification (NCBI taxonomy): domain Eukaryota; phylum Preaxostyla; family Paratrimastigidae; genus Paratrimastix; species Paratrimastix pyriformis. Next base: position 58,945 of record JAPMOS010000089.1, on the reverse strand, counting down.
GGGTGAGGTGGTGCGGAGATGACTACTTCGCTAAATCGTCGCACTATTTTTTTTGAGTGAAAAACAGGCATAAGGGAAGAGACTGGTCTTCATGACACCGCACCCAACAGACAAAACGATCGTATTTTTCAAGAGGGGGAGATCCTCATGACATCGCACCCAGCAGGCAATACGAATTTGAAGAGAGGGGAGATTGGGGCTGCATGACATCGCACCCAACAGGCAATACGATCCGTATTTTTCAAGAGGGGGGAGATTGGGTCTGCATGACAACAGCCAAACACGAATTGAAGAGGGGAGATATTCCCGCATACGAAAAGCTCAAGGCGCTGTTCAATTGTTGCTGCCACAGCCGATCTCGGCCGGCCCAAATGAGGACCTGGTTGCGCACAGACCCCAGATAAATAATGGGACAGGTGCCAAGAAAAACAGAGATCGATCGTGTCTGTCTGTCTGTCTGTCTGTCTGTCTGTCTGTCTGTCTGTCTGTCTGTCTGTCTGTCCGTCAAAGGGGCCCATCGGGTGACCCCCTGATGAGGAAACAATCAACGCCCATCGAGAGATCTATCAAAGGGGCTCATCGGGGCCCCCTGATGAGGAAAAAATCAACGCCCATCCACAATAAAGCCAAGTGAACCCCCGACGGTTCTTCGTAGGCCCGAACCAAATATTTGATTTTCACATTTTGTAGGCTCCCTGCCCCCCCGAAGCTCATCGGCGAAAAGCATCGATGTTGATGTCTCCAAACATTGGCCATGTCTCCAAGTCCGCGGACAAACAAACGGACACAGGGATGAAGATGCATGGTGGTTGCACCCCTTTGCACCCCCAGAAAAATTATGGGACACCGCAAAAAAAAAAATAAGGGGACCCATCCCATAATTTTTCGGTGGTGACCCCGAGGATATCAACGCACCCAAAAATCCCACCAGACCATGTCGTTGTTGGCGAGCGGGGCCTGTGGCATTCGTGCCGACCCACTGCCGGTCCGGTACAGGGGCGGCGGTGGGGACAACGGCTCCAGGAAGGCTTCGGACATACTCGTTCGTCTGGCCGGCTGCATAGCGACCCCCCCGCAAGGAGGTTTCGGGGGAGATTGTGAGGACGCGTTGGCGTTCATGGGGGATTGGATGCTGATGATGATGATTGGATGATCGGATGATCGGATGATGGATGCTGATGATGATGATGATGACTGGATGCTGATGATGCTGATGATGCTGATGATGCTGATGATGATGATGATGATGATGATGATGATGATGATGATGATGATTGGATGATTGGATGATTGGATGATTGGATGATCGGATGATGATGATGATCGGATGATGATGATGATGATGTTGATCCACAGACCCCGGCACTGGTCACGGGCAGCACCCTCTGTTGCCCCTCCTCGGCATACCCGGCGCGCCCGCCCTCCGCCCGCGCCATCCCGCCGCCCTCGCCCACCACACTCACCGAGCGCATGGGCCTGGGCCCGCGCAGCCTGGGCCCGCCTGCCCGCCCGGCCGCAATGGTGTTGGGCCGGGGCGGCCGGGGTGCATCTGCATAAATCCGTGCACCGGAGGCTGTGTGGATGAGTTCCAGCGGGGCCAGGCCCAGATCCTCATCGAGGCGCGGGCCCGGGGTGGCGAAGGGAACGCCGGTGGAGAAGCGCATGAGCGGCGGGGCGCTCGAGCGGCCGCCGTCGTCCTCGGGAAGACCGCGGATGTAGCTGGTGGACTGTGGGAGGGGTGGGAGAGATGATGATGATGACTGGATGATGATGATGATGATGATGATGATGATCGGATGATGATGATGATGATGATGATGATTGGATGATGCTGATGCTGATGCTGATGATGCTGATGATGCCGATGATGATGCCGATGATGATGGTGATGATGATGGTGATGGTGATGATGATGATGATGGTGATGATGATGGTGATGATGATGATGATGATGATGATGATGATTGGATGATGCTGATGCTGATGCTGATGATGCTGATGATGCCGATGATGATGGTGATGATGATGGTGATGATGATGGTGATGATGATGATGATGATGATGATGTGTGAAGCAAAGATGATGATGATGATGATGATGATGATGACGATGACTGGAGGATGACGATGACTGGAGGATGATGATGACTGGAGGATGATGATGACTGGAGGATGATGATGATGATGCTGATGCTGATGCTGATGATGATGATGACACAGCAAGCACACCCACACCCACACGCTCTCCGCCACCGGACCTGGGAATTGTTCGAGGATGTTGTTGTTGTGCCTGCCGAGTCCACGGTGGCCCGTCGTGGGGGCGGGTTGAGCAGCGGGGGCGGACCCACCGCAGCCCCGGACATGGAGGTGGTTGATGGCTGGCGTTGAAGGACGGAGAGGGCGGCTCCAGAGGAGGATGTCGAGCGACGCAAAAGCGGAAGGCCGCTCGCAGAGGAGACCGCGCTGGCGCTGAGGAGGGGAGAGCGATGATGATGATGATGATGATGGATGATGATGGATGATGATGATGATGATGATGATGATGATGATGATGATGATGATGGTGGTGGTGGTGGTGGTGGTGGGTGTTGAAGAAGAAGAAGAAGGTGATGATGTTTGGAGGATGATGATGATGATGATGATGCTGATGCTGATGATGATGATGATGATGATGATGATGATGATGATGATGACGATGACTGGACAATTGGCGGACCTGCGTGGGATTGAGCGGATTGAACTGCACTCTTCACTGACCGCCTCGCTCATGGCGTCCTCCTTCTCGGCGGCGGCCCGGCTCAGATCCTGCTCGCCCAGCCGCGAAAGTCGCTCAGGGGTCAGCCCCAGGCGCGCCTGCCACAGAAAAAAAAGGAGAGAATTCAAAAAGTGAATAAACAAAGTCAAAAGCCTCCAAATTTCCAAATTTTCAAAGTGCCGAGACCAGGCGCGCCGATCATAGATTGTCGAGGATGAGAATAAATTTTTAATTAAACGATCAACAAGTCAAAAAGCCCATCATCATCATCATCATCATCATCATCATCATCATCATCATCATCATCATCCCCATCAACATCAACATCAACATCCAATCATCATACGTACCCATCACCCAATCCTCCAGTCATAGTCATTCAATCACCAACACCACCAACAGCAACACCACCCCAGTCATCATCACCTCCAGCACGCCCACTCGCCCACTCGGCATCATCAGACGGGGGCAGACCTGCTCGTCCTCAGCGATGGAGCCGAGTGTCGGATGGGCGCCGAATGTGGCTGTAACCGGGGTTGAGCCTGATGATGACCAGTGGCCCGTCGTGGGATGGAAGGTGCCCCCCGGGGTCAACACCCCGTCCACCGAGCTGCCCGTCTTCGGCCGGAACTGCGGAAAAGGGAAGGAAAATGGAGGTGAAAAAACGCCCGCTGTGGGAGTTGAACCCACGACCACTAGATTAAGAGTCTAGCGCTCTGCCATTCTGAGCTAAGCGGGCCGGTGATGAACAACTGTAGCATGGGGTGGTCCCCATTATTTGACCGGACGTACGGGCAGAACAAAAAGGAAAAAACAGTCGTCGCGAGCAGGATTTGAACCTACGCGGGGAAGCCAGAGCCAAACATTTCGTTCCGCCGCGGGTGGCAAGATGGCAAGATCGTCAGCGAGCAAAATAAACACCGCCATCGTTTCCGCCATGGGGGGAAACCCCCGGAACCAACTTTTTTTGGGTTCCCATAATTTTTCCCGCGACGCTATTGTATCCCATAAGTTATCCGATTTGTTAAGAAATGACACTTTGTCGACCTCATATCTCCCCAACCGTCCATCAGCGGACGACCCCGTGGCACGTTTCGTGGTGCCCCATGTGTGGGCTATCGTTTGAGATATGAAAATGGTGTCTGTCACATTTTTCGATTTTCTATAGGGAATCCGACTCAATCACATTGCAGCAAAAATTTTTAACTGCATTTTTTTCAACTTTTTTGTTCATATTCATGTTCCCCATCATTAAAAACCCTTACTCAGTGATTTTTATGACTATCTGCATGATGGCCGTTGAGCCACCATGGGGCCCCCTTTGTATGGCGATGTTGTACAAAGGGGGCCCTCAACGGCCATCATGCAGATAGTCATAAAAATCACCGAGTAAGGGTTTTTAATGATGGGGAACATGAATATGAACAAAAAAGTTGAAAAAAATGCAGTTAAAAATTTTGACTGCAATGGAGTGTGCGGGCGGATAACCCGCGGGCAAAAACCGACCCCGAGCGCGGCCTCCCATATCCGCACCATTCGCTTGGGTACAGGGCACCATGCGCCGCGCCACCTCCCCACCCCACCTGCGGGTCACCACCCCGGGGGGGTGGTCGACTTGCCCGGTTGGTGCCCGCGGGCAACCCGCGGGCAGGGACGCGGGATGCCCGCCTACCCGCCACGTTCCCGCCTCCCGCGGGCATGCCCGCCTCCTGCCCGCCAAGTCCCGCCTCCTGCCCGCCTCCTGCCCGCCTCCTGCCCGCATCCCCAAGATCGAGTAACGGCATGATTGTCCTTTTATAGGGAGGCCATATCCCGTCTGCATGCCATAATCCCGACCGACTCCAATACAGTTGGGCATCGGGCACTGGGTTTTTTTCCTGAGGCGGCGCCTCTTTACACTTGCGCTGCTGGAGACCACAGGGGTGATGGTTCCCCGGAAGGGGCAATGGTTCCCCTCCGGGACCTCAACAACGTGACCCAAATTTGCCAAACTGCGCGAATACACACCTGCAGGGCAGCCCCTCTTCCGTCAGCTGCTCCTTTTGGGGGACGTCCATCTATCACAGGAAAAGGGACGAAGGGGCACTTTCACCAATCGATCCCCCTGCAGCCTCCCGTGCCATCATCTGCCCTTCACACCTACCCGCATGCTGCTGTCCACCTTCTGTCTCAAGTTGGGTGGCCATACATTGGTTGATGTGTGGAAGGCTGCCCCGGGTGCAGCCCCGGGGCAGGGGGTGCTGACAAAGTCCGACCCACAGCCAACATGCATGGACGAGCATGGACGGGGGTGGACGGGCAGAGGGCACTCATCCTTGACAGGCGTGGAGGTTCAACCACATGAATGCTCGGTGAGGATGCATTGCGCCCGATTCGCCCACTTCTTGGAGTGTCCAAAGTGCCCGTCCGGGCCCGCCCGTGCCCATCCGAGGCCGGACGGGCACTGTCACCAGCCCGCTCCCCAGCCAGGGGGTCCCTCGGTTCAGTGCATGCACGACTGCGCCCCGGCCGAACGGTACCGGCGCGCGTGAGAGCGGAAATGCAAGGTGCCCGACTGTCCAGCAGCAACTTGGCTTCGTGTTGCAAGCAGTTCCATCGAAGACCTCACCTGCTCCGCCCACGGCGAACGGCGTGGGCAGACCGCAGGGAGGCGGGCATGCCCCCGGGACGCGGGCATGCCCCCGGGAGGCGGGTCGTCCCGCGTCCCGGGGGAGGCTGGCAGAGTGCCCGCGGGTTATCCGCCCGCACACTCCAATGTGATTGAGTCGGATTCCCTATAGAAAATCGAAAAATGTGACAGACACCATTCTCATATCTCAAACGATAGCCCACACATGGGGCACCACGAAACGTGCCACGGGGTCGTCCGCTGATGGACGGTTGGGGAGATATGAGGTCGACAAAGTCATTTCTTAACAAATCGGATAACTTATGGGATACAATAGCGTCGCGGGAAAAATTATGGGAACCCAAAAAAAGTTGGTTCCGGGGGTTTCCCCCCATGGCGGAAACGATGGCGGTGTTTATTTTGCTCGCTGACGATCTTGCCATCTTGCCACCCGCGGCGGAAGGAATAGTCGGAGCCTACTTAACCACTCGGCCATCGCGACTTCATAAGGGGCTACAATTGAACGCAGCTGCACGCGTGGTGCTGGCGTACAATGACGGCGGAGGAGATGGCCAGTGGTGCTGGTGCTGGTGCTGGTGCTGTGACACTGCTGGTGCTGTGATGCTGCTAGCTGTGGTGCTGGTACCAGTGCTCGTTCTCGTGCTCGTTCTCGTTCTCGTTCTCGTGTTCGTTCTCGTTCTCGTGCTCGTGCTCGTTCTCGTTCTCATTCTCGTTGTCGTTGTCGTTGTGGTTCTCGTGCTCGTGCTCGTTCTCGTGCTCGTGCTCGTGCTCGTGCTCGTGCTCGTTCTCATTCTCGTGCTCGTTCTCGTTCTCGTTCTCGTTCTCGTTCTCAGCCTCATTCTCATTCTCATTCTCGTTCTCATTCTCGTGCTCGTTCTCGAGTCCGTGCTCGTGCTCGTTCTCATTCTCGTGCTCTGCTCGTGCTCATTGTGCTCGTGCTCGTTCTCGTGTCCGTGCGCCTGGTGTTGGTGTTGGCGATGCTGGTGCGCAACGGCGATGTCGGCAGACCTCCGACGAGCCTGTCGTCCCGGGGGCCATGGCACCCGGTGCCGGGGTCTCGGACACGTGGATGCTCAACTCAATGTTCCGTTTGGCTCGCTTGGTCTCCGGACTCCGGGTCTTGGCGGGCGACCCCGGGGCCACGGCCACCAACCTGCGCCGTTTCATGTGATACCAACACCAGAGCCTGCCCACGGCCAGGGCGGCCAGGGCACTGCAGGCGCCGGCGACGGTGGCCCAGAGAGCGACCGAGAGGGCCGGGGCCGCCGTGGGCGTGCAGTAGTCACCCGTGAAGGAGACGGGATCGGAGCAGGCACAACGGCCGGTGGTCTGGAAATGGGGTGGGCAGGTGCGGGATTTGGTTGGTGGTGGTGGTGGTGGTGGTGGTGGTGATGATGATGATTGGATGATGATGATGATGATGATGATGATGATGATGATGATGATGATGATGATGATTGGATGCTGATGACTGGATAATGATGATTGGATAATGATGATTGGGATGATGATGACTGGATAATGATGATTGGATGGTGATTAGGATGATGATGATGAGGAGGAGTGATGGGCCAGGGGTCGGATGGCGTGGGATGAGAATTTTTTGGACGGCGATGGCAGGTGTTTCAAGAAAGAAGAAGAAAAAGCAGATGAGACGCGCCCACCCAGTCAGTTCGGAATGCAGTCAGCCACCACGCCACCAGCAAGACGACGAACTATGGGGAGAGCACACGTGACGAGCAGAAGTGGTTGTGTTCAAGCGGACCAATTCGCCGTTGCCCCGGCTTGGGGCCGCAACAGCAGCAGCAGCGGTCGCGTTTTCAGCCAGCGGGATTTGGCGGCAGGAGGCGGCCCGGTCGCCTGAGGCCTGGCATTCCACGTCCGTCACGCAGGGTTGGCCGGCCGGAACTTAAAAAAGGGATCAAACATGAGGTCCCACCCGTGTCAAAAAAAAAAAAAAAAAAATCATTTGCAAGGAGTGGGGTTCGAACCCACGCATCCGAAGATACCAGTACCTTAAACTGGCGCCTTAGACCGCTCGGCCATCCTTGCATTTGTTTTCAGCAAGTAACGCAGCGCCACTTTTGTGGGGAACAGGATTCGGAATTTTCAGGGGATGTGCCAACAACAGGATTTGTGAAGTGTTCCTCCACAAAACAGATTATGGGGTGTTGACAGACCAACGGCACGGCAGTGCGTCCCAGCGTAGCCCTGGGTGCAATTGCAGCTCCGCTCGGGAGCCGCCCCGATGCAGGCGCCCCCGTGGGCACAGTCAACATCGGCGGTGCAGTTGCCCTCTGGGGGTCAGTCAGATCATCACCACCACGACACGGATTCGTGAAGGAATGACCATTGCATCGTCCATCATCTACACCATCAACATCAACATCATCATCACCAAATCATCACCCAATCACCCACATCATCATCATCATCATCATCATCATCATCATCATCATCATCACCAAATCATCACCCAATCACCCACATCATCATCATCATCATCATCATCATCATCATCATCATCATCATCATCATCATCATCATCATCATCATCATCATCATCATCATCCAGTCATCATCATCATCATCATCATCCAATCATCAGATCGTCACATCGTCGTCACCCACCATTCAACATCAACATCATCAACATCATCAAAGATCAACTTCGAGGCGCATTGGCAGACCAAAGCTTTGGCAGAAGGCGCCGCTGTACCCGACGGGGCACTGGCACGACCTGTCCGGGTCTGTTCCCACACAGGGTGCACCCTGCTGGCAGTCGGCATCCGTGGTGCAATTGCCCTCTGTCCACGCCCCCCCCATCCAGCATGTGTCGCGCCAAAGAGACATCACGTTTAGCGGGGAAGTTCGCCATCCAGAGGCAAGCGAATCGGAGGGGACGACACAAGTCGGAGAGGGTGGTGGATGGACGGACCCAGGTGGGCACAGTGGGGGCCGCTCCAGCCTGGTGGACAGGTGCAATTGCCGCCGCCCCAGTCGCCCGTGGTGTTGCAGTGGCCGCCGTGCAGACAGTCCGCGTCCGTCGAGCAGGGCATGGCTACAAACAGGAAGGTGATTGGATGATGATGATGATTGGATGATGATGATGATGATGATGATGATGATGATGATGATGATGATGATGATGATGATGATGATGATGATGATGATGATGATGATGATGATGATGATGATGATGATGATGATGATGATGATGATCGGATGATGATGTGTGAAGCAAAGGATGATGATGATGATGATGATGATGATGATGATGATGATGATGATGATGATGATGATGATGATGATGATGCTGATGATGCTGATGATGATGTTGATGATGTTGATGATGCTGATGATGCTGATGATGCAGATGGTTTTGCTGTTGCTGTTGCTGCTGCTGCTGCTGCTGGGCAGACGATCGGATGATGATGAAATGATCGAATGATGGTGAGGATTGGCCGAATTTGGCTGAATGTCTGGACAGCTGAATGCCTGTCAGGCAGACCTGTGCAAGCCAGCGAACCCCCGGTATAATTCGCCATCCCCGGGCCGGTGCCGGAGCATGTGTACAGGTACCCGCCCGAGGGCATGTAGCCGGATTCACATCGAAGTGAACAGCCGCTGCCCAGAGGCGCAGGCCCGCAGCCCGAGACGACTTGCTGGCCGGGGGCGAGCGGAAGGGCCGGGCAGGTCGCGGCTGCGAAAAAAAATGAAAGATGATTGAAAAAAATGAAAGATGATTAGATGACTGAAAAAATGAAAGATGATTGAAAAAATGAAAGATGACTGAAAAAATGAAAGATGATTAGATGATTGGGTGCTCAGGATTTTGGGATGGGGGTGATGTGATGTTGGTGATTTTTGGGGATGATGATTTGGTTGATGATGTTGCCCATGTGGGGATTTGATGGGTTGGGTGGGATGCTTGAATCCAATCCCCGATTGAACTTGCGGAGGTGGTGATGGTTGGATGACAACCCATCATCAGCCCATCTCATCATCACCTATACCCATCATCCAAATCACGAGCCCCCGTAGCGACCCACTTGGCACTGACTGGGACGGACCGGTACAAGCCAGGGACCCGCCCAGATATGCCATTCCCCCGAGGCCGTCCCAGACCCATCATCCAAATCACGAGCCCCCGTAGCGACCCACTTGGCACTGGGACGGACCTGTGCACGCCAGGGATCCGCCCAGATATGCCATTCCCCCGAGGCCGTCCTCGGAGCACGGGTAGCTTGTCGCCCCCGTTCCGGAGTACCCCATGGCACAGCCCAGCTCGCAGGGGCTGCCAAGGGGCCCGTCGGCCACGCAGCCCGACACGGCCAGGGTCGAGGGAGGCAGGGTCGGGGCTGGGCAGGTGCCGCTCGCTGCGGGGGGAATGAAAGGGTAAAATATTATGATGCGTCGGCCGGGAATTGAACCCGGGTCACCACGATGCTGTTCCTCCAATTGCCTTCTCCAATTTGGTGGCAGGGTGGCATAACCGCGACCGACCGAATCTGACACCATATTCGTGTTCTCCGTATGGGATTACCCCCGGGGCATGTGTTTTTGGATTTTAATTTTTATGGGGTATAGAGACACGATCCCATAATTTTGTATGGGAATGCACGACAAACCGAAAAATACCATGTCGGTTCGAATCCGGCCGCCCCCAGTATCTCCCCAACGGTTGGTCGGCCGACGACCCCGTTTCGTGGGAGCACCCCGGGTGTGTGGTGAGCACTTTGCGAGTGTGTTTTCATGGGTGTGACACCGGTATGGGACGGGTGGGGTGACATAGACGGGGTGAAAATGACCAAAAAATGGGGGATACACACACCGACCGGAAACTCGCACAGATCGCTTGTGGGAGCATCACCACGTCACGGAAACCCTTTTTGGGTGTGTTTTGGGGCTTTTCCAAGAGCCGATGACCCTTTGGTGGTGGATGGGTGGGATGGGACACAGAGGGGCAGAATGACGCAGATGATGGCGTGACACCACATAGCATGGCACGGGATGGTGTGGGTTGGTGTGGGTTGGTGTGGGTTGGTGCGGGTTGGTGTGGGTTGGTGTGGGGTGGTGCGGGATGGTGTGGGATGGTGTGGGGTGGTATGGGGTGATGCAATATGGTGTGGGATGGTGTGGGATGGTGTGGGACTGGTGCGGGATGGTGTGGGGAGATGCAATATGGTGTGGATGATGATAGTGGATGATGATGATGATGATGATAGTGGATGATGATAGTGGATGATGATGATGATGATGATGATATGATGATGATGATGATGATGATGATGATGATGATTGGATGATGATGATGATGACTGGGTGATGATGATGATGACTGGGTGATGATGACTGGGGGATGATGACGATGACTGGGTGATGATGACTGGGTGATGATGATGATGATGATGCTGTGATGATGATGCTGTGATGATGATGCTGTGATGGTGGTGGTGGTGGTGATGATGGTGGTGGTGGTGGTGATGATGATGATGATGATGATGATGATGGATGATGATGATGGATGATGATGATGATCGGATGATGATGATCGGATGATGATGATGATGATGATGATGATGATGATCGGATGATGATGATGATGATGATGATGATGATGATGATGATGATGATGATGATGATGATGATGATGATGATGATGATGATGATGATGCTGATGATGATGATGCTGATGATGATGATGATGATGGATGATGATGATGGTTGGCTGATGATGACTGGATGATGATGATGATGATGATGATGATGATGATGATGATGATGCTGATGATGCTGATGATGATGATGATGGTTGGCTGATGATGACTGGATGATGATGATGACTGGATGATGATGATGATGATGATGATGATGATGATGATGATGATGATGATGATGATGATGATGATGATGATGATGATGATGATGAAGGATGATGACTGGATGATGATGATGATGATGATGATGATGATGATGATGATGATGATGATGATGATTGAATGATGATGATGATGACTGGGTGATGATGACTGGGTGATGATGATGAAGGATTGATGATGACTGGGTGATGATGATGATGATGATGCTGTGATGATGATGCTGTGATGATGATGCTGTGATGATGATGCTGTGATGGTGGTGGTGGTGGTGGTGATGGTGGTGGTGGTGGTGATGATGATGATGATGATGATGATGATGATGATGGATGATGATGATGATGATGATCGGATGATGATGATGATCGGATGATGATGATGATCGGATGATGATGATGATGATGATCGGATGATGATGATGATGATGATGATGATGATGATGATGATGATGATGATGATGATGATGATGATGATGATGATGATGATGATGATGATGATGATGCTGATGATGATGATGCTGATGATGATGATGATGCTGATGATGATGATGATGGTTGGCTGATGATGACTGGATGATGATGATGATGATGATGATGATGATGATGATGATGATGATGATGATGATGATGATGATGATGATGATGATGATGATGATGATGATGATGATGATGGTTGGCTGATGATGACTGGATGATGATGATGATGATGATGATGATGATGATGATGATGATGATGATGATGATGATGATGATGCTGATGATGATGATGATGATGGTTGGCTGATGATGACTGATGATGATGATGATGATGATGATGATGATGATGATGATGATGATGATGATTGGATGATGATGATGATGACTGGGTGATGATGATGATGACTGGGTGATGATGACTGGGTGATGATGACGATGACTGGTGATGATGATGATGATGATGATGATGCTGTGATGATGATGCTGATGCTGTGATGATGATGATGGTGGTGGTGATGATGGTGGTGGTGGTGGTGGTGGTGGTGGTGGTGGTGGTGGTGGTGGTGGTGGTGGTGGTGATGATGATGATCGGATGATGATGATGATGATGGATGATGATGATGATGATGATCGGATGATCGGATGATGATGACTGGGTGATGATGATGATGACTGGGTGATGATGATGATGATGACTGGATGATGATGATGATGATGACTGGGTGAGATGATGATGTGGGTGATGATGTGGGTCCAATCTCATCCCACATCGTCCCACCCCACCCGCACCATCCCACCCCACCCGCACCATCCCACACCATCCCACACCATCCCACATCATCCCCCACCGTCCCACACCATTTCGCACCATTTCGCACCATATTGCATCACCCCATACCACCCCACACCATCCCACACCATCCCGCACCACCCCACACCAACCCACACCAACCCGCACCAACCCACACCAACCCACACCAACCCACACCAACCCACACCATCCCGTGCCATGCTATGTGGTGTCACGCCATCATCTGCGTCATTCTGCCCCTCTGTGTCCCATCCCACCCATCCACCACCAAAGGGTCATCGGCTCTTGGAAAAGCCCCAAAACACACCCAAAAAGGGTTTCCGTGACGTGGTGATGCTCCCACAAGCGATCTGTGCGAGTTTCCGGTCGGTGTGTGTATCCCCCATTTTTTGGTCATTTTCACCCCGTCTATGTCACCCCACCCGTCCCATACCGGTGTCACACCCATGAAAACACACTCGCAAAGTGCTCACCACACACCCGGGGTGCTCCCACGAAACGGGGTCGTCGGCCGACCAACCGTTGGGGAGATACTGGGGGCGGCCGGATTCGAACCGACATGGTATTTTTCGGTTTGTCGTGCATTCCCATACAAAATTATGGGATCGTGTCTCTATACCCCATAAAAATTAAAATCCAAAAACACATGCCCCGGGGGTAATCCCATACGGAGAACACGAATATGGTGTCAGATTCGGTCGGTCGCGGTTATGCCACCCTGCCACCAAATTGGAGAAGGAATTTGGAGAGTCTAATGGCAACGTGATATTCTACCACTAGACCACCGACGCTTGGATGGACGATGGCACACCAAGACAGACCAGTGCACTGCAGCGAACCACCGGTGTAGTTGGAAGTACCAGGGCCGGTGCCCGTGCAGGGATACTCAGGGTTGCCCGTTGCAGTGGTCGCGCCGGTGCAACTTAACGTGCACGGGGATCCGAGGGGTCCGCCTTCCACGCAGCCGGAGGCGATGGCCTGGCTGGTGGCCGTGGGGTGGTAGGCAGGGCAGGGAACAGCTAGGAAAGGGGGAAAAAAGGGGGAAAAATGTGGGCCACTGCGAGAATCGAACTCGCGACCTCTTGCACCCTAAGCAAGAATCATGCCCCTAGACCAAGTGGCCGAACGATGAGAATTGCTCGACTTGAATTGCTACGCCATCGCTCGCGTGACACTCCTCACCTGCTGACACACACCTAGACGCATAGACGTGCATGATGACAGACACCAGGGCAGGCCCGATCACCACCAATATCCGCAACCGCCCCTCTGGTCGTTCCCTGGCATCGGTACTCACATGACACACACACACACACACACAGACGACACAAATATAACACAATACAGAGACACAGACGGACCAGTGCAGGACAGGTCGCCCCCAACATACGCGGCCGCCCCGATGGCCGTTCCCTGGCATCGGTACTCGGCCGTGCCGGCAGCCCGGTAGCCCCATTCACACTCGAGGCGACATCGGGAGCCCAGAGGACCGTCGGGCACACAACCCGTGGCGATGCGAAGAGGCGGGGCGGGCGTCAGGACCGGACAGGTCACCGCTGTGATGGGCGTGGGTGGGGGTGGAGGGCGGGGGGAGATTGGGAAGGTCAGCCCATCAACATCATCATCATCAACATCACACCGGAGATGGGGCTGATTGATAATCCAACGATCAACATCATGATCACACAATCATCACACACCATCAATCATCATCACCGCAAGTGATGATGGGTGTGGGTGGGATGTGGGGCGGAAGGATTGGGAAGATCAGCCCTCAGGAGCTGGCAACGATCATCACCCAATCATCACCATCATCCTCGTCCTCATCCTCATCCTTCTCATCATCATCCTCATCATCATCATCATCCTCCTCCTCCTCCTCCTCCTCCTCCTCCTCCCCCTCATCCTTATCATCCTCCTCGTCCTCGTCCTCATCCTCATCATCCTCATCATCATCATCCAATCATCACCATCATCATTGAGTCGACAGCCGAAGTCGAGGCAGGATAGGTGCTACTCGACTTCGGCTGTCGACTCAATCATCATCCAATCATCACCATCATCATCATCCAATCATCACCATCATCATCCAGTCATCATCATCCAGTCATCATCCAGTCATCATCATCATCATCATCATCATCACTCATCATCCACTCATCATCCAATCATCATCATCATCATCATCATTCATCATTCATCATTCATCATTCATCAGCATCATCATACATCAGCATCATCATCATCATCATCACCTCAACATCATCCAGACCAGTGCACTGCAGGGTGCTCCCGATATACGCCGCCTGGCCTCCGCCAGACATCGCCGTGCAGACAGCCGTCCCGTTCCCAGCGGGGGCATACCCCAGTGCGCACTGGATGACACAGGAGTCCCCGATGGCACCCCCGCCCAGGCAGCCGGCCTGGACGGTCTGTGAGTAGGACGGCGAGATGGCCGGACAGAAGAGGGCTGCAAAGGGGGATGGCAGTGATGATGATGAGGATGATGATGATGATGCTGATGATGATGCTGATGATGATGATGCTGATGATGATGATGATGATGATGATGATGATGATGATGATGATGATGATGATGATGATGATGATGATGATGATTGGATGATGATGATGATGTGTGAAGCAAAGGACTGATCAATCGGACAAGAGGGGTCGATCAAATGATGCACGGCTGAATCAGGCGATGATAGAGTTGGATGATGGAGTTGGGTTGGAAGCAGAGTTGAGTTAGAAGGGAAGTTGCGTAGTGTGCCCGTCAGAGCATCATCATTTGATGCATTTTGATTCAGGAAAAAACCGTCATCGCGTTTCTGGGTCCCACTCCACGAGCAGAGGTGGTGGATCAAGAGGAAACAAGTAGCGACTGGGCCTGGGAAACCCAGGTCAAGGCATCTACCCATGAGCTCAGAGAGCAAGATATCTCGTCAGAACGAGACATGATGATGATGATGATGATTGGATGATGATGATCGGATGATGATGATGATGATGATGATGATCGGGCGATGACTCATTTGGACCAACGAATCCATTCTGGGCTGTTCCAATCTGCTTCATCCGTACGTATGAACTGCCAACCCCCCCCCCCCCACCCCCCCCCCCCCTTTGTCAACATGGAAACAGCCAGAATACGAGACCCTTTCTGTGAATTTTTCCAACTGACGATCTTTTAACGAGAATCTGTATACCGAGTTCGAAGTACCAATATAGAGCATGCTTTCATCATTGAAAATAGAAACGATTGGCTCGTCAGGGCAAGGATCTACCCCCCCCACCCCTTCCTTCATTTCTCGGCGTTGCCCGCCCGTCTGCCTGATCTCAAGGCTTCGACTTGCCTGATAAGAGTCGGGGGGCAGGGGCCGCCCCAGGGCAACTTCAACGGCTCCGACCCGGATGGGGTCGTTCGTCGGTCGACCCATGGCAGCTGGTCATATTTTGGATTCCGGCGCCCCCAAAACTATCCTGAAAATTCGATGATGGTGTCTTGCGAAAGCCTGCCCATTTGTACGCGTTTCCCACGACGGGATCGCGCGGTCGGGGGGGGTCTCCATTTGGGTCGACCATCGATCGACCTATCCCATACCCCTTCCCCATGCCGGAACCTGACAAAACACCTTCATCACGTGCTGATATTCGGAACCCCGTATTTTTCCCGGATTCGTGGAGGTTTGGAGCACCTCCGAATGGATTTTCAGACCTTTTGCATCGAGGGGTCAATCAATACAAATTTTCCAATTCGACCGGTCTCCGATGGTCTTGCCCCATCTTGACCGCATCGGTGCACATCAGCCGCCCCATTTGGGAGCCTCCAAAGTCGATTGGAAAATTCAGATCATGTGTGGAGCTCATCAAATCAACGAAAAATCCGGGCGCACTCACCGGGATCGCGCGGTCGGGGGGGGTCTCCATTTGGGTCGCGACCCATCCACAAAAAAAAGCTTCATTCGCCAGGTCGAGCAAACGTGCCTGTTAATGGCAGCCCACGATTCTGCGAGGGAGCAAGCAGGTGCGCCCTCTTCAAGGGAGTCGGCGAGGGATAAAATTATGGGACGCGCAAAAAAAAAAAGGGGGGGGGATTTTCTCATTGCGCTTGATTATGAGATGAGGTCCCACCCGTGCCAAGAAAAGAAAGGGCGAAAGATTGGGCTCGGCTGAAGATGATGATGCCCGGATGATGATGAAGGCAGACGGACTTTGGGTCTGGCACAGGGCCCCACCCCACCCGACGGGGCACTGACAGCTCTTGGACGGGGCACCGCCCACACAGCTGCCCCCGTGGGCACAGTCGCTGCTGGCGGTGCAGTTGCCCTCTGCGAACAGCCCCATCGTCGTCATCATCATCAAAACAGAAGAAGGATTGAGAAAATTGAACACAGCGACAGCACAGTTTGAATCATCATCTGATATCATCATCCAATCATCATCCGATCATCATCATCCAATCATCATCATCCAATCATCATCATCCAATCATCATCATCATCATCATCCAATCATCAACATCCAATCACCAACATCCAATCATCAATCATCATCCAATCATCAACATCCAATCATCAACATCAACATCATCATCATCATCATCATCATCCAATCAGCAACATCCAATCATCATATCATCAATCACCACGTGGAGACGGACCTTTGTGGGCACAGGCGGGGCCACTCCATCCGGGGCGACACTGGCAGCTGCCCGCAGCCGAGCAGAACCCGTTTCGACAGGCCGAATCGACGATACAGCCCAGGGCTGCCCACCAGATCAGAGGAGGACAAAGCAGATACAAACGGGGAGCGATGAAAACGGGGCCGAATCGACGATACAGCCCAGCTCAGGGCTGCTCACCAGATCAGAGGAGGACAAAGCAGATACAAACGGGGAGCGATGAAAACGGGGTCGAATCGACGATACAGCCCAGGGCTGCCCAAGATCAGAGGAGGACAGAGCCGCACAAACAAACGGGAAGCGACGAAAACGGGAATGAGGATGAAGCCGAGTCAACGATACAGCCCAGGGCTGCCCATCAGATGAGATGAGAACCAGGGGATGAGAGAACGAGACATGAGGCAGCTGAGATGATAACCAGGGGATGAGAGAACGAGAGATGAGGCAGATGAGATGAGAACCAGGGGATGAGAGAACGAGAGATGAGGCAGCTGAGATGAGAACCAGGGGATGAGAGAACGAGAGATGAGGCAGATGAGATGATAACCAGGGGATGAGAGAACGAGAGATGAGGCAGCTGAGATGAGAACCAGGGGATGAGAGAACGATAGATGAGATGAGAACCAGGGGATGAGAGAACGAGAGATGAGGCAGATGAGATGATAACCAGGGGATGAGAGAACGAGAGATGAGGCAGCTGAGATGAGAACCAGGGGATGAGAGAACGAGAGATGAGGCAGCTGAGATGATAACCAGGGGATGAGAGAACGAGAGATGAGGCAGATGAGATGATTACCAGGGGATGAGAGAACGAGAGATGAGGCAGCTGAGATGATAACCAGGGGATGAGAGAACGAGAGATGAGGCAGATGAGATGATAACCAGGGGATGAGAGAACGAGAGATGAGGCAGATGAGATGATAACCAGGGGATGAGAGAACGAGAGATGAGGCAGATGAGATGATTACCAGGGGATGAGAGAACGATAGATGAGGCAGCTGAGATGAGAACCAGGGGATGAGAGAACGAGAGATGAGGCAGATGAGATGATAACCAGGGGATGAGAGAACGAGAGATGAGGCAGATGAGATGATAACCAGGGGATGAGAGAACGAGAGATGAGGCAGATGAGATGATAACCAGGGGATGAGAGAACGAGAGATGAGGCAGCTGAGATGATAACCAGGGGATGAGAGAACGAGAGATGAGGCAGCTGAGATGATAACCAGGGGATGAGAGAACGAGAGATGAGGCAGATGAGATGATTACCAGGGGATGAGAGAACGAGATGAGGCAGCTGAGATGATAACCAGGGGATGAGAGAACGAGAGATGAGGCAGCTGAGATGATAACCAGGGGATGAGAGAACGAGAGATGAGGCAGATGAGATGATTACCAGGGGATGAGAGAACGAGAGATGAGGCAGCTGAGATGATAACCAGGGGATGAGAGAACGAGAGATGAGGCAGATGAGATGATAACCAGGGGATGAGAGAACGAGAGATGAGGCAGATGAGATGATAACCAGGGGATGAGAGAACGAGAGATGAGGCAGATGAGATGATAACCAGGGGATGAGAGAACGAGAGATGAGGCAGCTGAGATGATAACCAGGGGATGAGAGAACGAGAGATGAGGCAGATGAGATGAGAACCAGCGGATGAGAGAACGAGAGATGAGGCAGCTGAGATGATAACCAGGGGATGAGAGAACGAGAGATGAGGCAGATGAGATGATAACCAGGGGATGAGAGAACGAGAGATGAGGCAGCTGAGATGATAACCAGGGGATGAGAGAACGAGAGATGAGGCAGATGAGATGATAACCAGGGGATGAGAGAACGAGAGATGAGGCAGATGAGATGATAACCAGGGGATGAGAGAACGAGAGATGAGGCAGATGAGATGATAACCAGGGGATGAGAGAACGAGAGATGAGGCAGATGAGATGATAACCAGGGGATGAGAGAACGAGAGATGAGGCAGCTGAGATGATAACCAGGGGATGAGAGAACGAGAGATGAGGCAGATGAGATGAGAACCAGCGGATGAGAGAACGAGAGATGAGGCAGCTGAGATGATAACCAGGGGATGAGAGAACGAGAAATGAGGCAGATGAAAGCGAAACTCGTCGTCCTCATCATCACAACAATCATCATCTGATCATCATCATCATCATCCGATCATCATCATCATCAACCATCATCATCATCATCATCATCGTCATCGTCGTCGTCGCCATCATCATCATCATCATCATCATCATCATCATCATCATCATCATCATCATCATCATCATCATCATCATCATCATCATCATCATCCATCATCCATCATCATCATCATCATCCGATCATCCGATCATCCGATCATCCGATCATCCGATCATCCGATCATCCGATCATCCGATCATCATCATCATCATCCGATCATCATCATCCGCATCCGATCATCATCATCCAATCATCACCATCATCATCATCATCATCATCATCATCATCATCATCATCATCATCATCATCATCAACCTCATCATCATCATCATCATCATCATCCAATCACCATCATCAAATCATCATCCTAACCTCAACCTCAACCTCATCATCCAATCATCATCACTCATCCTCATCATCATCACACAGGCGGACCAGTACACTGCAAATCGCCTCCCGTGTAATTCGCCACCCCCACGGCCGTGCCCACGCACCGCCATTCGGAGGGGCCTGACGGCATGTAGCCCAGCTCGCAGCCCAGGGAACAGGTCGACCCCAGCGGGGCAGAGTCGCATCCCGAGAGGACCACAGCGCCTGAAGGGAGGCTTGGATAGGGCGGGCAGGAGACGGCTGCGGGGGAGAGGCGATGAAGATGATGATGATGATGAATGGATGATGATGATGATGATGAATGGATGATGAATGGATAATGATGATGATGAATGGATGATGATGAATGGATGATGATGATTGGATGATGATGATTGGATGATGATGATTGGATGATGATGAATGGATGATGATGATTGGATGATGATGATTGGATGATGATGATTGGATGATGATTGGATGATGATGATTGGATGATGATGATGATTGGATGATGATGAATGGATGATGATGATTGGATGATGATGATGGTGCTGCTGCTTGCTGCTGCTGCTGCTGCTGATGATGATGATGTTGGTGATGACTGGATGCTAATGATTGGATTGGATGATGCTGATGCTGAGACAGACCGTGACACTGCAAGGTGGCCCCCGCATAGCTCGGCTCCTGGGCGGCATCCGTCTTGGTGCAGATGCCCACAGGGTTCCCGGTCCCCTCATACCCCGGCGCGCACCCCAGCTGGCACGAACTGCCCAGGGCACCGCCAGGCAGGCAACCCGATACGACCACCAGGGACGGGTCCAGTTCGGGGGCCGCACAGGTGCCCGGGGCTGGTGGTACACATTTTTGAAAATCGGCAGGTGAGCGGGCGAACAACCACACAGACGACCGGGATTGGACAGAGAGACAGCCACACGCACGGGTGCCCGGGGCTGGGTATGCATTCCGGAATGAGAGCGCTCACACACAGACGACCCGGTCACAACCACACAGGTGGCCTCCAGGGCTGGGGGTACGCCTTGGAAAACTGTCAGAGGTGGGAGGAGCAGTACACAGCAGGGCACAGGCCCAGCCCAGCCCAGCCCAGCCCAGCCCAGCCCAGCACATCCCATCCCTCATCACAGCCACAGCCACACCAGACAGCCACACAGCCACAGGCCCAGCCCGCGCACAGCGACGGACCGATGCAGGCCAGCGACCCGCCGACATAGGCGGCGGCCCCGGGCCCCGTGCCGGTGCATGTAAAGGCGGGTTCGCCCGAGGCGATCAGGCCGGCCTTACAGCCCAGCACACAGCTCGCGCCCAGTGGGGCCCCGGCCTCGCAGCCGGCAACGACAATTGTGGTGGTGGGGTCCGAGGGGCTGAGCGCTGGGCAGGTCACGGCTGTCGGGGGCGGCGGGTGAATGGGGTGTGAATTTTGAATTTTCACAGGTGGGGTCCGAGGGCTGAGGGCAGGGCAGGTCACGGTGTGTCACGGTGTGTGTGTGTGTGTGTGTGTGTGTGTGTGTGTGTGTGTGTGTGTGTGTGTGTGGGGGTGGCGAGGGCGGTGAGTGGATGGACAAGGAGACGTGATTTTGTTCATTCCTGCGATCGGCTGCAACGGAAAGGAATGCGATAAGCTGGTCAGTCAACAAAGGATAATCAAGCGTCCTTTACGATGATGACGGGAGGGCGAGATTGAAAGAATCCCTTGCGCCCGCGGCACTTCAGCGATCCGCTTCCAAGGGGGGGGGGGGGCAATAAGCTAACCATCAGCACCCGAATTGTTAAAACATTTCAATATTGTAAAATTTGACTTCCAGTGTCATTGCCCCTCCCCCTCCCCTCCCCTCCCCTCCCCCTCCCCTCCCCTCCCCCCCTCCCCCCCTCCCTCCCCCCTCCCCTCCCTCCCTCCCTCCCCTCCCCTCCCCCTCCCCCTCCCCTCCCTCCCCTCCCCCTCCCCCTCCCCTCCCCTCCCCCAAGGATCTGGCTCCCCTTCCGACAGACCCGAATCCATTCGTGTTATCCCCTGATCAAAGTCGAACCTCCTCTGTGCAATGCAACACCCCGAGTCCGTTGTTTCACTTTCCTTCCCCTTGGTGATCATGCGAGATGAAGGCGATATTTGGCTACTTCAAGCAATTCGGGTACGTCGCCCTACCAATCGCGAACGACTGCGCCCGCCTCACTTCTTCTGCCTCTTCTGTCTAACTGAAGCACTAACTCTTCAAGTCGAGCGGAGAGACAAGAAATTATGGGACGGGACAAAAAAAAAAACAAATGTTCACCAAAACGGTCGTACGCGTGTCGCTGTTGCCAAAATAGATGCTGCGCACGTCGATCAAAAATATTTTTTTTTTGTTCGGGCTCAAAAGCTGTCCCACTTTCGTTCTTCTTCTTCATCTCGGCCCAATGTGCGTTATTGATGAACACAACCATGAGGTCCCACATCCTCACATATCTTCCTCCGCGCGGAGGAGCAGGAGCAGGCAGACAGACCAGTACAGGCCAGGGAGCCCCCGGTGTAATTGGCTGTGCCGACCCCAGTGCCAGCACACGGGTAGTCGGCACTGCCCGTGGCGGCGTACCCGTTGGGACAGCCGAGCCGGCAGGGGCTGCCCAGCGGAGCATCAGCCCCGCAGCCTGAGACCACGAGGGCAGGTGGGACGGGCTCCAGGGCCGGACAGGTCACGGCTGGAGGTGTGGGGGAGGTGGTCGGGGGCAGGGAAACAAAAAATTATGGGACGTCAATCCCATGATTTGTTTTTTCGGACGATCCCATAATTATTCGGAGGGGCACTCCCGCCCAAAACGATGCGCACAACACGGACCTTCGCAGAGCAGGTCGCCCACATAGGCGACCATCTGGGGCCCCGTGCCCTGGCACACGAAGAGGCCCGACCCGTGGGGGATGTACCCCGGCCGACAGGCCATCTGGCAGACGTTGCCCAGGGTCGCGTTCTCCACACAGCCGCTGATGACAAATTGGGACGGGTCAGGGACCAGGGCCACACAGGACAAGGCTGGGCACAAGGAGAAGAGAGGAAGTGTGAGAAAATAAAAAAGCCTTCGAAGGCAAGTTGATGGGTTGGTCAAAAAGTCGATGTCCCCTTGCTGATGCCGATGACTGAATGATGATGGTGATAATGATTGGGGGGGATGATGATGATGACTGGAATGATGATTATGCTGATGATGACGATGATGATGATTGGATGAGGGTGTTGATGATTGGATGATGATGATTGGATGATGATGATGATGATGATGATGATGATGATGATGATGATGATTATGATGATGATGATGATGATGATGATGATGATGATGATGATGATGATGATGATGATGATGATGATGATGATGATGATGCTCGGACAGACCAGCACAGCTCATTGACCCGCCCTGGAAGGTGGCCGCCCCGGGGCCACTGGGCCTGCAAGTGTACGTCCCGTCGCCCGTGGTGGCGTAGCCCCAGGGGCACTGCACCGTGCAGTTGGCCGACCCGAGGGGGGTACCCGAGGTGCAGCCCAGGGCCACCTCCAGGGGGGCGGGCGGGGCCAGGGCAGGGCAGGTGGCCGCTGGGGGGCGCGATCAGGAAGCAAAAATGATGATGAGTCGAAAAATATTTGAAAACATGAGTGGTGCGTGGTGAGTGGGGGGGCGTTCATGACAGAGGGGACACAAAGGGTATCACAAAAGTGATGATGAGTCGAGAAATTTGTCAAAACACAAGTGTGACAAGTGGGGGGGTCTCTTGGGTTCACAAAATGATGATGAGTCGAGAAATTAATCTCTGTATCAAAACACAAGGGGAAGCGAGAAGTGAGCGGTGAGTGTGGTGGGGGTGGGAGGCGATGATGGTGATGATGATGGTGATGCCAAAGAAGGTGATGATGACGGGACACAGACGTGAGCATTCGAAGCCGGTGCCCACATACGCCGCATCGCCCAGGGCCGTCCGGTTGGTGCAGACGGCAGTCCCGTTGCCGGTGGGTATATACCCCCAGGCACACCCGACCGTGCACAGGGACCCGATGGGGGCCCCAGGCAGACAGCCGGCCTCAACCGTTTTTGCGGGGCCAAGCGCTGGGGTCGGGCAGAACAGGGCTGTGTGTCGTCGGGGGAAGAGAGAAAATATATTTGGAATAAAATCATTTGCAAGGAGTGGGGTTCGAACCCACGCATCCGAAGATACCAGTACCTTAAACTGGCGCCTTGGACCGCTCGGCCATCCTTGCATTTATGAAGTTTTCAGCAAGTAACGCAGCGCCACTTTTGTGGGGAACAGGATTTGGAATTGCTGCACTGACAAATTTTCCAACTGTGAAGGGGCAACTCCACATTGTGGACACAGGTGTGAGTTTTTGTGCCCCACTTTCTTCTCGGCACTCTCATAAAATTTCAATCGGAATGCGTGGAAATGTCTGGAAATGGTCTGTTGCTTTTCTTGCATCGTCCAGTAATCTGCAGTTCTGAAGTCCAGTCCTGTGGTCAATTGAGCGAATTTCGCTCTGGAAAGACAGAATTCCGCCGAAAGCGTCGGAAATCGGTGGTGAAATGGAGATGTTGGTCTTCTTCACGAACCTCTCTTGTGCCCAAATCACATCATATAAGTTCTCAGGGGGGACAGACTTTGGGTCTGGCAGAGGGTGCCCGCCCAGCCGACGGGGCACTGGCACGTCCTGGCGGGGGCCGCGCCGACACAGGCGCCACCGCGCTGGCAGTCCGTGCTGGTCGTGCAGTCGCCCTCTGCAAACAACGGGTGAGTGGGAGTGGCGAGATCAGAGGTGATCGGGGAGCGGGGGTATAAGTGGGGGTCAGCCGGCGGAAAAAAATATGGGATTGTAACCTTTTTTGTGTGTGTGTGTGTGTCCCATAAGTAATTCCCTCGATGCAAACAACGAGTGTGGGGAGTGGTGAGATCAGAGGGGATCGGGGAGCGGGGGTATATGTGAGGTCAGCCGGCGGAAAAAATATGGGATTGTTATCAATCCTTTTTTTTTTTTTTTTTGGTGTCCCATAATTAATCGATTGACCCCCTCTATCAAAACGGGCAGTCCGCGCTGGTCGTGCAGTCGCCCTGCAAACACCGGGTGGGTGGGGAGTGGTGAGATCAGTTGAGTTTGATTTGTTTTGGTGTCCCATAATTAATCCCCTCGATTTGACCCTCTATCAAAACGGGCAGTCCGCGCTGGTTGACCGCGTCTTTGTTGGGCTGGTTGGCCCCTCAGAAAAATTCTGGGATGTCAGTTTGTGTGTGTGTGTGTGATGGGTGTGGGAGCGGACCGGGATGGGCGCAGGCGGGGCCGCTCCAGCCGGGGGAGCAGAGGCAGGTGCCGTTGGGGCCGCAGCTGCCGGCGTGAAGACAGTCGCCGTCCAGCTTGCAGGGCATGGCTGGTATGATGATATGAGATGAGGATGAGGATGAGGATGATGATGAGGATGATGAGGATGATGATGAGGATGATGATGAGGATGATGATGATGATGATGATGATGATGATGATGATGATGATGATTGGATGATGATGATGATGATGATGATGATGATGATGATGATGATGATGATGATTGGATGATGATGATGATGATGATGATGATGATGATGATGATGATTGGATGATGATTGGATGATGATGATGATGATGATGATGATGATGATGATGATGATTGAGTCGACAGCCGAAGTCGAGGCAGGATAGGTGCTATAACTCCTTGTTCTTCATGATGAACACCACACAATGCAGAAAAATAAATCAATCCTAAAATGGTCACGACGGACAGCGTGTCCAATACGTGTCCATAAATCATAACAAAAATAGGAGAGAGAGGTCAAAGGGAGTCTAGAACTTTGGCCGAAGCCAAAAAATTAAACACGCACAAGAAGGGGGTGAGATGCGCGTGAACGGCCAGATGCGTTGCGCATCCGAATCTCCGAAAACCGTTGAGAGATTTCCGGGTCAACGGTCCATGATCGAACCGTGAAGTGACCCCACTTTGGGCTTCGGAAGAGGTCCGAAAGGGGGTGGTAAAAAGAGCGGAGGCGAAAATACAACAGGGAAAAAGTTGAAAAAGTGCGGTCGGACCGTTCCCGCCCAATTCCGAGTACGTTTGATTTCTCGCCAGAAAATCACCAGTTTTCTCGGGCATGATTCCCGTTCACGGCGACGACTCAGCTTCCTTTCGCTGTATCTGCTCTGCCTTCGTTTTGGAGTGGTGTTCTCCGTGACGAGTCAAGTGGCAGAGGCGGTTGGATGGCGTACGAACCCCGACAGTAGCAGCAGGAAAAGGTGCGGGTGGGCCCGAAAGCGAGAAGGGAGCGGAAAATGAGGGAGAAACGGGTGGGTAGCACCTATCCTGCCTCGACTTCGGCTGTCGACTCACTATCCATCGTAGACTCAGGATAGCAGGCGACAGCCTCCGTCTTCGGCAGTCTAGGTGCTATCACATGCAGAGAGGGGAAAAAAGAGACAAAAACCCCAAGAGCAGCACAGCATCTAATCGGCTGGCCGCAAAAATCAGGAAAATGAAAAGTCCCAACATGGCATGCCAAGCCAGCATCTAATCGGCCGGCGGCAGCAGGAGAAACAGAAAAAACAGAAAAAAGACAGACAAGAGGGCCTTGGAGGCCCCTCAAAAGCAGTCGAAAGCAGGCTGGCTCGACGATTCCTCCCCGGGCTCGTCGTACTCGCCGTCTTCAGAGGGTCGGCTGCCCCCGCGGCGGCGCGGAGCGGCGGACGGCGCCCGGCTGGGGCGACGGGTGGTGCGCGGGCGCCGGCGTGGCGCCGGCGTGCTGGTTGCATCGCCCGAAGGAGCCTCCTCGTCGTTGTCGTCGTCCTGAACGACCGGCGCACGATGCCTCCGCGGCGGAGCCGCCGGGCGGTGGCGCGGCGTGGCCGACAGGGAGAGCGACGAGGCAGGTGAGGCCGGCGCGGAAGGCGCCGGCGGAAGTGCCGGGCGGACGGCCTGGACGAGGTCGGTCTCGGCGGACGGCGCGGCAGGTGCGCCCGCGACGGCGGCGCTGCGCTGGGGCGGCACCGTGGCGAACATGAGATCGGTGAAGTTGCTGTCGACGCCCGTCTGCACGTAGTGCTGCGCAAACACTTTGGCCGAAGCCCATCGGCCCAGGTGCAGGATCTTGTCGGGCATGACCTCGCGTGCGATGGCCCAGCTGGCACCCCCACGTCGGAAGCCCCGCGCTGACAGGAGCGAGCGATCGCCCCCACCGGCGACGATGACCTCGTTGAGGATGTGGCTGACGGTGGCCGGCTTGACGCCCTCGTAGGGTCGGCGCAGCTGGATGATGACCCGCGACGGTCCTGGCGGGTCGGGCCGCATGGCCCCTGTGCGGCGGAGCCAGCACTGGTAGCAGCCGACCGGGTCAAGGAGCGCATCGGCTGCGCGCCAGATGGTGACGGAGGCGCCCTGCGCTGTGTAGTCGTTCTTGAATCCCAGCAGGCAGACGACCAGCCGATCGGCGGCCGGCGGAATGGCCACCTGTGAGACGGTCGGCAGAGTCACGTCGGAGGGCCGCAGCAGCGCCAGGAAGGCCAGCAGGGCGACCAGCTTGGCGCGGAGGCGCTCGAGTGGGAGCGCCTCGTTCGGGCCCCACCGGTGGAAAAGCTCCACCAGCAGGGTGGGTGGCACAGGCAGCCCCTTCTGGACGGGCTGCGTGGTACGGCGCAGGCGGATGGCCTTGCGGAGGCGGCCGTAGAGGTGGTCGCGCGCCGGGGAGGGCACCCCGAGCGCGTCGTGGATCAGGTTGACCACGGTAGAGATGAGCGACAAGGTTGACCGGGGCCGGCAGCTGGCCCGGGTGGCCTCGTCGGTGTAGTCGGCCAGAGCGCTCACAGGCATGGGTACCAGCGGGATGCCCCGGCCGGCGCAGAACCGGGCCAGGGCACGCAGCCGGTTGGTGAGGCTCTTCTCGGTGGTGGGCTTTACAGCAGCCGAGACAAGTAGCTGGCGACCTTGGGCGCTCCAATGGGCCGCTCCGGCCGCCCAGAAATCCTGAAGGCGCAGACGCGCCAGCTGAGGTTCTTCGTCGGCTCCGAGTGGCCGGAAGCAGCCGGGCGGAAGGCCCGCGGGTCCTGCGGCAGGAGCACGGGCCAGTCCACCGTCAGGGCCAGCAGCAGGGGCCACCAGGGCTGGCTCGGCCAGACCGGGGCCAGCAGGGTACACTCCACGCCGGGCCCAGAGTCCTGCAGGTGGCGCAGTACGCGGTGGACCTGTGAAAATGGGGGGTTGACCCAGCTGTTCTCGCCGGGCTCCCACCGAGCCGAAAACGTGTCGGCGCGCAGGGACTGCACATCGCGGTGGCGGCTCTCGTAGCGGGGCACCTGGCGCGTCGCGAAGGTGGCCATACGGTCGATCGAGTGCGGGCCCCAGAGCCGGTCCAGCGAGCGGAACAGCGCTGGGTGCAGCATCCAGTCGCTGCGGTCGAAGTCCCGCGAGAGCTGGTCCGCCGTGGTATTCGTCACGCCCGCCACGTGCTCGGCCTGCAGGGTGATCCCGTGGCGCGCTGCGAGGGCGTGGATGGCCCGGGCGATCCCGTCCAGGGCCGGGTTGAGGCGGCCAAACCCGTTGAGGTGGGCCACCGTCGTCGCGTTGTCGACCTGGAAGAGCACCGTGCGGCCCTGCCAGGCCGGCGTCGCGGCCCAGATGCGCAGGGCGTTGAGCACGGCCATACTCTCGCGCTGGTTGATGGGCGTCTCGCGCATGACGCCCGTCCAGGGGCCCTGTGCCGTCTCGTTGCGCTCGATCCAGCAGGCCCCCCAGCCGATGTCCGAGGCGTCCGTGGCGCAGGTCAGATCGGCCGGCGCCGGGAGCGGACAGGCCCCGTTCCAGCCCTCGAGGCCCTCCAGCCACCAGCGGAGGTCCCCCCGGGCCAGCTCGTCCAGCGTCACGCCGCAGTGCCAGTTGGGGGCCGCCGCGACCACGCGGTAGACGTTGCGCAGGAGAAACTTGGCAGGGGCCACGGCCCGCGAGACGGACAGGCAGAGTCCCGCCACGTGGGCCACCCGGCGCACGTGGGGCCGCGAGCAGCGCAGCAGCCGGGCGATCTCGTGCCGGATGGTGCGCCGCTTCTCGGCGGGCACGCAGTAGCGCACCTGGGGAGCGGTCTCGACCTCGTACCCCAGGAACTGCTGCCGCGGGGCGGGCGCATGGCACTTCTCCAGCTTGAGGTTCATGCCCGCCTGCTCCATCACGGCCACGAAGCGCGCCCACTCGCGATCGGCCTCGGCCGGCCGACTGGCCACGATGAAGTCGTCGATGTAGGAGAGCATCCGCAGGCCGCACGAGGGGCCCCGGAGGTACTCGCAGAGGGGCCGCAGGAACTTGGTGAAGGCCCACGGCGCACAGGAGAGGCCGAACGGGAGAACCGTGTAGACGTAGTAGCGGCCCCGCCAGGCGAACCCCAAGAGCTGCTGGTCGTCGGGGTGAATGCGCAGGTGATGGTAGCCCTCGGAGAGGTCCGCCGTCGAGATGTAGTCCCCGTCGCGCAGCAGAGGCGCCAGCGTGGTGAGGTCCTCCAACTTGAAGGCCGGCGCCTGGACAAAGGAGTTGACGAAGCGCATGTCGATGCACAGCCTCAGCTTCCCGTTCTTCTTCGGCGCGCATGTCAGCGGGGAGATGTTGTGGGGCGGCGCCTGGACGGGGCGGATTGCGCCCGTCCCGAGGAGGCGAGCCACCTCCTGGTCGACGAAGGAGGCGTGCTCGGGGTGCACGTAGTTGGGCAAATGGGAGCGGCACGGTTTGCAAAGGAGCGGGATGCGGAAGCCGTGCAACAGCCAGTTGTGCACGGGGCGGGGCAAGTGAAAATGCTCCTCCCAGAAGGCCCGGAAGGGTGGGAGGGAGGGACGCCCGGTGCTGAAGCAAGGTGGTGGCGGTGGTGGTGGTGCGGCCGGTGGTGATGGGGGGTGGTCGCACCGTGGCGGCAGCGGCGGGGAGGGTGGCGGTGTTGGTGGAGATGGCGGACCCCGTTGCTGCCGCGGCGCGCGGACTCTGCGCGCCGTTACTGCTCGCCGGCGCCGTCCGACTGCGCCTGCTGGCGCCCGCCGGCGGAGCCGTTGTTGCTGCCACCATTGTCGAAGCGGCGCCGCTGCGGGAAGTTGCGCTGCTGGCGCTGGGCAAAGCCGTTGAACCGGTCGCCGCCTCGGCCGAACCCGCCGCCGAAACTGCGCCCGCCGAAGCCGCCATGGCCAGTCGACGTGCGGAAGTCGTTCCCGCCGCGATCGCGGCCCCCACCCATGCGACCCTCGCAGGCCTGGCCGCCGCGTTGCTGCTGCTGGCCGGGCAGGGCGCGCATGCCCTGAGCGAGGCGGATGGCGAAGTCGAGCTGCTGGAGGTTCTGGCCCGTGGCAACCTCGGGAGCGGTGCGGACATACTCGTACATGCGGGCCACGTCGGGTGCAAGTGCCGTGTGCACCCAGGCGAGCCGCTTGCGGTCCACGATGGCGGAGGCAATGGCGCGAGCAAAGCAAGAGAGGGCGGCGCGCAAGTCCTCCTCGGTGCAAGGCAGGCGCGCCAGCCGCTCAAGGTTGAGCGATTCCCGGTGAAGGCGCTGGAGAAAGCGGAATTCAGCCCTGGACTCGCGGGCGAGGCCCGTGACCGAGCCGAGCTGGGGAAAGTCGCTGGGCACAGGGACGCCCCGGACGAAGGCCCGGGAGCGCTCCAGTGCGAGCCTGTCAGAGGCCTCGCGGTCGCCAGGTAGTTGCTGCTGCGGGTCTGCGGCCTGCCGCGGGTCATCTTCGTCGTTGGCGGCGGCGGCAGCATCGTCCTCGTCCGTGAAGTCCCCCTCGGCGGCGCCATCGTCGCCGCTGGGTGGATCGGCCTCCCCTGGAAAGGTCCCGGGGGCGGCAAGAGCGAGTCGTCTGAAGTCGGCCGGCGCAGCGGCGGAGGTGCCAGACGGAGCGGCCGGCCCACGGGTGACAGGCACCCGCTGGCCGACGCCTGGCATGGCCGGAGCGCGAGCGGCATTCGCAGCAGTGAGCTGGGACTCGTCCGAAAGCAGGTTGGACGGGGCAGGAGCAGGGGCCTGGTCGGGCCGAAAAAACGAGAGCGGAGCAGGCTCATCCGCGGCCGGGACGGCGGCGGCACCACCGGCACCCAGAGGGGCGCCGGTGGCACCGCGGGCAGCGAAGCCGGCCTTCTGGGCAGAAGGCAAGGTCGCGGAGGCAGCAGCGGCGGCCGCAATCATGGCCCGCTGCTGACCGAGAATGTCCCCCAGCGAGGCCTCGATCACGCGCCGGATGTGGACGTCGAGGCCTTCCAGGGTAATGGGAGAGTGATTCTGCAGGGCCGGAGTATGCACGGGAGGCCCAGGGGGGGCCCCGCTCATGCGCACCCCGTCGTCATCGAGGTCCATGAAAGGTGCTGGGGCGGTCGCCGTGGCCGGGCCGGGCGCAGTCTGCGTAGCGGAAGCGGCCTGGCGGACAGCCGCCGAAACGGTACTCGAAGAGCCACTCGAAGAGCCGTTGGGGGTCGGATTGGGCGTCCCAGGAGTGGGGGGGACCTTGATGATGAGCTTGGGCATCGGAGGGTCCTGGAGTCGATGAGTAGAGGCCATTGTGGTCGGTAGTCCTTGAAAAAACGGGTGTTCACCACGAAAAAACGAAGGCACTGTGCTGGTCCGGGGCGCCCCCTTAAGTACTCGGAATTGGGCGGGAACGGTCCGACCGCACTTTTTCAACTTTTTCCCTGTTGTATTTTCGCCTCCGCTCTTTTTACCACCCCCTTTCGGACCTCTTCCGAAGCCCAAAGTGGGGTCACTTCACGGTTCGATCATGGACCGTTGACCCGGAAATCTCTCAACGGTTTTCGGAGATTCGGATGCGCAACGCATCTGGCCGTTCACGCGCATCTCACCCCCTTCTTGTGCGTGTTTAATTTTTTGGCTTCGGCCAAAGTTCTAGACTCCCTTTGACCTCTCTCTCCTATTTTTGTTATGATTTATGGACACGTATTGGACACGCTGTCCGTCGTGACCATTTTAGGATTGATTTATTTTTCTGCATTGTGTGGTGTTCATCATGAAGAACAAGGAGTTATAGCACCTAGACTGCCGAAGACGGAGGCTGTCGCCTGCTATCCTGAGTCTACGATGGATAGGATGATGATGATGATGATGATGATGATGATGATGATGATGATGATGATGATGATGATGATGATGATGATGATGATGATGATTGGATGATGATGATGATGATTGGATGATGATTGGATGATGATGATGATGATGATGATGATGATGATGATGATGATGATGATGATGATGATGATGATGATGATGATGATGATGATGATGATGATGATGATGATGATGATGATGATGATGACTGGATGATGATGACTGGATGATGATGACTGGATGATGATGACTGGATGATGATGACTGGATGATTGAGTCGACAGCCGAAGTCGAGGCAGGATAGGTGCTATGACTCCTTGTTCTTCATGATAAACACCACACAATGCAGAAAAACTCAATCACAAAAAGTCGTATGGTCACGACGGGCAGCGTGTCCAATACGTGTCCATAAATCATCACAAAAATAGGAGAGAGAGGTCAAAGGGAGTCTGGAACTTTGGCCGAAGCCAAAAAATTAAACACGCACAGGAAGGGGGTGAGATGCGCGTGAACGGCCAGATGCGTTGCGCATCCGAATCTCCGAAAACCGTTCGGAGTGTTCCGGGTCAACGGTCCATGATCGAACCGTGAAGTGACCCCACTTTGGGCTTCGGAAGAGGTCCGAAAGGGGGTGGTAAAAAGAGCGGAGGCGAAAACACAACAGGGAAAAAGATGAAAAAGTGCGGTCGGACCGTTCCCGCCCAATTCCGAGTACTTAAGGGGCGCCCGGACCAGCACAGTGCCTTCGTTTTGGAGTGGTGTTCTCCGTGGCAGAGGCGGTCGGTTGGATGGCGTACGAACCCCGACAGTAGCAGCAGGACAAGGTGCGGGTGGGCCCGAAAGCGAGAAAGGAGCAGACAAATGAGGGAGAAACGGGTGGGTAGCACCTATCCTGCCTCGACTTCGGCTGTCGACTCACTATCCATCGTAGACTCAGGATAGCAGGCGACAGCCTCCGTCTTCGGCAGTATAGGTGCTATCACATGCAGAGAGGGGGAAAAAAAGGAAACAAAACCCCAAAGCAGCACAGCATCGAATCGGCTGGCCGCAAAAATTCCCAACAGACATGCCAAACCAGCATCTAGTCGGCCGGCGGCAGAACACAGAAAAAGACAGACAAAAACGCCTTGAACCGGGCCAGGCACGCAGCCGGTTGGTGAGGCTCTTCTCGGTGGTGGGCTTTACAGCAGCCGAGACAAGTACCTGGCGACCTTGGGCGCTCCAATGGGCCGCTCCGGCCGCCCAGAAATCCTGAAGGCGCAGACGCGCCAGCTGAGGTTCTTCGTCGGCTCCGAGTGGCCGGAAGCAGCCGGGCGGAAGGCCCGCGGGTCCTGCGGCAGGAGCACGGGCCAGTCCACCGTCAGGGCCAGCAGCAGGGGCCACCAGGGCTGGCTCGGCCAGACCGGGGCCAGCAGGGTGCACTCGACCCCGGGCCCAGAGTCCTGCAGGTGGCGCAGTACGCGGTGGACCTGTGAAAATGGGGGGTTGACCCAGCTGTTCTCACCGGGCTCCCACCGGGCCGAAAAAGTGTCGGCGCGCAGGGACTGCACATCGCGGTGGCGGCTCTCGTAGCGGGGCACCTGGCGCGTCGCGAAGGTGGCCATGCGGTCGATCGAGTGCGGGCCCCAGAGCCGGTCCAGCGAGCGGAACAGCGCTGGGTGCAGCATCCAGTCGCTGCGGTCGAAGTCCCGCGAGAGCTGGTCCGCCGTGGTATTCGTCACGCCCGCCACGTGCTCGGCCTGCAGGGTGATCCCGTGGCGCGCTGCGAGGGCGTGGATGGCCCGGGCGATCCCGTCCAGGGCCGGGTTGAGGCGGCCAAACCCGTTGAGGTGGGCCACCGTCGTCGCGTTGTCGACCTGGAAGAGCACCGTGCGGCCCTGCCAGGCCGGCGTCGCGGCCCAGATGCGCAGGGCGTTGAGCACGGCCATGCTCTCGCGCTGGTTGATGGGGGTCTCGCGCATGACGCCCGTCCAGGGGCCCTGGGCTGTCTCGTTGCGCTCGATCCAGCAGGCCCCCCAGCCGATGTCCGAGGCGTCTGTAGCGCAGGTCAGATCGGCCGGCGCCGGGAGCGGACAGGCCCCGTTCCAGCCCTCGAGGCCCTCCAGCCACCAGCGGAGGTCCCCCCGGGCCGGCTCGTCCAGCGTCACGCCGCAGTGCCAGTTGGGGGCCGCTGCGACCACGCGGTAGACGTTGCGCAGGAGAAACTTGGCGGGCGCCACGGCCCGCGAGACGGACAGACAGAGGCCCGCCACGTGGGCCACCCGGCGCACGTGGGGCCGCGAGCAGCGCAGCAGCCGGGCGATCTCGTGCCGGATGGTGCGCCGCTTCTCGGCGGGCACGCAGTAGCGCACCTGGGGAGCGGTCTCGACCTCGTACCCCAGGAACTGCTGCCGCGGGGCGGGCGCATGGCACTTCTCCAGCTTGAGGTTCATGCCCGCCTGCTCCATCACGGCCACGAAGCGCGCCCACTCGCGATCGGCCTCGGCCGGCCGACTGGCCACGATGAAGTCGTCGATGTAGGAGAGCATCCGCAGGCCGCACGAGGGGCCCCGGAGGTACTCGCAGAGGGGCCGCAGGAACTTGGTGAAGGCCCACGGCGCACAGGAGAGGCCGAACGGGAGAACCGTGTAGACGTAGTAGCGGCCCCGCCAGGCGAACCCCAAGAGCTGCTGGTCGTCGGGGTGAATGCGCAGGTGATGGTAGCCCTCGGAGAGGTCCGCCGTCGAGATGTAGTCCCCGTCGCGCAGCAGAGGCGCCAGCGTGGTGAGGTCCTCCAACTTGAAGGCCGGCGCCTGGACAAAGGAGTTGACGAAGCGCATGTCGATGCACAGCCTCAGCTTCCCGTTCTTCTTCGGCGCGCATGTCAGCGGGGAGATGTTGTGGGGCGGCGCCTGGACGGGGCGGATTGCGCCCGTCCCGAGGAGGCGAGCCACCTCCTGGTCGACGAAGGAGGCGTGCTCGGGGTGCACGTAGTTGGGCAAATGGGAGCGGCACGGTTTGCAAAGGAGCGGGATGCGGAAGCCGTGCAACAGCCAGTTGTGCACGGGGCGGGGCAAGTGAAAATGCTCCTCCCAGAAGGCCCGGAAGGGTGGGAGGGAGGGACGCCCGGTGCTGAAGCAAGGTGGTGGCGGTGGTGGTGGTGCGGCCGGTGGTGATGGGGGGTGGTCGCACCGTGGCGGCAGCGGCGGGGAGGGTGGCGGTGTTGGTGGAGATGGCGGACCCCGTTGCTGCCGCGGCGCGCGGACTCTGCGCGCCGTTACTGCTCGCCGGCGCCGTCCGACTGCGCCTGCTGGCGCCCGCCGGCGGAGCCGTTGTTGCTGCCACCATTGTCGAAGCGGCGCCGCTGCGGGAAGTTGCGCTGCTGGCGCTGGGCAAAGCCGTTGAACCGGTCGCCGCCTCGGCCGAACCCGCCGCCGAAACTGCGCCCGCCGAAGCCGCCATGGCCAGTCGACGTGCGGAAGTCGTTCCCGCCGCGATCGCGGCCCCCACCCATGCGACCCTCGCAGGCCTGGCCGCCGCGTTGCTGCTGCTGGCCGGGCAGGGCGCGCATGCCCTGAGCGAGGCGGATGGCGAAGTCGAGCTGCTGGAGGTTCTGGCCCGTGGCAACCTCGGGAGCGGTGCGGACATACTCGTACATGCGGGCCACGTCGGGTGCAAGTGCCGTGTGCACCCAGGCGAGCCGCTTGCGGTCCACGATGGCGGAGGCAATGGAGCGAGCAAAGCAAGAGAGGGCGGCGCGCAAGTCCTCCCCGGTGCAAGGCAGGCGCGCCAGCCGCTCAAGGTTGAGCGATTCCCGGTGAAGGCGCTGGAGAAAGCGGAATTCAGCCCTGGACTCGCGGGCGAGGCCCGTGACCGAGCCGAGCTGGGGAAAGTCGCTGGGCACAGGGAGGCCCCGGACGAAGGCCCGGGAGCGCTCCAGTGCGAGCCTGTCAGAGGCCTCGCGGTCGCCAGGTTGCTGCTGCGGGTCTGCGGCCTGCCGCGGATCATCTCCGTCGGCGGCGGCGGCGGCAGCATCGTCCTCGTCCGTGAAGTCCCCCTCGGCGGCGCCATCGTCGCCGCTGGGTGGATCGGCCTCTCCTCGAAAGGGCTCGGGGGCGGCAAGGGCGAGTCGTCTGAAGTCGGCAGGCGCAGCGGCGGAAGTCGCGGCCGGCCCACGGGCGACAGGCACCCGCTGGCCGACGCCTGGCATGGCCGGAGCGCGAGCGGCATTCGCGGCAGTGAGCTGGGACTCGTCCTGGAGCAGGTTGGACGGGGCAAGGGCAGTGGCCTGGTCGGGCCGAAAGTACGAGAGCGGAGCAGGCTCATCCGCGGCCGGTACGGCGGCAGCACCACCGGCGCCCGGGGGGGCTCCGGTGGCACCGCAGGCAGCAAGGCCGGCCCCTCGGGAGGAAGGCAAGGCCGCGGAGGCAGCAGCGGCGGCCGCAATCATGGCCCGCTGCTGACCGAGAATGTCCCCCAGGGAGGCCTCCAACACACGCCGGATGTGGACGTCGAGGCCTTCCAGGGGCATGGGACAAACAACCGCAGAGCGATTCTGCCGGGGCGGGGTGTGTACGGAAGGTCCGGGCTCGGACCTGCTCATGCCCACTCCTTCGTCATCGAGGTTCATGAATGGTGCCAGAGAGACCGCCGTGGCCGGGCCGGGCGCAGCCTGCGTAGCAGAAGCAGCCTGGCGGACAGCCGCCGCCATGCGTGGGCCTGCGCCGGGCTTGCCTGGCCGCCGGGAGTCGCCCGGATCCGCGGGCATCGGTCACCAAGAAGGTCGGGCCAGGCCCGTGGGTGCCCGAAGCGGTACTCGAAGAGCCACTCGAAGCGCCGTTGGGGGTCGGATTGGGTGTAGCCGGGGCCTTGATGACGATCCTGGGCATCGGTGGGTCTTGAAGTCGATGAGTAGAGGCCATTGTGGTCGGTAGTCCTTGAAAAAACGGGTGTTCACCACGAAAAAACGAAGGCACTGTGCTGGTCCGGGGCGCCCCCTTAAGTACTCGGAATTGGGCGGGAACGGTCCGACCGCACTTTTTCATCTTTTTCCCTGTTGTGTTTTCGCCTCCGCTCTTTTTACCACCCCCTTTCGGACCTCTTCCGAAGCCCAAAGTGGGGTCACTTCACGGTTCGATCATGGACCGTTGACCCGGAACACTCCGAACGGTTTTCGGAGATTCGGATGCGCAACGCATCTGGCCGTTCACGCGCATCTCACCCCCTTCCTGTGCGTGTTTAATTTTTTGGCTTCGGCCAAAGTTCCAGACTCCCTTTGACCTCTCTCTCCTATTTTTGTGATGATTTATGGACACGTATTGGACACGCTGCCCGTCGTGACCATACGACTTTTTGTGATTGAGTTTTTCTGCATTGTGTGGTGTTTATCATGAAGAACAAGGAGTCATAGCACCTATACTGCCGAAGACGGAGGCTGTCGCCTGCTATCCTGAGTCTACGATGGATAGGATGATGATGATGATGATGATGATGATGATGATGATGATGATGATGATGATGATGATGATGATGATGATGATGATGATGATGATGATGATGATGATGATGATGATGATGATGATGATGATGATGATGATGATGATGATGATGATGATGATGATGATGATGATGATGATGATGATGATGATGATGATGATGATGATGATGATGATGATGATGATGATGATGATGATGATGATGATGATGATGATGATGATGATGATGATGATGATGATGATGATGATGATGATGATGATGATGATGATGATGATGATTGGATGATGATGATGATGATGATGATGATGATTACTGGATGATGACATGATGATGCCAATGATGATGATGATCCGATGATGATCCGATGGATGATGATCGGGCGTCCCCAACATAGGCCGCCGTCCCCGCACGCATCAACGACGCCAACAACAACACCAAAAACCGCTCTTCCAATCTTCCAATGATCCAATCATCCTCCAATCATCCTGGTCATCCATCATCATTCCGGATCATCACCAGCATCATCATCATCATCACCACAGACCAGCACACTGTAGTGCGTCCCCAACATAGGCCGCCGTCGCCGGCCCGGTGCCCACGCAAACGGCCTCCGCACTGCCCAGCGGCATGTAACCCGTCTCACAGCCCAGCTGACAGCTGGACCCCAGCGGAGCCGCCCCGCAGCCTGACAGAATCAGGCCGCCGGGGGGCAGCGTGCCGGCGTAGGCCGAACAGGGCACGGCTGTGTTGGATGAGAGAAAGAGACGCGAAAATTTTAATGAGGTCGGGCGGCCACCGAAAAAAATATGGGTCCGCAAAAAAAAAAAAAAATATGGGACCGCATGGGGCAGTGGGTGATGGCCACCACCATCAGGCGCGCGCGGGGGGATCTGAAAGCAGAAGAGCACCCGCCAACCAAAGACAAAAAATGTTTTTTTCTTTTTTTTCGTCATCCCATAATTTTTTTATCCCCGCCCCTTGATTGTTTTTTTTCCCTGTTGTCCTGCGATCGTCAAACTCGTGTTGTGCTCCATCTATAGATGGTGGGCGATTCTTCGGGGCGCAGCAAAGATATTGGACCGAGTGCAGAGACCGTTTCCCAATTATTATTTTTTTTTTTGTCGTCCCATAATTTCTCATTCCCCCGTCATCCTTCAAATGTGAAGGGGTCTAATTTTTTTTGCTTGTCGTCCTCTCCGTCAGGATCACCTACAAGCGGAAAGTTCACTGGGGTTGGGAACGCAGCAGGGAAGCTCTTGTTTCGATATCCATCGCTTAAGATTAAATCGTGAACGTTTTTTTTTTTTTAATGTCGTCCCATAATTTCTCGGCGGGCGTCCCCCAGCCAAAAAAGGGCGGCGCAGATGTTGCAGACCCGTGCAGCCGAGCGAGCCCCCGGTGTACACGGCAGTGACCCCGCTGCCCTGGGCCGTGCAGGGGTACAACGGGGACCCAGTTTGGGCAAACCCCGGTGCGCACCGCAGCTCGCAGCTCGACCCGATGGCGCCTCCTTCCACACAGCCCGAGGCCACTTGTTCGGAGGCCGCGAGGACGGGCGGGGCGCACGTCCCGGGGGCTGTTCAAAAAAAAAAAGATGAGGATAAATTATGTGTCCCATAATTTTTTTTTTTGGGACGTCCCATAATTTTTCCGACCGCCACAGACCGATACATACCAGCGACCCGCCGCTATAGGCGGCCGTGGCGGGACCCGTTCCCGCACACGGGTAACTCGCATTGCCGGCCGGGATGAGGCCTGGCTTGCACGCGAGGGTGCAGGGGGCCCCCAAGAGACCCCCGGCCGCACAGCCCGAGGCGACCTGTAGATTGGGGTCGGCCGGGACGAGGGCCGGGCAGGTCACGGCTGCAGGGGGGGGGGGGGGGGGGGGGAAGAATGGAACATAAGTCAGGGTGTCGTTTGCAGATTGGGGTCGGCCGGGACGAGGGCCGGGCAGGTCACGGCTGCAGGGGGGGGAATGGACGGAACACAAATTAGGGTGCCGTTTTGCAAAGACAGACAGACAACACCAGCACAGCACAGACACAGGCACAGGCAAAACAGCACAGGACAGCAGAGCAGAGCACAGCCACAGCCACAGCCACAGCCACAGCCACAGCCACAGCACAGCACTCACGGACGGGTGCATGTCAAGGTACCCCCGGTGTAGCTGGCCCTTCCCAGGCCCGTCGGGGCACACGGGTACGACCCGTTCCCCTGCGGCACGAAGCCTGCCGCACAGCCTAGCTGGCAGGGGGACCCCTGGGGCCCGTTGGCCAGACAGCCCGACAGGACGACCTTGGGGGCGGTGGGGTGCAGGGCCGGGCAGGTGGCCGCTGGATCAGGGAAGGGGTGCGTGGTTGGTAAGTAAGTAAGGCACCGTTTAAGGAAAACTCTGATGATGGGATTACGTCATCGTTCTTCAGGAAAAGTGCACATCATAACAATGGGCTGACCTGTATCTGCCCCCTCATAAAAACTTTTGACGTCATTTCAGAAATCCTCGTCAGGAATTCATTGATGACGTGAAATTTCCATCCAGGACTTACTGACTCTGACTCGGGTGTGGTGTGCGTGTAGCAGAAGAGCCGTGGTGCGTTCTTGGATGTGGTGGTCGC
Source organism: Paratrimastix pyriformis (assembly GCA_027972325.1). NCBI lineage: Eukaryota > Preaxostyla > Paratrimastigidae > Paratrimastix > Paratrimastix pyriformis. Next base: position 18,905 of record JAPMOS010000089.1, on the reverse strand, counting down.
CGTTGTGAGCAGAGCGAGGTTAAAGAGGAGAACGTCATCGAGTCTGGGAGATAAGCGATTTAAAATTATTGAAATCGTATAGATTTTCAGAGACCATTTTTTTTCAGTGACCCATAATTTTTCCGGCCACCCCGCCACCCCAAAAAAAAAAAAACCGGCCAGACGGATAGCCGGATGCAGAACAGCCAGCCCCTTTGAGGTTGTAGAAGGAAGGCTCTCCCGTTTCGGAGCGCGCAACGGGCGGTTTGAAGGCCCCCCGTCAAATTGGATTTGATTGTTAAGATGACCACACAGACCCATAAATTTTTTTTAGATTGATTATGTTTTTTTTCCGACCCCATGATGTTTCCTCGCCAGATTGATTGATTAAAAAAATTGGCCAAGTTTTTGGGTGTCTGATGGGTTTTTTTCTGATTCCGTTCATGTTCTTTTTTCCCCAAATCCAATTTTCCTCCTTTTCTGAGTGCGTTTGATCAAACATGAGGTCCCACCCGTGATTTTCCAACCCCGATTTTTTTTTTTTCGGCGACCCATACTTTTTCCGGCCACCCACCACCCCAAAAAAGCGCCGCGGGGCAGGTCAGGTTGCCCCCTCGATAGGCGGCCGTCCCAGGCCCCGTTTTTTGTTTTTCCAGAGACCCATAATTATTTTCTCGTTTCGCCCCCACGATTGCCCCAGGCCCATTTCAGACGCTCGGAATTCGATTCACCCGCCGTTAAGGGTCCTGTATATATAACGAATTGCTTGTGATTTCCCAACCCCGATTTTTTTTTTGTTTTTCGGTGACCCATAATTTATCGGGCCACCCCGCCATCCCAAAAAAAGCGCCGCGGGACAGACGGATGCAGGTCAGGTTGCCCCCTCGATAGGCGGCCGCCCCAGGCCCCGTCCCGGTGCACGGGTAGCTGCCGTTGCCGGTGGCCACGTACCCGGCTGCGCAGCGGACGAGACAGGACGAGCCCAGGGCACCGCCGGCCTCGCAGCCCGCAAGGACCACCTCCGAGGAGAGCGGAAGGCGGGCCGGGCAGGTGACCGCTGTGAGAGCGAAAAAAATAGCGCATGTGAAAAAAGTGACGCGCGATTAAAAAATGAGGTGAAAACCTACAGGCGTGCCGTAAAAAGGGTTCATCGGAGGAAGAAAGACAGCAAGAAATGGGAACCCTGTCCACCAGCCCACCATGTCATCATCATCATAATCCAATCATCATCATCATCATCCAATCATCATCATCATCATCATCATCATCCAGTCATCATCATCCAGTCATCATCATCCAATCATCATCATCATCATCATCATCCAATCATCATCATCCAATCATCATCATCCAATCATCATCATCCAATCATCATCATCCAATCATCATCATCATCATCATCATCATCATCCAGTCATCATCCAGTCATCATCCAGTCATCATCCAGTCATCATCCAGTCATCATCCAGTCATCATCATCATCATCATCATCATCATCATCATCATCATCATCATCATCATCATCCAATCATCATCCAATCATCATCATCATCATCCAGTCATCATCATCATCATCATCATCATCAGAGAGAGACATGCTGTGTATTTGCGAGGGCGCAGGCGACAAGTTTAAGAAGAAAGGTTACTCGCGCCTTCGCGCCATGCGTTACACTCCGGGGGGGGCCGGGCCAAATGACCCGTATGGTGGCTCCTCCCGGCCGGGGGGCCGCCTGATGGCGGGGCCGCCCAGTGACGGGTGTGGGTGTGGGTGTTGGGGGTGTTGGGGGGTGTTGGGGGTGGGGGGGTGCTCTGGGGTATCGTCGGCCCATCCTCGGAGAGGACTTCCCGATATTTGAGCTGTCTTGCCGGCTTGCAAGGCCGACTAACCGAGCCAGAGCACGACTCTTCCGGTGTCCTGTCCCCCGAAGGGGTCGGATGGTTTTTACTGCCGTTCCGGAATGTGGAGAAATGGTACGGGGCCGGCGGGGTTTGAACCCGGACCCTAAGACGCTGCAGGGTTGCGCTCTAACCGCTGAGCTACTCCTCCACTCATCATCATCATCATCATCATCATCATCATCATCATCATCATCATCATCATCATCATCATCATCATCATCATCATCATCATCATCATCCAATCATCATCAGCAATCATCATCAATCATCATCAACAGACGTGAGCAAGCCAGCGAGCCGCCCGTATATGCGGCGCTTGCGGCCCCAGTGGCCTGGCACGGGTATGACGCGTCGCCCGAGGCGGCATAACCCCAGGGGCACTTGAGTGTGCACCCCGAGCCGAGTGAGGCACCCACCACGCACCCCGTGGCCACACTGGCCGAGGCGGGCAGCGAGGGGGCGTCACACGTGTAGGCTGAGGGCGGCGGGGGAGTGGTGATGAGGAGGAGAATGAGTGGAGGCTGTGCGGTGGGCGGAGAGGTGTAATAATGATGCTGAGGAGAAAGGGTGTGTGGGTGTGTCAATCGCAGGAGAGAAGGCGAGATGATGATGATGAGGAGAACGGAGGCTGTCTGTCGGGTTGATGAGGCACCATTGCCCCCCAAAATAATATGGGATGCCTCCCATAATATTTTTTTTCCAGGGACAGAAATTTTCTTTTTCGGGGACCCGGGGACTTCCTGCGTTCCGTCATACTGGGCTTCGCAGCAGCCGATGCATTATTGAGGGTGTTCGGCCCTTTGAACGGGCTGCCTCACCTGACGGACCTCACGCTCATCATCGAGCGAACGATCAACTCCCGTTGGATGTCACCCCTCGTCCTGGACTGGGTCTTTTTGACGTGCCTGGAACACCTCGCAGATTTTTTTTTTTTTCGGGTACCCATAATTCTTTTGGTGGGTACCCAACCTTATCAACTTCTCAGCCCTCCTCAGAGCAAAGAAGCAAAGAAACTGATTTGGAACATCGCCGGCGTTATTCGGAACAACACAACGAGTCTGCCAGAAAAAAACATCACTTCCCTGTTTTCCAAAGCACAGGCGCAACTCCTTCTCTGCCCAGCCAAGCCGCAATTGTCTTCTTCACCGGGGTCTCTGGGGTTGTTGGGATCACGTCTGGCGGCACAATAGGTCTCGCACCGTCGTGCTTTTTGAGGAGTTGGGGGGGCACCACTCTAAAAATGTAGAGGAGCACCCGGGTACCTCAAAAACTCCAACCACAGACCGTCGCAGTGGAGGTTGATCTTGGTCAGGGGCCATCCCGAAAAAATTATGGGTCTCCCATCCCATATTGATTTCGGCGCCCCCGGCTCCTCAAAAAAACAACAACAGAAGACCATCGCAGTGGAGGTTGATATGGTCGGGTGCCCTCCAAAACAATTATGGGTCTCCCATCCCATATTTTTTTGGAACACCCGGACACTCAAAAACCACAACAGCGGCCTCCCCTCCATAATAATTCTGGGTCCTCCATCCCATACAGTATGAAATGGGGGAACGACAAGGATGTACACGTTTTTTACAAGATTTTTACAAGGATGTACAAGGTCGACACGACTTTTACAAGGCTGTGCAAGGCTGTGCAAGGACGCCATACAAGGTGCTGACAAGGAAGTCGCCTTGTCTGGGAATTTGGGCAGGGAATCTTGTGCATTCTTGTAAAAAGTCGAGTCAAGGCTGCACAATTGCAAGGCCGCACGACAAGGCTGACACGGCTTGGCAGGGCCATCACACAAGGCTGACAAGACCACAACAAGGACGCTTACAAGGCTGACAAGGCGGCCTTGTATACCGCCCGGAAGATCCAGAATTGAAAATTGACATAGCAAAAAAAAAAAAAGTCACATCCCTCAGTTTGCTGCCTTTCGTCACCATCATCTTCATCCACCTCTCTGTCATCCTTCACACCGTCTCAAGCCGTCTCCGTCCACCCCACTGTCTCCTTCTCCTCCTCCTCCTCCTCCTCCCCCCCCCCCCCCCACTCTGTTATGTCCGTGCGCAACTGCTGCGTGTCATGCTCAACTTGCTCTGCTCACTCACTTTCAGCAGGTCTAGGTCTTTTAGGTCAGCAGGTAGCAAGTTAGGTAGGTAGGTCTGAGGCCTGTGGTTCGATTCCCTTGCCCTTCGGTCATAAAAACAAAGCACATAAAAACACTGACAAGGCTTGTACAAGGGCAAGACAAGACTGGGTTGACAAGAAAAAGCTCGAGTCATACTTTTCCAGTCTTGTCAGTCGGCCTTGTACACCAAGCCGGCCTTGTACAAATCCTTGTACTACAAGGCCCGCCTTGTCACCATACAAGGCCGGGCAAAGTGGTGGGCACCTTGTAAAGGCCTTGTAAAAACCATTTCATACTGTATTTTTTCGGTGGCCCCCAAATCCTCAAAAAGCGCAACAAGCAGACCGTCACAGTGGAGGTTGATGGTCGGGTACCCTGCCGTGCCCACGTCCGTCTGGGTGCACTGGCCCGTGCCCTGGGAGGCCCCGGGGGCGGGATAGTAACCCCAGGCACAGCCGAGCGTGCAGGTGGACCCGACGGCCGCGTTGGCCCCGCAGCCCGAGAGGACCACTTGACCGGCTGTCAGAACGGGTGCAGGGCAGGTGGTGGCTGGAGGGGGATGACGGCCGAGAGGGGAAACAATGATGAGAATTTTGACGGTGATGGTTTGATGATGAGGAGGAGGAGGAGAGGAGGAGGAGGAGGAGGAGGAGGAGGAGGAGGATGATGATGATGATGATGATGATGATGATGATAGCCGGATGACGATTGCCTGATGACGATTGCCCGATGATGATGAGAGGATGATGATGATGATGATGATGATGATGACGACGACGACGACGATGACGATGACGATGACGATGACGATGATGATGACGATGATGATGACGATGATGATGACGATGATGATGATGATGACGAGCACGGGCAAATTGCGGACCCACGAGGTCGGAGCAGGTATCGCCGGTATATCCGGAGTCGCAGTGGCACACGCTGTGGTAGCACGTCCCGTGGTTGCACTGGTCGCAGGCTGCACGGACAAGAATGATGATGATGATGATGATGATGATGATGATGATGATGATGATCGGATGATGATGATCGGATGATTGGATGATTGGATGATGATGATCGGATGATGATTGGATGATGATGATGATGATGATGATTGGATGATGATGATGATGATGATGATGATGATGATGACGATGATGATGATGATGATGATGATGATGATGATGATGATGATGATGATGATCGGATGATGATTGGATGATGATGATGATGATGATGATTGGATGATGATGATTGGATGATGATGGTGATGATGATGATGATGATGATGATGATGATGATGATGATGATGATGATGATGATGATGATGATGATGATGATGATTGGATGATGATTGGATGATGATCGGATGATGCCCTGGGCCACCACCCACCCACCCACCCCATCCACTCACCCCCTCCACGTGTGTCTGTGTCATCACCCCGATCCCTGCCTGGTACGGACTGTACTGGCACAGTGGCCCAAAGACCCCGTAACTACACACACACGTGCCCCCGGTGGTGCAGTAGGCCCACCAGTCCCCGTACGCGCTGCACAGCCCACTGAGGGAGCACTGGCTCGCGTAGGGGCTCCGCACCCGGCAGAGGGTATCCTGCCAAAAGGGTGAGTCGAGTGGCTATCACCTTGGGGTGAGATCGACCTTGGAACCGCCCGAGGAGGAGGCGGTGTACCACCAGCCGGTTCCCTTGCTGTTTGCCATCACCACGTAATTGCTGGTGGTGGCCGGTTGAAAGTAACCCCATGCGCGGAAGGTGGAGGTGTTTCCGTCAAGCCTGTCGGCGACGATTGATATCATTTTGATGAAGTTGACCGAAAACGGGTTGGCGTCATGTTTGTGAAATAGTGTGCGGTGACAAAACAGACCAGTAAAAATCGGAGTTGAGGGAGTTCCGGGTGATCCCAATCCAAAACCTGCAAATAACATCGTGCCTCAATCGTGCGAGGTCGGACGGGAAAAAAGTCACGGACTCTTGGTTGGTTGTAACGGCTTTGACTGCTTCCCACTCGACCGTGTTGGTGATGCTGGCCAGTTCGCCAGTGCCATAGCTTCCGAACGCGGTGGCACAGAATCGTCGGGCGGCGTCCCACTTCATTTGGGAGTCGTTCAAAACCCAACATGCTTTTAATGGGAAAAGAAGAGCCACAGTGAGGGTTCCCCAAGAACCAGGATGAGTCATTCAGACCATTGTTCAACTCAAAAACAAAATAGGAGCCCACGGCAGGACAAGAGGCGCGGGAAATGGGGAAAAAGAAGAGGAGCGCCCCAACCAGAAATAGAAGACGATGTTGACGCGTTGCAAAGAGAGGGTCCGATCGCCGAAGATAATGATGATAACGTGTTGGCCCGGGGAATAGAAGCAAAAGCCGGAAAATGAATGAAGGAAGAGGAAATTTATTACTACTACACCTTACGCTGTCGGCCCAACAACCTCATGCCCCGGAGTCACCTCCAGAGCACTCGGAGCAACAGTGTGTGTAGCAGCCAGGGCATCCTCGCCGATGGCCTGGTCGTGCGAAGGCATCATGAAAGCGGCCTCCTTTTGGGCCTGTGCCCGCGCTTTGCGGCGGGCGCGGCGCCCAAGCTTGGGGCCTGCAGAGATCTCGGCGGCGGAGCGATCGGGAGACGGAAGCTCGTCTCTTGCACTGGTACTGATGGTGAGTGTGGTGGTGGTGGTGGGGACAGGGGAGGTCCTGCCGGGAGTGGGAGTCGTGCTGTCCTCCTCTCCGACCACAGCCGAAGCCGTGGCGCTGGCTCCGCTGGCCTGGGCATCGCAAGTTGACGCGCTGCTGATCCGAGCCCGGTCCACTGGGTCCGAAAAAGTTGCCTTGCGGCTGAGTGGTTGATAAATACTCGCTTCTTCGTCCATATGGGCGGCACTGGGACCCTCGGCACGTAGCCCGGAAGGGGCGGATGGCTTGCGGGTCTGCTTTGGCTCACGGAACTGGAGGGGCGGGCGGCCTTTCTTCCGCGTCGGCAGGACTGGGTGGTGTTCAATGGCTTCTTCAACGGCATCCTGAAGGAAGAAGAACGGCCGATCTTCAGGACGGGTGAACAGGGGACAGTCGGAGGCGATGTAGGAGGAGGTGGTGATGAGGGGCGGATGAAGCTTCTTCGAGAGGATGTTCTCAAAAACGTCCGTTGACCAGTTGCTTGTTGGGATCAGGTGGAGTTGGTTGGGGTGGGAGGGGTCAGGGAGGAAGAAGGAGCGGCAAACAAAGCAACTTGGGCATGTGATGTCACAACGCATTGGGAACAAATGAAGGGTCGCTTCTTTCCGACACTCGGTGCAAGAGACAGTGGATCCGTCGACGGGAGGCAAGATCTGATAGTCGCCGAGTTCGGCTCCGGGTTCAGTGATGCAGCAGCATGTGGGGAACTCCCCAATGTCTGCGTCATAACCTTCGAAGGGATCGACGTCTTCGTCAAAATCTTCCATGCGTCGCAGATCGAAAGCGCAACTGTGTGAACCGGTTGGAAGTTTGAAAAAGCTGTTGAATAGTCGACAGAACCACAAGATAATTGAGATCTCCCTTTTGGTTCGAGCGACCTGATTCTCAAGGTCAGTCAGTCAGTCTCGTGTTAATGCAGCCTCGTGTGAGGCTAACTAAGGAGCCATGAGAAGGAAATCACAAAAGGTTTTATCCCCCAATTCCCCCCGTCACCTCATCACCCTCGATAGGCTTCGGCTCAAAATGCATCGCATCTCATCACCCCCACCTCCTTCATCACCGGTCCGGCTGGTGAGCCTCGGCCTCGTGGTTGCGCTTGGTCGGTATGCCACCATCCTAGGTCGCCCCGAAAGCAAGACAGGGAGAGAAAGTGGATGGAAGAGCGACGACCTAAGACTTCCCCCCCCTCCCCGCAGGTTTTGAGGACGGGCCCACCCGGCGAGCCTGACGCTGCCGTCGTCCACCCGCAAAGGAGAGGGGTTCGGTCGATTGCTATGTAGTGGAGGCCTCGTTCTGGTGGCCGCTAGTCTGCTGGATGGGCACAGCAGGCAGCCTTCCTTGGCTCAGCCCCGGTGGTGTCGTCTCCCGCCGGGCCCTCCGATCGCCGGCCGTCCGCGGTGGCTCGGCTCGTCGCACCTTGAGCAGTTGCAGCCGGCGCGCGTGGGCCTGGGCCAAGAAGTCTCCCGCAATCCGGTTGACGGCCTCGCGAGTCGGGCGCCCCCAACCAGCGGCCGGCCTCCCGATCATGATCTGCCACTTGTCCGCACCCAGGGCCTCGAGATGGGCCCAGTCCGGGGCCCCCAGGGCCGCATGGAGGCGGTCCCAGGCCTTTGCGGAGCTCCTCGTAGGCGGGGCACTGCTGGATGATGTGTTGGGCGTCCTCGAGTGGTCCCGCGTCGTTGCAGCAGATGCAGGCTCCCCGCGCTTCGCCTCAGGTCTGTTCTTCCAGGTGCGCATGAACTCACCGTTCAGGTACATCCCTGCGCGCAGTTGGGCTGCTATGCGGCGCCCCGCCGGGCTCATGTCGTCCAGGTAGGCCTCGCTGTGGCCAAAGTCCTGCTTGACCTGCCGCAGGAGTGCCAGCCTTGGGTGCGAGTGGGCGTCCTCCATCTTCGCGCGCCACTTGGCCTCCACATGTGTGCGCACTCGCTTCCGGACCAAGTCCTTCCAGGCCCCGATGCCGATGGTCCGGATGGCCTCGTCCACCGGGCGCACCCCCGTGCCAAGGCCATAGTCCGCCATGACCGCCTCAGCAGCCCCGGCCCATTCGCCGATGCACTGGTGCCCTGTCCTCACCTCTGGGAGCTTCTCACCCAGCTCCACCAGTTCGCGGACCAGGCGGCCCTGCGGCAGCAGCTTGATGCGGCCCCATTCGAACATGATCTCCTGGGCCCGCAAGGCCGCCACCGGTATCAGGTCCAGATCGGCCTCGACCGCTGCGGATGATGCTTGCCCCATACACTGGAGGGCATAGCAGGCGAAGACGCGTTGAACCGAGTCCATTGCTCGCTCGGCCTTTTGGTCGCGCAGGTCAGGAAGGCCGCCGCCGCCCAGAGCAACTTCGGCAGGGCAAAGGTGCGCCACAATGCACAGAGCAGCCTCGGAGGGACGGCCCCAACACGGCCTAGCAGCCGGCTGATGGAGCCCCTCATCGCACAGGCCGCTCGGATCCTTCCGCTCGTATGGGCCTTTGTACGTGCATCGCATTCGAGTTCCGCGCCCAGGAAGCGGAAGACTCTGGTCTGTTCCAACATTTTGCCGCTGAGACGGACTGACCATGGTTCCGGCTTCGGCTTCGCAGCAGCGGGCTCCTTCTTGCGCTTCTCCTCGCGCTGGGCCGCCCAGTTTTCAAAGGCCATCGACCGACATTTGTCAGGCGCCCACTCGAAGCGCCTTTCTCGTGCCACCACGTCGCATTCGTCGAGAGCTTGCTGCAGGGCTTCGGGGTCTCGCCAAGGACAGAGACGTCGTCCGCGAATAGCAGTCCCGGGATGCGCTCCCTCCTGCCGGGTACCAGAACGCCGTGGCCCCGCGCCCGCAGCCTCCGCACGAGGCCGTCAATGAAGAACAGATACAGGCCCGGGGATGCAGGGCACCCCTGTCGCAGGCCACGGTGAATCTCAAAGATGGGCCCCCGTTCGCCTCGTACGACAACCGCCGCCTCGGTCTTCGCGTACATGGCCATCAGCAGGAGCAGGAGGCAGCCCCGGCAGCCACGCGCCTGCAGGATGGCCCACAAGATGTGTCGGTCGACGGTATCGTAGGCGGCACGGATGTCCAAGAAGGCTGCGTACGTGCTCAGCCTGGCCTTGCGGCGGAGGGCCACGATCTCCTTCAGGGCGATGACCTGCTGCACCGCCGAGTGCTCCCGGCGGAAGCCTCCCTGCTCCTCCGCCAGGCCCGGCTCCAGGGAGGACCGCAGCCTCCGGTCCAGGGCCAGGGCCAACACTTTGGAGGCCACTGGGGCCAGAGCAATCGGACGGTATGCGGTCGGGCTCTGGCCTCCCTTGCTCTTGTGGACCGGTACCAAGTGGGAGAGGCGCCACTGTTCCGGCCACAGGCCCCACCGCCAGGTGAGCTCAAAGAAAAGGCGGAGGGCTTCGGTGAACGTTGACCCTGCCCGCTTCAGGAACAGCGGGGGGATGCCGTCCGGTCCCGGCGCTCCGCCACTCCGCAGGTCCCCCAGGGCCAGCTCCACCTCCTCCCGAGTGAGCGGCCTGTCCATGGTGGCTGCCATCCGGCCTGCTGACGGCGGCTCAAACTCGAGGCTGGGTAGCGGCGGCGGTGGCCCAGGCAGCATCTCTCCAACCTTGCGGAAATGGGCCGTGAACTCCTCGAGGCCCACCCCCCGCTCCTGGTCAGCCTCTTCAGGGTGCTCCTCCCCCAAGAGCCGTGTGAGGGACCACCAGGATCGCTCCCCCGAGAGGCGGAACTCGGCCATCATGCCGCTCTTCGCCGCTCGGGCCTCCCGTCGAAAGGCGCCGCGGGCTGCCTTCACACCGGGGCCTCTCCTCTGGGCCATCTTGGCCCGCCACAGATCGGCGAGCCGAGGGGTCCACCATGCTCGGGAGGCCGCGGTGACCCGCTTCCTTCCAACCGCTTCCCGGCCAGCGCGGCGGAGAAGAGCCAGCAGTTGGTCCCATCTCGCCTTCAGCAGCTCTGGGGAGGCCAGACTCTTGGTGTCCGCCTCCAGGCGGGAGAGGAGGTCGGCAGCCCCGAGGGACGCCTCCTCCTCGAAGTGGGCCCAGTCAGCCTTGTCCAAGCACCAGGCCCACCGCGGCTTGGTGCGGCCCTTGCGCCTGGGTGGGGGCGGGGCGACGCAGACGATGCCTGAGAGGTGGACAGCGCGGTGCTCGCACGCTGATTCCGGGACCTCCTGGCCCACCGGGTCCAGCAAATTGCGGCTGGCAGCCCGAGGTGCCACCGTCTCCCGCGGCTGAGCCAGGCCATCAAACAGGTAGTAGTCGACCTTGGTGGAGACACGCCGTAAGCCCCCGGGGTCATAGCTTGGGAGCACGGTGTCCCCATCTTGGGCCGCGATGGTGAGTCCGGCTTGCTCCGCCAGCAGCTGCAGGTATTCCCCCTGCTCATTGCCGTTGTCCGAGGGGGAGGGCACATGAGCGTTAAAGTCGCCAGCGATCACCACAGGGGCTGCCGGGGGGCGCAGGGTGCGGATGCACTCGAAGAGTTCCCCGGCAGTGTCGGCGCCGAGGCTCCGCGGCTTGAAATAGCATGCCCCGAATAAGACGCCTCTCGATACGACCCACACCGTGCAGTCGTGCAGGCAGGGGGGGGAGAGACGGCGGGCGCCTTGGGCCCAGGGCCCGGAGAGACCGAGGGCGACCCCGCCGGAGGGACGTTCGCCGGCCCAGCTCGCGTGGCCTTCCACAAACCAGCGGAAACCCTGGATTCGGGGGGCTTCTTGGTCGGAAAGCCAGGTCTCAGTGAGAAAGACGGCTTGGACTCCGCGGGACAGAGCCGCCACTGCACGGGCACGGTGCGGTGCGCGGATGCTGGACACATTCCAGCAGAGGGCCCGGAAGTGCTCGGGAGGTGCTGGTGGAGAAAACCTCTGGTCCAGAGACGGGGCCTCAGCAGCAGGCGGCGGCACCCCGGGCACCGTGCCCAGGGGCGACTTGAGCCGGATCGTGCTCGGCCCACCCTCAGCGTTTCGGCCACCCGGTGAGGCGGCCCGATGATGCAGAGAAAGCCCCACGTGTGCCGGGAGGGCCATCATGGGCCCGCCGGGTCCAGCCGGCCAGGCAGACGGAACAGCAACAGGCGTCCACTGGAGCGCCGGGGGACCCGCAGGCATGGGACACCACACCGGCCGCAGAAGCGACGGCCCAGAGAAAGGCCAAGCCAGCACAGGCGAACGTCCAGGCAGCGCGGGGTGCACGGGTGGCAGAGGCGGCATCGGCGGAGTGGTCAGTCCAGGTGGTGTCAGCAGCGGGGGCCCCGGGAACAGCGTGGACCCGGGCGGGCCAACCGCTGGCCCTGCAAACGATGGCCCCCCGGGCGGCATGCGCCACGACAAAAGCCCCGACCCGCGGCCACCGCAAACAGCGGCCCGAGCGCAGGCAGGCAGAGGCAAGAACCCGGCTTGCGCAGGCGCAAGCTGAGCCAGTGGCTCAGGCGCAAGCGGCATTACCGGCAGGGGCCCCGGGGACAGCGAGGGCCCGGGCGGGACCACCACTGTCCCCGCAAACGACGACCACCCGATCGGCAAGCGCACCGACAAAAGCCCCGACGGCGTCGGCACACGGCAACCGAGCAGCGCGGCCGACGGCACCGACAAGCTGCGGCCCACCGAGGCGGCGGCCCCCGGCCGAGGGCCAGGCACCGGCGGAGCAGCGGCCGAGGCGGCACCCGGCAGCGGCACGGCAGGCGGAACCAGAGGCACAGGCAGCGGGGGTCCCGGGGACGGCGCCGACCCAGGCGGGCCAGCCACCGAACCCCCAGACGCGGACCCAAGCGGCCCGGCCGACAGCACCGACAAGCGGCGGCCCCCCAAGGCGGCAGCACCCGGCCGAGGGCCAGGCACCGGCGGAGCAGCGGCCGAGGCGGCACCCGGCAGCGGCACGGCAGGCGGAACCAGAGGCACAGGCAGCGGGGGTCCCGGGGACGGCGCCGACCCAGGCGGGCCAGCCACCGAACCCCCAGACGCGGACCCAAGCGGCCCGGCCGACAGCACCGACAAGCGGCGGCCCCCCAAGGCGGCAGCACCCAGCCGAGGGCCAGGCACCGGCGGAGCAGCGGCCGAGGCGGCACCCGGCAGCGGCACGGCAGGCGGAACCAGAGGCACAGGCAGCGGGGGTCCCGGGGACGGCGCCGACCCAGGCGGGCCAGCCACCGAACCCCCAGACGCGGACCCAAGCGGCCCGGCCGACAGCACCGACAAGCGGCGGCCCCCCAAGGCGGCAGCACCCGGCCGAGGGCCAGGCACCGGCGGAGCAGCGGCCGAGGCGGCACCCGGCAGCGGCACGGCAGGCGGAACCAGAGGCACAGGCAGCGGGGGGTCCCGGGGACGGCGCCGACCCAGGCGGGCCAGCCACCGAACCCCCAGACGCGGACCCAAGCGGCCCGGCCGACAGCACCGACAAGCGGCGGCCCCCCAAGGCGGCAGCACCCAGCCGAGGGCCAGGCACCGGCGGAGCAGCGGCCGAGGCGGCACCCGGCAGCGGCACGGCAGGCGGAACCAGAGGCACAGGCAGCGGGGGTCCCGGGGACGGCGCCGACCCAGGCGGGCCAGCCACCGAACCCCAGACGCGGACCCAAGCGGCCCGGCCGACAGCACCAACAAGCGGCGGCCCCAAGGCGGCAGCACCGGCCGAGGGCCAGGCACCGGCGGAGCAGCGGCCGAGGCGGCACCCGGCAGCGGCACGGCAGGCGGAACCAGAGGCACAGGCAGCGGGGGTCCCGGGGACGGCGCCGACCCAGGCGGGCCAGCCACCGAACCCCCAGACGCGGACCCAAGCGGCCCGGCCGACAGCACCGACAAGCGGCGGCCCCAAGGCGGCAGCACCGGCCGAGGGCCAGGCACCGGCGGAGCAGCGGCCGAGGCGGCACCCGGCAGCGGCACGGCAGGCGGAACCAGAGGCACAGGCAGCGGGGGTCCCGGGGACGGCGCCGACCCAGGCGGGCCAGCCACCGAACCCCAGACGCGGACCCAAGCGGCCCGGCCGACAGCACCGACAAGCGGCGGCCCCCCAAGGCGGCAGCACCCGGCCGAGGGCCAGGCACCGGCGGAGCAGCGGCCGAGGCGGCACCCGGCAGCGGCACGGCAGGCGGAACCAGAGGCACAGGCAGCGGGGGTCCCGGGGACGGCGCCGACCCAGGCGGGCCAGCCACCGAACCCCAGACGCGGACCCAAGCGGCCCGGCCGACAGCACCGACAAGCGGCGGCCCCAAGGCAGCACCCGGCCGAGGGCCAGGCACCGGCGGAGCAGCGGCCGAGGCGGCACCCGGCAGCGGCACGGCAGGCGGAACCAGAGGCACAGGCAGCGGGGGTCCCGGGGACGGCGCCGACCCAGGCGGGCCAGCCACCGAACCCCAGACGCGGACCCAAGCGGCCCGGCCGACAGCACCGACAAGCGGCGGCCCCAAGGCGGCAGCACCCAGCCGAGGGCCAGGCACCGGCGGAGCAGCGGCCGAGGCGGCACCCGGCAGCGGCACGGCAGGCGGAACCAGAGGCACAGGCAGCGGGGGTCCCGGGGACGGCGCCGACCCAGGCGGGCCAGCCACCGAACCCCAGACGCGGACCCAAGCGGCCCGGCCGACAGCACCGACAAGCGGCGGCGCCCCAAGGCGGCAGCACCCGGCCGAGGGCCAGGCACCGGCGGAGCAGCGGCCGAGGCGGCACCCGGCAGCGGCACGGCAGGCGGAACCAGAGGCACAGGCAGCGGGGTCCGGGACGGCGCCGACCCAGGCGGGCCAGCCACCGAACCCCAGACGCGGACCCAAGCGGCCCGGCCGACAGCACCGACAAGCGGCGGCCCCCAAGGCGGCAGCACCCGGCCGAGGGCCAGGCACCGGCGGAGCAGCGGCCGAGGCGGCACCCGGCAGCGGCACGGCAGGCGGAACCAGAGGCACAGGCAGCGGGGGTCCCGGGGACGGCGCCGACCCAGGCGGGCCAGCCACCGAACCCCAGACGCGGACCCAAGCGGCCCGGCCGACAGCACCGACAAGCGGCGGCCCCCCAAGGCGGCAGCACCCGGCCGAGGGCCAGGCACCGGCGGAGCAGCGGCCGAGGCGGCACCCGGCAGCGGCACGGCAGGCGGAACCAGAGGCACAGGCAGCGGGGGTCCCGGGGACGGCGCCGACCCAGGCGGGCCAGCCACCGAACCCCCAGACGCGGACCCAAGCGGCCCGGCCGACAGCACCGACAAGCGGCGGCCCCCAAGGCGGCAGCACCCGGCCGAGGGCCAGGCACCGGCGGAGCAGCGGCCGAGGCGGCACCCGGCAGCGGCACGGCAGGCGGAACCAGAGGCACAGGCAGCGGGGGTCCCGGGGACGGCGCCGACCCAGGCGGGCCAGCCACCGAACCCCCAGACGCGGACCCAAGCGGCCCGGCCGACAGCACCGACAAGCGGCGGCCCCCCAAGGCGGCAGCACCCGGCCGAGGGCCAGGCACCGGCGGAGCAGCGGCCGAGGCGGCACCCGGCAGCGGCACGGCAGGCGGAACCAGAGGCACAGGCAGCGGGGTCCCGGGGACGGCGCCGACCCAGGCGGGCCAGCCACCTAACCCCCAGACGCGGACCCAAGCGGCCCGGCCGACAGCACCGACAAGCGGCGGCCCCCCAAGGCGGCAGCACCCGGCCGAGGGCCAGGCACCGGCGGAGCAGCGGCCGAGGCGGCACCCGGCAGCGGCACGGCAGGCGGAACCAGAGGCACAGGCAGCGGGGGTCCCGGGGACGGCGCCGACCCAGGCGGGCCAGCCACCGAACCCCAGACGCGGACCCAAGCGGCCCGGCCGACAGCACCGACAAGCGGCGGCCCCCCAAGGCGGCAGCACCCGGCCGAGGGCCAGGCACCGGCGGAGCAGCGGCCGAGGCGGCACCCGGCAGCGGCACGGCAGGCGGAACCAGAGGCACAGGCAGCGGGGTCCCGGGGACGGCGCCGACCCAGGCGGGCCAGCCACCGAACCCCCAGACGCGGACCCAAGCGGCCCGGCCGACAGCACCGACAAGCGGCGGCCCCCCAAGGCGGCAGCACCCGGCCGAGGGCCAGGCACCGGCGGAGCAGCGGCCGAGGCGGCACCCGGCAGCGGCACGGCAGGCGGAACCAGAGGCACAGGCAGCGGGGGTCCCGGGGACGGCGCCGACCCAGGCGGGCCAGCCACCGAACCCCCAGACGCGGACCCAAGCGGCCCGGCCGACAGCACCGACAAGCGGCGGCCCCCAAGGCGGCAGCACCCGGCCGAGGGCCAGGCACCGGCGGAGCAGCGGCCGAGGCGGCACCCGGCAGCGGCACGGCAGGCGGAACCAGAGGCACAGGCAGCGGGGTCCCGGGGACGGCGCCGACCCAGGCGGGCCAGCCACCGAACCCCAGACGCGGACCCAAGCGGCCCGGCCGACAGCACCGACAAGCGGCGGCCCCCAAGGCGGCAGCACCCGGCCGAGGGCCAGGCACCGGCGGAGCAGCGGCCGAGGCGGCACCCGGCAGCGGCACGGCAGGCGGAACCAGAGGCACAGGCAGCGGGGTCCGGGGACGGCGCCGACCCAGGCGGGCCAGCCACCGAACCCCCAGACGCGGACCCAAGCGGCCCGGCCGACAGCACCGACAAGCGGCGGCCCCCAAGGCGGCAGCACCCGGCCGAGGGCCAGGCACCGGCGGAGCAGCGGCCGAGGCGGCACCCGGCAGCGGCACGGCAGGCGGAACCAGAGGCACAGGCAGCGGGGGTCCCGGGGACGGCGCCGACCCAGGCGGGCCAGCCACCGAACCCCAGACGCGGACCCAAGCGGCCCGGCCGACAGCACCGACAAGCGGCGGCCCCCAAGGCGGCAGCACCCGGCCGAGGGCCAGGCACCGGCGGAGCAGCGGCCGAGGCGGCACCCGGCAGCGGCACGGCAGGCGGAACCAGAGGCACAGGCAGCGGGGTCCCGGGGACGGCGCCGACCCAGGCGGGCCAGCCACCGAACCCCAGACGCGGACCCAAGCGGCCCGGCCGACAGCACCGACAAGCGGCGGCCCCCAAGGCGGCAGCACCCGGCCGAGGGCCAGGCACCGGCGGAGCAGCGGCCGAGGCGGCACCCGGCAGCGGCACGGCAGGCGGAACCAGAGGCACAGGCAGCGGGGGTCCCGGGGACGGCGCCGACCCAGGCGGGCCAGCCACCGAACCCCAGACGCGGACCCAAGCGGCCCGGCCGACAGCACCGACAAGCGGCGGCCCCAAGGCGGCAGCACCCGGCCGAGGGCCAGGCACCGGCGGAGCAGCGGCCGAGGCGGCACCCGGCAGCGGCACGGCAGGCGGAACCAGAGGCACAGGCAGCGGGGGTCCCGGGGACGGCGCCGACCCAGGCGGGCCAGCCACCGAACCCCAGACGCGGACCCAAGCGGCCCGGCCGACAGCACCGACAAGCGGCGGCCCCAAGGCGGCAGCACCCGGCCGAGGGCCAGGCACCGGCGGAGCAGCGGCCGAGGCGGCACCCGGCAGCGGCACGGCAGGCGGAACCAGAGGCACAGGCAGCGGGGGTCCCGGGGACGGCGCCGACCCAGGCGGGCCAGCCACCGAACCCCCAGACGCGGACCCAAGCGGCCCGGCCGACAGCACCGACAAGCGGCGGCCCCCAAGGCGGCAGCACCCAGCCGAGGGCCAGGCACCGGCGGAGCGGCCGAGGCGGCACCCGGCAGCGGCACGGCAGGCGGAACCAGAGGCACAGGCAGCGGGGTCCCGGGGACGGCGCCGACCCAGGCGGGCCAGCCACCGAACCCCAGACGCGGACCCAAGCGGCCCGGCCGACAGCACCGACAAGCGGCGGCCCCCCAAGGCGGCAGCACCCGGCCGAGGGCCAGGCACCGGCGGAGCAGCGGCCGAGGCGGCACCCGGCAGCGGCACGGCAGGCGGAACCAGAGGCACAGGCAGCGGGGTCCGGGACGGCGCCGACCCAGGCGGGCCAGCCACCGAACCCCAGACGCGGACCCAAGCGGCCCGGCCGACAGCACCGACAAGCGGCGGCCCCAAGGCGGCAGCACCGGCCGAGGGCCAGGCACCGGCGGAGCAGCGGCCGAGGCGGCACCCGGCAGCGGCACGGCAGGCGGAACCAGAGGCACAGGCAGCGGGGGTCCCGGGGACGGCGCCGACCCAGGCGGGCCAGCCACCGAACCCCAGACGCGGACCCAAGCGGCCCGGCCGACAGCACCGACAAGCGGCGGCCCCCCAAGGCGGCAGCACCCGGCCGAGGGCCAGGCACCGGCGGAGCAGCGGCCGAGGCGGCACCCGGCAGCGGCACGGCAGGCGGAACCAGAGGCACAGGCAGCGGGGGGTCCCGGGGACGGCGCCGACCCAGGCGGGCCAGCCACCCGAACCCCCAGACGCGGACCCAAGCGGCCCGGCCGACAGCACCGACAAGCGGCGGCCCCCCAAGGCGGCAGCACCCGGCCGAGGGCCAGGCACCGGCGGAGCAGCGGCCGAGGCGGCACCCGGCAGCGGCACGGCAGGCGGAACCAGAGGCACAGGCAGCGGGGGTCCCGGGGACGGCGCCGACCCAGGCGGGCCAGCCACCGAACCCCAGACGCGGACCCAAGCGGCCCGGCCGACAGCACCGACAAGCGGCGGCCCCCAAGGCGGCAGCACCCGGCCGAGGGCCAGGCACCGGCGGAGCAGCGGCCGAGGCGGCACCCGGCAGCGGCACGGCAGGCGGAACCAGAGGCACAGGCAGCGGGGTCCCGGGACGGCGCCGACCCAGGCGGGCCAGCCACCGAACCCCAGACGCGGACCCAAGCGGCCCGGCCGACAGCACCGACAAGCGGCGGCCCCTGGGGCGGCAGCACCCAGCCGAGGGCCAGGCACCGGCGGAGCAGCGGCCGAGGCGGCACCCGGCAGCGGCACGGCAGGCGGAACCAGAGGCACAGGCAGCGGGGTCCCGGACGGCGCCGACCCAGGCGGGCCAGCCACCGAACCCCAGACGCGGACCCAAGCGGCCCGGCCGACAGCACCGACAAGCGGCGGCCCCAAGGCGGCAGCAGCACCCGGCCGAGGGCCAGGCACCGGCGGAGCAGCGGCCGAGGCGGCACCCGGCAGCGGCACGGCAGGCGGAACCAGAGGCACAGGCAGCGGGGGTCCCGGGGACGGCGCCGACCCAGGCGGGCCAGCCACCGAACCCCCAGACGCGGACCCAAGCGGCCCGGCCGACAGCACCGACAAGCGGCGGCCCCCAAGGCGGCAGCACCGGCCGAGGGCCAGGCACTGGCGGAGCAGCGGCCGAGGCGGCACCCGGCA
>JAPMOS010000088.1:55000-162978 GCA_027972325.1 Paratrimastix pyriformis | reverse complement strand
GTGTGTGATACCGGCTTACGCCGAGTCCGTTATCGGGCCGAAGCCCGCGGGTAACATAGACCTCCCGGTCCGCCTCCCCGCGAGACAAGCTCGCAAGAAGGAACGCCCTGCGGTCCATGGGTCGGCTCGCGCCCAGGAAGCGTCACTGCCGACACTCGGACTACGTCCCTTCGTCCATCCCTTCCTCGTTCTTCTGTTTCTTCCGTTGCTTGATCGCTACCAGCATAGTTCTCCGCAGTCCACCCAGTTCGCTCCCCACCCTTCTGTCTCTCTTCATCCACAATCCCCAGCTCTGCTGCCAGTCTGCAGTCATTCGCGTAGATTTCCTAAGCCCGCACCGTCTTCGCAGTCTCCCAGCAACTTTCTTCACCACACCTTCTGAAATCCTCCAGTTATAGAGCACTTCGCCCTCCTTCGACGCCCCTCAGTCAGCCTCCACTCTTCGCGCTCCCGCCTCCTTTCGCAACATGTTCTCCAATGCCCACAAGGCTGGGTCCATCGGGAATCTCTCGGCCCGCTGGTTCTCGAAGAGCAGAATGCCCACGTCAAACGGGCCTTCCCCGCACCTTTCTCCCCCGTCCGCCAGAAGCTCGGCAGCCAGAAGCTGAAGCCCCTTCCTCAATGATAAACAGCTCCTTCAGTTGCATGTCCCCCTCAGCGCCAAACCGACTCCATGCTGCGCCTTCATTCCCTGCACCGGCCGCGTCCGGTTTGGCTTGCCCACTCCGTACGGGACTATCGCGATACATCGGAAGGCTCTTCCCAGCTCTACCAATTGGGCTCTCCGCCCAATCACCAATTGCCGTAAATAACCGGTCCATCTCTCCTGTGGGTTGTATTCAGGGTTGGCAAAGATGAGTGCCGATTCTCCTTAAACAACCCGTAGCCATCCAGTCTTCCACCCAAAACCAGTCATCCTTGCTGGGCGTTCTGAATTCAGGGAGCTCAAATCGGCATTCCCAGGATGCGAGAATGCCATCGTTGTCAAACTGCCTGCTTGTCTGAGCAGAGGACACCACGGGGGTCGTCCACTGGTTTCGCAGGGTGCTCTTGTGGGTCTGCCCTTCTGCCATCTCCGTACTCATCCCATCCACATATCGATCGCAGAGGTTCGCCACTTCTGTGGTGAACATTTCAGAAGCTGTCCAGGTTCGGGCGCGGTACTAGTTGCCCCCGCGATCGCTCGATGAGCTCCCAGAGTCTGTCCATCGCTATTTGCTTACCTCTCACCTGCACACTTTGACCCATAGGCTCCACCCATTTTCTTGGAGCAATTGTTCTGCATCTTCTGCTCCTTCCCTTGTCCAGCCACGCGATCAGTTTGATCGCATTGGCACCACTCCACCTTTCAGCGACACTGCCCATCATAGCCGGGCATTCAAAACCAAATGGTTCGTATAGTCTCGCCCCACACCAACATTTCCCATCCCCTTCACCATTGATGTAGAATCTGATGTTGGCCGTGATACCGCTGCAAGATTGCCATCATGGCCAGTCTGCCCGACATTTCGCATCTCATGGTCTGCGTATTTATTCCGCCATTTCCCGTCTGAGCATTGATGACCACCAGTGCGTTCTTGCGTTTCCGGGCCGCCCTGGAGATGCGTCCGCGGCGGCTGAAGGACTGGAGGCTTGTGCGAAAGTCTCCACCTCCTCCCCGTCGCATTGGTGAACCAACCGAAACCCCAGGTCCGTTCCTGTTGCACCTTGCCTATGTCCTGTTTGATGCTTTGCCCGGCAATCTTGTCTGCCAATCTGTTCCTCCGCATCCAGCGATGCCCCTGTCTCCTGGTGCCCCTTCACCCACACCAGCCGGACACCCCCTGTGCTCCTTCAGAATTCGCTGTCCCTTCGGAGGAGGCCTCGGCCTTCGACTCGATCAGGTCCGTCGGTGTCCAGTCGTCCTTCATCAGCCTCTCCACCCATCCCTTTGCCACCTTACTGTCCGTGCGCACCTCCACGTTTGCATCCTGTCCCACTCTGATGGCTTCCAGGATGGCTTCCAGCTCTGCCTCATTGTTTGTTTGCCCTTTCCCGTGCACCTTCTCCCGACCCGCACAGCCAGTGCCCCATTGGACAGCCGCTCCACCACCGCCAATGCAGCTCGCCGGTCCTTCTTCTTCTTGGTCGCGCTACCATCTGTGTAAAAGTCCGCCACTTCAGCTCGGGCTCCTCCACCCGCACCTCCACCTCCTCACACTCCGCCCGCAGTGCCTCCCATCGCCTCCACATTGCCTCGTCCCACTTGCCCGCTCTCATCCGGCTCTTCTTGCTTTCCCCGTTCTGGTCCAGGTGCCTCCGCCCCCCTCTTGTCGCTGGCTTCAACATGCATCCTCTCCGTTTCGCCATCCCCTGCTCGTCGGCTTCCCTTTCTTGGCGGCCTCCCACCCCGGCTCCCCGCTTCGGCGTTTCCTGTTCTTCGCCACGACCACCAGCTTTCCTCCTTGCCCCACCATCAGCTTGGCTTGTCTCATCTTCCTCTCCGGGTCTGGGATCCCGTGATCCTTCCCACCATCCTCCTCTCTTGCCCGTATCCCGTCCCGCCCTCTCTCGGCTCTCCTCCTTTCCTGTTCCGTCCTTGCCCTCTTTCGATCTCTTTCTGCCACTTCTTCCTCTCGGATCCTCCTCGCCAACTTAACATATTCCGTCTCCACTTTGTTCCCCCACACACACCCGCTCCTTGATGGCCTCCACGTACTGCGGCATCGTGCCCTTCCACTGAAACCTACCGCCCACAATCAGGTCAGCCACACTCCTGATGCCCCTCTTCATGAGTGTCTGCCTATGCCGCTTGGTGATTTTGCATGGCTCTGCCAGCTCCTCCAGTGTTGTCGGCATTCCCCATTCCGCTTCCTTTTCAATACTTCCCATCCCTCACGATGGCCAACCCCTTCTTGTGCAAGATCCTCAACATCCCCGACACCACCCCGGCATCTTCTCCTTCGCGTGCAGTCTGACCCACTTCCCGGGGTTGTCCAGCAGCGGCTCACTCGTCGTCCACAACTTTTGCAGCAGGGCTATCTCTTCACGGAGCATCACGCCGCACCCTTGTTGGTCTGCCACCCTGCCCAGCAGTTGCGTGAGCACCATCATGTCGTGCACATCCACCGGGTCCTTGAGACCCATCCCACCCTCATCCTCCGGGAAGAAGAGCACCTCCGCCGGGTCGCATTTCCCCAAGCACCCACCAATCTCCCGAAATACTCGCGCATAGCGCTGTTGAAGAATCTCAAGGTCCTTCTGCGGCATGGGGCACTGCCTCGCCGTATATTGTAGGCACGTCGACACGCACTCGTTGATCATCTGCACCATCAACCTCGGTGGGACCTTCTTGTCCATCAGCCTGTGCAACCTCCCACACATTTTCTGGATGACCTTCTCCGTGTTGATCTTCATGTTCATCTCCTCGTCTATCCAAATTCCCAGGTACCGGATGGCCCCACCCTTCTGCTGGACCTTGATGACTCGACCCTCACCCAGGTCCAGGTCCGTCTTGCTCTTCACCCCCACACAGGTAGTCACACTTGGTCCACGACAGCTGCATACCCGCCTCCTCCACCTTCCGTCTCACTGTGTTGACCAACCGTACCATCTGCTCCTTGGTTCGAGTGACCAGCATCACATCGTCAGCAAAGGCAAGGACTTTCACCTTCCTTCCACTATCCAGGATATACCCACCTTCCTGCTTTCGCACCTCTGCCAGCACTTCCTCCATGAATGAGATAAATAGCAGACATGAAAGCGGGTCCCCTGACTAATGCCTCTCTCTATCTCATAGCTCTCCGTCAGCCCGAAACCCGTAATGACTTTGGCCCCCTCCCCTCGTACAGACTATCCACATACCTGATGAATGCCTCCTCAACCCCCATCCGTCTCAACCCCCTCCTCAGTGCGTCCATGTCCACTGTATCATAGGCCTTTTTGATATCTAACGAGCACATGTGGAATTCCCTGCCTCCCATAATTTTCGAGTCAGTGAGCACTCCCATAATTTCTGCAATTGGGGTCTCAATCCTTCTCCCTCTCAGAAACCCAAACTGCTCCTCCCCAAACACATTCTTCTGTACGCACCATTCTTGGAACCGCGACGCCACCACCACTTGCAGCCCCTTCAAAAGACCTGTATCAAAGTGATTGGCCTTCTGCCTGCAGGGTCACCAGGGTGTTCTGTCTGCGACTTCGTGGCCATGAACACCGAACTGACCTTGAGCTCCTGCGGCACTTCACTCCGCTCCAACATCTCATTGTATCTCCTCCCCAACCACTCTTTGATCTCGTCCCCACAGGCATGGATCATCTCTGCCGTCACTCCATCCGGGCCCGCCGCCTTACCATCGGGGAGCGCCCCAGGATTGTCTCAACATCATGCGTTGTGAGGGGGCCATGATCACCCTCCCTTCTTCCTGCGGCCTTCCTTCTGGCACCCGCCCCACCCTCGGGCCCACCGGCAACACCCTCCTTGCCAGGTCCGCCATGAAGTTCCTCCATCCATTCTTCACCGACTCCGGATCTGTGACCACTTTGTCCACCTTTCCCTCCACATTCTTAGTTGCATACGACGTGACCGGCGCCACCCCGTCTGTCATGATGCCCTTATATATGCGCTTGCGCTTCCCTTCCAACGCCCGATCCCTCTTCCTGTAGTGCACGCCTCTCATTTTGGCCAACTGCTTCTGCATTTCCCTCCTCAGGCTCGGGTCCCGCTCCGCCATCGCCATCCGTCTCAGCTTCTTCATGCGATGGGGCTCATAATCCCTGTCTGTGTTGGCCACGTCCCGGAACCCAAACACCTTCCCCGCCGTCTCCCGCAGGATCCCACTCATCTGCTCGAACGATGGGTCCGCCCCTTCTCCATTGCCTTCCGAAGCAATTCCGCCACTTTCTCCCGGTACGTGCGCATCTTCCCCACCATCCCTTCATACTCATCCTTCCTCTTCTCCCGCAGCAACGCATCCAGGTCCGACTTGGACGGGCAGATGGCCACCTTCCTCCGCAGCGTTCCCGCCCATGCCGGCAACATGTTCCTCAAGTCAGTGACAACCATGTGATGGTCTGTGACTTCCTGCCATTGAACCTCCTCATTTCTCCACACCCACATATTGTCCAGCAATCGTGCCATCGTCCCCTGCGTTGCCAAGCAAAGGTCCAGCCTGGCCTCCCCTTTCTTCCCCTTGCTTGCCTCCTCCTCCACCTCCCCTTCCTTTCTTCTTGTTGCGCACGAATGTGATCTCGTTCTGCTTACCCACCATCTTCGCCGTGTCATACAGACCCAGCATCTCCTGCTCACCAACCTCCTTGGCCCAGCTATTCGCGTCCGTGTACACCACCACGCCCTCCCTCAGCTGCTCCCTCCGCCATGCACTCTTCCAACCTCCTGATAATGACATTCCTTACCCTCACCTTGTCCTCTCCCTCCCCAGTTGGGTAGTACAGATTTATGAGCCTCAGGTTGGTCTTCCCCTCCGACCAATCGAGAAACATCAAGTAGCCAGGGATCACCTCCCTGACCTTGCGCACTGCTATCTGTAAGGTCCGCCTATACCCAATCACCCTCCCTTGGGGTGCCGCGCATCTGCGTCCTCCACCACCGAGCTCCTCCAGCACCACCCCTTCATCCACTTCTCCTCCAACTGTTGCTTGTTGTCTTTCGTACCTTTCGTCTCTTGCAGGAGGGCAATGTTGACCCCCAACTCGCAGCAGGTCCGCCACATTGCTCTTCTTCCAGTCTGACCCCAACCCACGCACGTTCCACCCCACGACCCTCCTCCCTCGCCGGCAGCCCCACCCTCAGGTTGGCCTCCTTCTTGCC
The DNA here is from genome assembly GCA_027972325.1 of Paratrimastix pyriformis. NCBI lineage: Eukaryota > Preaxostyla > Paratrimastigidae > Paratrimastix > Paratrimastix pyriformis. Next base: position 157,169 of record JAPMOS010000088.1, on the reverse strand, counting down.
CTGGCACCACTTCTCCACCCCCTGGAATTCCTCCTCCTCCGCCTTCTCGTCATATGTCTTCTCGATATCCCTCATCTTTGCCACCTGCCTCTTCTTCCTTGTCGCGTCCTTCTTCCCGCGCTTCTTCCTGGCCTTTCTGCTCATCCCGTCCCCAGGATACCTGGGCACCCCGGGTAGGAGTCCCCGTTACCGGGCGCACCCCGGACTGCCCCACCTCATGCTCCTCCAGGTCTTCACCTCTCCCCGCCTTACCCGTCTCCCTCTTCGTCCCCCCTTGTGCCCTCCCGTCTGCCCCCTTCTTTGCTCCCCCTCCAAAAGCCGGTCCCCACATCGAACGCTGCATTCTCGACCCCATCCCTGCCCCCGCCACATAAAGAAAGATGTCGCCATTCTTCGTCTCTTCCTCGCCCACCTCCCTCACCACGCTGTCATCGAAGCGCCACCATGCCCCTTCAATCCTCTTCACCGCCACCCAATGTCGCCCCCTCCTCTCCTTTCGCAGAACTCCGCCGCCGCCTCCAGGCGGTAATTCGTGCCAAGAACTTCCACGGGGTCCGGCTGCACCCGCCACTGCGACTGGTCCACCCTGCCGTCCCGCCGATCGCGAACCACCTGGACCACCATGACATCCTCCATGCCCACCGCCCGTTCCTCCTGCGCGTGCCACCGATCGGCACCACACTCTGGGCACCTCTTCCGCACCCGTCCGTCCGCCATCACCACCTTCCGGACCGCTTCACTCATTCTGTCACCGTCCCTCTCCAGACGCACCACCAGGCAGTCCCGCTCCCTTTCGCGGCCCTCGCTCACCCTTCCGCATTCCTGACAGACGTGCACCACCCTCATCCGCGCTCCTGTCGGGATCCGAGCTTTCCTCAGCAAGTCCGCCACCGCATCCCCTGCATCCCCATCATGAAGCTCATCCAGCCCATCAATCCCCTTCTCCCAGATTGCCTGCTCCATACCCGGGTCTCCCCCAATCACCCCTCTCACAACATCGAACAACTGTCCGGCCCCCCCCACAGCTTCCACCACTTGAAGGGCTGTTGCCACCCAACAACGGTGGCCCGACGTATTACACACGCCTCTGTACCTCCCGACCCCCGCCCCCTGCGACACGCCAACCCCTTCAACCTCCTCCGGCCCGCCACCACCGCCAATCAACTCGCCCAGTCGCTCCACCATCCCTCCATCACTGTCACTTCCCCTCCCCCTTCCATCAGAGCCTCCTTCTCCTCCCGTACCTCGTCCTCGTCCGCCTCTTCGGGCCAGTCTCTTTGCCTGTCTTTCCATCCTCCCTGTCCGCCAGCTGGGATCCCGCCCCCACCCCCAAAGCCCAAACCTCCGCCGCTCCATCATCCACACCCACTCCTTCCACGCCGCCTCGACTTTCAGAGCCGCGCCGAGTTCCCACCACGCTCTCCGATTCACGCCCGTCTCTCCCCATTGAGCCAGCGCCACCAGTAAACAGATCCCCACCCATCGATTCCCCCCAAATAGATTTCGTTTGGTCCAATAATGATTTCCTCGCCCTGCCCCCTTCACCTGAGTCCCGAGCCTGTGGTATTCCCGCCCCCCCCCGACTTGGATCAAGTCGATCAGGGCCGTCTTCCAAAACCAAGGCCCCTGCATGAACACACACAACCTACCAACACTACCGATCAAAATCGTCACAAAGGAGATCCACCAAACCGCCATCATTCTCTGCCAACTCCTGCAGAGACCCATCCGCCCAACTCCGGCCAAAGATTCCCTCCCCAGGGGGTACTCCACCTGGCAGCAAGCTACTGCCCCATCAGACTTCTCCACCGTCCGTTCCACCCCATTCCACTGTTTCAATTCCCCAACCTTCTTTTTCACCAAATCAGATCCCCATCCACTCGTTCTTCTTCCTTCTGCGCTGCCCTCGCCGGCTGGCCGATTCCCCACCGATCGCCACGTTTCCTTTACACCACCTTCTTCCTTTGGGTTCGTCCCCAACATTATTCTATTATCACAGCTCCCCCATTTCCGATACAGCAGCCATCCCCTCCCGCAAGCTGGCCCCTGATCATGCCGCCCAAGTCCACACCCATTTTCTCCAGTCTGTGTAACAAACCACCACTTCACCCACCACTTTCCATCAACAAGATCGATCGTGCCCCCAGAGCGGCGGCCCAACGACGATATCACTACTGCGTCTTTGTCCAGCTCAATACGTGCCATCCGCACGTAAGGACAACCAGTCGTAATTATCCCGTTCCCTTTATGAATATATGGTTGCTCAAGGCATGTTTTCAGAAAAGATTCAGATTGAAAACACAACACCTCAAACCAAATCACAGCAACCCCTTGGCCGCCACACGCACCACAGTTCGCTGAACGATAGTCCGCGGCCCCCCATACTGCTGCTGCTTCTCCCTCGCCAGCCGGTCTCGTTCCTCGGGATCGACCACCAACAACCATGTCCCATCCCAGCGACCCGTCAGGAAGGCCTGCCCCTTCCTGGCAATGGTCGCTGGGTGGATTGGAGGCGTCAGACTCGCCAACCAGGCCTCGACAGCCGGCACAGTCGCCAGATCCCGACGACGCAGCATCGCCAGCCTCTTGTTGGGCGGCACCTCGACCCGGACCTCGGGAGGCACCACGGTAATGGGCCATCTCGGTTTGGCATCCCGGTGCGGGAACCACTTCGGCATTTCCTCTTCTCCCGCCGCAAAGAAACTGACTTGAAAGATCGCCGGCATTAACTTGAACACCCTCAGTGAATCTACCAAAACCATAACACCCCTCCGTCTCCCAAGCGCACCACAAACCTTTCCTTCCCAACCATGTCGCCACGTCCTCTTCACTGGCCTCCGTCGGAAAGCCAGCAAGCGTAGCCTTGAAGAGCGTTGTAGTGATGATGTCCGGCTTGAATTCAGTCGCCACCGCCACAATGGGTCTCACAGTAGCATGGAACTTCTGCCCTAGTTCCTCGACCCTTGCAAACTGCTCGGTCGTCGGACGATCGAATAGAATTGAGAATTCGGGGAACGACCCCTCCACCGCGGCGCCAGCGAAAGACGCTTGTATTTCAGCATATGATAAAGGATTCCCTTCCGGGAACACAAGCGTAGCACCAATTGCCTGCATCACAAAAAAGATCGTCAGGATCACTCCAAGCCGCCGGCCCCAACTCAGGGCGCTTTGTCTGCGGCACTCAATCCTGCAGACCTTATCCCAGCATGGGCTCTCCCTCATCCTTGCAGGAGCCGCCGCCTCCGCCGCACTCTTCTCGGCCGCCCGCTTGTGTTGTTGCGCACGAGCCTCTTGCGCAGCCGCCTCCTTCTCAACATCAGACATAGTCACAGATTCAGAATCAGCCATCTTCTGCGGAGAAATTCAAACGCTTGAAGGTCAACTCGACCCCGGGGCAGACCCCGCCTTCCGCAGGTCTGGATCAATGAGGCGTAAGGCACTCACTGGTGGTGCAACTGCAGGATCGGCCTTGCCTTGGTCTCGAAAGTTGGGAAACGCGCGGCCGACGTGAACAACGCGAGCGAATTCCTCTTGTGTCGGTGCTTCGTGTTGAAGACGATTGAATTGCAGCCCCAGCATCTGCAAAGTCTGTGCTTCTCTTTCTGGTAAGGTTGGAGGAGTCACCACCTTTTTTGTCGGGGCCTCCTTCGCAAAGATGTCCGGTAACTTGGCCGTTGGTTTGAAATAGATCTGTTGGAGAGTATCGAAGTAGTATTGTCCGACTTCCTCTTGATCTTGATCGCTTTCACCTTCTTTTTCTTCAGGATTTGTTGCACCCAACAGAGAGCTGTCACCCTCCGCTCCAGTGTCGCCTTCAGGGTCAGGAGGTTGGGTTTGGGGGCCAGGGTTGGCCGGATGTTCAGGGTCAAGGGCGGGCCCCTGTTGCTGCTGGGTCTGTTGTTGTGGTGTTGCTTGTTGATCTGCTTGATCCATTCTTTGCCCAATAGGGATGCGTCTTGAAGCGTGCGAAACGCAAAGGGCAGGGTACACTATCCGTGTCAGCTTTTTCCTGGGGGTTTGGGAAGATGAAGGTCGTCGAGATTGATTACACCGAGGCTCCGAGGCACATCACGTCAGGCAACGCAAAAAGCGGCACTGACCACAAATAGAAAGAAATTCCATGTCAGCTGACACGGATAGTGTACCCTGCCCTTGCGTAAGCACGTCAAAGGGGCCGGGCACCACTCCGGAAGGTGTGGTCAGGCCCAGACGCATCCCAAAGAAAGAATGTAGAGAAGAAAGACGAGAGAGACAAAACAAAAGAGGCTTTCAAAGATTGATCAAACATCGGCACAATAAAATTCAACTTCTCCTCCCCATGAGCCGCCGAAGCTCACCCCGGTAAGCATGTGTCTGCGGAGGGAAAGAGGAGGGTGGAGAAACCTCCGGCTTACCAGGTCACGCAAAAAATCAGGAAAAAATACAGAGGGGGCGAAGCCTCAGGAAAAGACCCCCGGGGGACGAAGTGCCTTCCATTCACTTCTTCCCCCCCTCCGCAGCAGACTCCTCAGCGGAGCTCTTGCCACGGGCAGAAGAGGCGGCCGAAAAGAACTTGCGGCCGCCACGGCCACGGCCACGGCCACGGCCACGAGTAGCACCCGAGACCATCCTCGGGTCGCGCCTCGAACAGCAGAGCCTCCGCGTCCGCGCGACGAGACCCAATGTCCACTGCGGCCGCGGTGGGTGTTGGAAACGACCACCCTCGACCCATCTTCCAGAGTGAAGAGGCGCGTAGCGGCCTTGGGGTGATCGTAGCCCTGCTTGGTCAGACGCCGGTTGGCGTTGTAGACCGAGAGTTCCTTGCCCGGGTCCAGCGCGAGGGCTGTGTGCGGGCGAGTGTGGTTGTGTTGTGACAGAGGGGGGGAAAGGTAACATGACCTGTCTCCCCTCCCACCCTTTGCTCCTCAAACTGGCAGGAAGAGCAAAGGTGGTGTCGGCAGGCTCAGGAGGTGGTGAGGCAGTGGGGCTGTAAGCCATGTGGTGCTCCACGCCACCAGGGAGGCGGGTGGGAGTATTTCTGGGGGTTTGGGAAGAAGAAGAGTCTCGATGATTCCTCGCTTCAGCCTCGGAGCCTCGGCGACGTGGGCACAATTTCCCAGGAGTGCATCTGGCTATTATATGAGAGGTGCCGACGGAAATTACTCTGGAGTAGCTGGGCTGAGTTAATGGTTGAACTGAGAAATGAAGTTTGCCGATTGGTTGGTCGGCATGGAGAAGATGGAATGGTGGGGGGGAGTGTGATACCATGGGACTTTTCGTCGATATGTGCGGAAGTCTTTTCGTTGAATATGATGCTCCTAAGTCACCCTGTGAGCGTGGATATGTCCTTTAGTGAATTCTGTACAGAGAATCGTAGTGATATGTTTTTTGGTGCTCGATTTGATAGTTTGGCTCAATTTGAAATGGACTATGATATGATGGCGTGTCTGAATGTGGATTTCTCCCTTGATGCGGAGATTGGTCGGAGGATATGGGAGGGAATTGGTCGGAGGGGGAGGAAGAGTAGAGCATTCCGATGTGTAGTGGTGGTGGAACATGATGGCCGAGTGGTTAATTGGAATGAGAAGGTTGGTATAGGACCTAGGGGGGACGGGGGACGGGAAGCTTGTGATTGCAGAAATTTTTAAAATGGATGAGAACACCTTCTCTTGCTGGCCGGGGAACTTTTGGAGGACGGGGAAGAAATACGTCAGGCCGGTAAATCATGTTGTGAGTATAATTGTGTGTGACAATGTGGAAGCGAGGATGAAATATCCGGTGGTGGAAGGTGGGATGGAGAGGATCTATAATTGGCTGGTAAAGCCGAAATACCAGATGGCGGTCTGGGAGGGGTTCCGGACTGGATTTACTCAAGATGAAATTGGGTCAAAAATTCGGTGGGAAGGTTCTAGTGGGAGGGGTGGAAAAGGCTTGTTTATGGGAGATGTTGTGCGGATTATACAAAGAAGACTGAGGGAATGCTGTAACTATAAGGAGAGTTGGTCGTTACAGACTCTCTATTCCGCGGCAGTTGGATTTTTGGATGGGAGAACGGAGAAAGAGTGGCATCAGTTAGGGATCAGGATTGGGATGAAAAGAATTCTGGAGAAACTTATTGAGGGAAGGAAGGAGGGACCCCCGGTTGAAGTCTCGGCGTTGCACGTTCCCTTTGCTCCGCGTTCTGCCCGTTTCTGGCCATGGAGATCGCCACTGAGCATGACGAGCTCAGTAAGGACGATTCCAACTTTATTATGGATCACGCCGAGATCCAAAGTCGTGACGACCCTATGGTAGAGTATCTTCAAGATGAGTTGGGTCGGCATCTGTGGTCCCCCTCTTCAGCTCCATTGGACAAGCTCTCTCCTTGGATGCGTTTGGAGCTTATGAAGCTCTTCAGTTCATTGGTCGTCAATGAGCACCGTGCTCCACGCTATGAGATCATCGAACGCACGGTGCACATGCTGCTGGAGGACAATCCGAAGAAGCAGCCTGAAGCGATCAGCCAATTTATTTTCCAACTTCTTGGGGCTTTATTGTTCCAGCAATCGAATGTGCGAACTTTCGACTGCCACGTGCCACAAGAATCATCGCGCGGCTCGTCTGTGGACAAACACCGCACACCGCCAGAACGAGTCCTCCTATCTGTTGGGGAGACTACATACCGTGGTCCAAAGCAACTTGGAGGTGGAGGTGGAACTCGCCACCCGATCATCGATGGCGATCGTCCAGCGGGGAAGAAGGAGAGAGCCCGTTCCCCTTCTTCGAGCAATCCATTTGCCTCTTCCGCTGCCCCAAGAGCACCTCTCACCTTGGCGAACCCATTCGCCAAGCCGGCACTTGTTCCGGCTCCGACTTCATCTCATGCTCCGGCTTTTGCGCCTGCGCCTGCACCTGCACCTGCACCTGCACCTGCACCTGCACCTGCACCTGCACCTGTTGCTGCCCCTGTTGTTGCTGCCCCTGTTGCTGCCCCTGTTGTTGCCCCTGTTGCTGCCTCTGTTGCTGCTGGTGTGTCCCCTTTGTCTGCTGTGCCTGCTGCGCCCGCTCGTGCTACCTCGACGCCCGACCATGCCGCTTCTGCCGTGCCTCCGAAGATTAGCCTCTCCGACCTCTCGCCTGTTGCCAACCGTGGGCCTTTGGGAAGGGAGCAACGTGTGTGGGGGTGGTGGATTCAGGGGCCCGTGCGCCTGTCCTACCGAGGTGGTAGGTCATGGTGGATGGGTTCCGCCCCCCCCTCAGGCTGGGTTCGGGAATATTTTTCGTTCTAACTGTTCTTGTCTTTTGCTTCCTTCGCCCCCTTTCATTGTTCCTCGTGTCCCGTGTCTCAGTGTTGGATCCTTTTGTCCCCCCCCCCTTGCCCCGTTCTTTCTTTTGATGTTCCTTCTGTTTGCTGTCAAGTGTTTGAACGATTCTGTTTCCTGGCGACATTCCAGTCTCTCTCTTTCCCGCCATGCCGTCTGTGCGCCTACCCCTGAGGGGGTGTAGGTCGGCATGTTACCCGCCGGTTTCGACCGGATGAACGGATTTTCTTCTGTTTCAGTTTTCTGTGTTTTGCGCGCAGTTACTGGCAGTCGAAATAGTATCACAACAACAACAAACAACAACAACAGGAAGGAGGAAGTGGATCGAAGTTTGGAAAGTGGTGATGGTTTGAGTAGGAGGAAGCGTGGACGGAATCGGTTAGGCGAGGTGGGGAAGAAGAAGAAGAGGTATGATGGGGAAGTGGGAACGATTGGTAGTGGAGTGGGGGTTGTGGCGAGAATAATGGTTGGAGGGAAGGAATGGGATGTGCTGGATGATGATAATGATGAAGGTGAAGATACAACGGGGAGAGAAAAAGGCGGGATGGATGTGGGGGGGGAGAGGGTGGTGATGATGGGAAAGAAAGGTGGTGGGGGTGGGGGGACGGGGGGGATTGTGGGTGGAAGCAAGATAAAGTGGATGGGGGCAAAGAAGAGGAATGATGAGGGGGGTGAGAGGGAGGAAGATTCAGTTGAGATTGAAACTGTAAGAAATAATGGGGACAGTAGCGTGTTACTTCGCTCAGAGAGTACTGAGTACTCTGTGAGCGGTGTATATGCCACTGTACCGTTGCCATGGACTCTACCTCCATGGCAATAGGTTTTAAAAAAAAAAAAAGAGGGGGGGGGGAGGGGGGAGGGAGGGGGGGGAGGGGCGGGTGGCTACGCTCCGGGTAAAATGCGCAAAAGGCCTTTGCGCCCAGGACTATTGGCCATTAGGGATGGCCTCCTCCAAATCACGAATTCTTGACTCAGCCATGGCCAGCGCATCTTGAGGCGTTGTCGACACAATTTTCACAGCCCGCGGTGGTGGTGGGTTTGAATCTTCCATCACAGCAAAAATTGTTTGAAAGACCAAAGTTGGCGCCCCTTTTATACAGGAAAAACGCGGGATCCATTTCTGAATTTTCACCCCGCAGTTTCCGAGGAAAATTTCCCACAAATTTGCCAAAAAACTTCCACACTGATGATAAACGTGTTGGCCCGGGGAATAGAAGCAAACGCCGGAGAGAGAGTCAAAACATACAACCACCACTCCCTCTGGCACCAGCCACCACACAAATTCCCCACCACATCCTTCCATCCCCAAACCATCCTCTTAGCAGTTCCGTCGCGTTTAGAATACGGCCAACTTTCCATCCACGAACGGATACCTTTTGAAGATTCCTGAATTGTTTTTTGAAACGACTCCCTCATCCTCTGATTACCTTCAAGAGCCCACCAGAGACATCTCCACACTTTCTGCAACCATTCATTAGAGGTCTTCAAGATATCCTGGTTTCGTCCTTGCCTTATCTTGTTTATTCTTCTTATAGCTTCTTTTCCCCTTTTTTTGGATCTTCTCCTCTTCCATTTCGGCTCTCTCAAGATAGCTCCTTTCTTTATCAATGACCGGCAACCATCTCCCACTTTTTTCAATGGATTATTTCGCATTCCGTCCCACTCCTTTCTTTTCGTCCTAATCCACCACGCAACATGCTTTCTCCATCTCTACGTTCCGTTTTTCTGGGCAAGTCCAAGATTTCAAGACCGTTTTTTCCATTGTGAACAACCCCAACTTTCCTTTCCGCGAAGCCTTCCCTGACTTTGTAATGTCTTACTCTGCACGCAGTATTCTTCGTAATTCAATCGATTTCAATTGGTTTTTCAGTTTTCCACAATATAGCCTCATCAATCCTTTGCCTTCTTTATATCCCGCAGGCCAGCGGCAAAAAGAGAAAAACAAAATCAAGATGCAAAAGATCACAAGACAAAGAACAAAGAATCCATCAAATGGCAACCCCCCAATAGCCCGATATGAGTTTGCAAAAAAGCTCCTCATTGCGGCTCTAACCCGGGGGCCCCTCCCTCCCCCCCCCTCCCCCATCACCCATGTGAACAGGCATCTGTCCCATTGGACGTGGTATCCCAGTGCGAGGCGATGGTGATTCATTAAGCCTTTTTCCCTCGACTGCGCAGCTCCCATTTCACTGGCGGCACTGCCGGCGTTGCAGTTGTCGCCTCTGCCACTGCCTTTTCCTCTGCCATCGCCTTCGTCGCCCTCGCCGCCTTCGTCGCCCTCGCCGCCTTCGTCGCCCTCGCCGCATCAAGCTTCCCTTGGTAGGGAGGAGGGGGACGAGAGGGTGACCCTTGTCCACCTTCGAGCCGGTCGACCCACACATTGTCGTGATCCGGCAGAATGGGGCCACCGTCCGCCACCCCGCCAGGCCACATGACGTCCGGGTTGAGGCCGAGCGGGTACCGGGCATCGGGCACCCGATCGGCCCAGTCAAAGTCCAGAACTTGGAGGCAAAGTCCGACGCCACCGCCCGTCGGGTCTCCGATGGCGCCCACGTTGCGACCCCTCAAGTCGCCATGCACCAGTGGGGACACCCGGTCATGAAGCAGGCTGGCCGCGCGGCGAAGCGCAGGCACGAGCGATGCCCGCTCCGCGCAAGAACACGCTTTCCAGGGTCGGAAATCTGGCAAGGCCTCCATGACCACAAGAACGGCAGGGGCCTTCGCGGTGGCGGCAGTGGCTGCGACAATATCAGGAAGGGCCGGCCAGGCAGCTGGGGTGGGGGTGGGGGTGGGGGTGGGGGTAGCGGTGGCGGAGACACCGACGGCGAATGGACCGCTGAAGGTTCCCTCACTCGCCTCTTCGGGCCGGGGGCCTGTGGCGGCCCGGCGATACAGCGAACGCAACGAAGGCAGTTCGTAGCAGGCGAGGAGGGCAGGGGCCAGGCCGGCATCGGAGAGGATTTGGTGGGCCTCCAGGCCGTAGTGTCCAAAGACAACCTTGACCACGACGGGCTTGGGGGGTTCCTGGGGGGTACAAAAACGTCAGTCATCATGCGCAAGAAAGCCCGCGCGGGAGAGACCTGATCCACTAGCTGCTGCTGGGCCCGGAAGCAGAGTGACTCAGCGATCTGCTCATCAATGTGCATCTTCAACGGCTGAGCAAAGAAGAACGGGAACCGATCATCGAGGCGCTGCGGCGTCTCGGAAACGGCAACCACCACCGTGTCGGCGAGCGTCTTCAAGGCGCGCCGCAAGGCGGTGAAGAACTTCAACGCGGGCCGACGGGAGGCCGGGTTTTGGTAGAACATGACCCCGATGAAGGGCGTCAGCTCCTCAATGAAGATCCCATCGGGAGTCGCCATGGCCGCCGCGGCGGCGAAGTACGAGCCGCACCACTGGAGCAGGAAGCTGGGGCAGCAGGCAATGGGCCGATCGGCCCACAGCTGGGCGAAGTAGGCGCCCACCTCGAACAGCGCCTCGCCATTCAGCTGCTTTTTCACCTCGGCGATCAGCACGGGGTACTGGGCCTGGCCGACGGTGTATGCCAGATCGCACTGACTGCCATCGTGGTTCGGCACGGATCGCGAGGCCAGCGAGGCCTCGGGGATCCCCAGAAGTTGGGCCACCAGGTCTTTTGCAACATTCACCATGGCCTGTTCCGGGAAGTTGCCCCTGGCGGCCTCTGCCAGACAGTGTGCCAGCTCGCCCAGGATGGGACAGAGCGAGAAATCGGGGTCGGCGGGCCCCTCGAACTCGCCGGTGAACTCCATGAAGGCCCGGTGGGCGAGTTGGGGCGCAACCGACACTCGGCCGAATCTGGTCACGGTGAACTCGCAGCCGAGCCGCGGGATGAAGACCACTGGGTGGCGGGCGAAGTCAGACGCGGAGCCGATCTCCTCGGAGGCTGTCTGAAGCACAGCGGCGAGGCCTGCAGAAATGTAGAGGTGCCGAAGGGGAAGCGCGACAGTGTAGTGGCAGGTCAACGTGAACAGGCGGCGTTCCAGAAGCACAGAACAAACAGACGTGGGATCGCAGGAGCGTGAAGAACCCGAGGCTCTGAAGGAGGAAGACAATTGGGTGAGGTGCGTCATGCCATCGTGAAGGGATAGCAAAAGGCTGCCCAATGGTGGATCCTTTTGGTGACAGGGACTGGAGGGACTTGGCATCAAAGCGGGAGCGGCAGCGGAAATGATGAATAGAGACAGAACCACCGCGGAGACCATGGGACGAGGAGTCTGACAGCAGACGGCAGGCACCACAGACCACGCGGCGGAAAATACTCGTGAATCAAAGCGGCGAGGCTGTTGGATTCAACTCCGCAACCGTAACGATCCTCAAAAAGAGTAGCAAGGCCTGCACTCGAAGAAGCCCGTTGGGAAAGAGTTCGCAGCGCACTCTCGCCCATCTGGAGGACCGAATTTCCGAAGGGCGACGGCGGCAAGGATTGCACACGAGCCCGAAATTCCACTGCGGGGATGGCGTGAAAACAAGAAAAACATGCGCCGGACACATGACTTGAGGCGAAGGGGGTTCTTGCTGCTTGGATTCCATGAGAAAGATAAACGGGCGGGAAGACCGGTAGAAGTCAAATACTGTGAAGTCAAGTGAAGTCAAAGAGAGCTTCTTGGTCCGCGGGGTTGAAGCGGCTACCGCATTTTTTGAATGGTCGTGGTTCGCTGTTTTGTTGGGCTTGGAACCCCGGCTTCACAGCATCTGATCTACTTCCAATTTTCTCTGGGAAGGCAATTTTCGGAGCTGGTCTTGTTTCTCCAATACATTGTCCACTGGAAATTCTGAAGCTCCAGAGCCCTTTTCCAGATCCTCCCTGTTCTCACACACATCACCTGGGATGCACCCTTGTTCGTCAGTTCCTCACACGTACAGGGCAGAGGGTCCCGGTTAGCAAACACCAATATGCCCCCCAGTCAGCTCGCACGGGGGAACTTGGGTTTGGGCACCCGCGCACGGGTCCCCAAAATGCGACAGTTTCGGGACCCATTTCGAACGTTGCTGGGGGCCAGCGTGGGATGGGGAGCTCAAGCGCCACCCGCTTCCTGGCGGCAGAAACCCGGCCTGCATCGGTGGTCAGGAGAGTGCGGTAAAGCCACCGCTCGGCCGTCGGGATCAGGACGGCGGCCGCGCTACCCCTCAGGAGCCTCTCGGGGCCGAGCTCCAAGGCGCCGTACGTGAACACCTGTATCGAGTCCGCCAGCAGGGTGGGCAGCAGCTCCGCAAGTGCCATCAGGCGGAGCTGGAAAGACGTGCACCCCCAGGACGCGCAGGTTCTGAAGCAGCCAGCCTGGCGCCTCGGTTTGCTTGTCAAGGCCTCGCGGGCCTTTGTCCTCAAGGTGGAGGGAGAGGACCGGGTGGCCTTGGATCGTATCTTGGCTTCTGGGCGGACCTGGCCTCTCGCGGCAATGAGGCAGCGCACTTTGCGGCGTTCGCATCGAGCCGGACCACTGGAGTGACTGTTCACATCCGTGTCCGCCGAACTCTGCATTGCTGCAGTACGAGCGGCGCGTGGCCTACCATCCGTACTTTTGGACAGAGTGGAGCTCTGTTGTCAATCAGTTCGTCGAAAGAGGTCAGACACCCCAAGAAGAAAATCGAGACAGTACGAACAATCGCATAGAAAATCTCAAGACAGAGGAGACGGTCGGATGGGCTCATCGCTCCATTCCCCATCGCTCCGACCGCCTTCTTCATCTTTGGGCCCCTTCTTTACCTGGGACCGAGTCGCGGGACGACGAAGCCCCGCCTCCGCATGCCCACTTGCCCCCGAGAAGTCGGCCTCCCCATGTGTGGAGGCGTTGGTCAGCGGGTGACTGAGTCTCGAGCGACGGCGACGCCTCAGCAAATTCACCAAGAGAGCCTCCCCTGACCGACGACAAGGACAATTTGACGAAGTGAGGGGGAAAACAGACCAGGGTAGTGATGCAATTTTTTGGGGCTGGTACAGAGGTCAATCGTGCGCAAGTGTGGTCCCGGAGCAACCCGCCCCATGATATCGGGGAGCGTAGTCACGGGGTCCCCCATGCCCGTCACCGAGGGACGCGTCCCGGTGCGTTCCCAGACGAAGAACGAGTTGTCTTCGGACCGTCCGTCCAAGAAGCGAGTGCGCTGCCCCTGAAGACCGCGATTATGAAAAATTGGGGGGAAATTTCAGACAGTGGTCGTGTTCACCTGCAGAAAGGGAGCCTGTGGGTGGATCAGATAGACTGAGAGCAGCTTTAAAGGAAGTTTTGCCCACAGCGGATTATTGACGACGCTCTAAGGAGCCGAAAGGGTGCTCGGGACAATCGCGAACAAACTGCGAGCAGACTTTGATCCACAGAAAGTTTGATGGAATCAAAGAAGCCACAATGCCCCCCGGATGAACCTGCACTTGCGGCGGAAGTGATCAAGTGACAAGGGAAAGCAGGCGAACCAGGTCGCAAGCAGTCCTGAGACATTCCACTGGAATGTGGACCGGAGCCCAGGGAGGGTTGCCGAAGGCAAAGTCGAGCTTTTGGTAAAACCGCTCACGGAGGGACGAAGAATCGGGGTCTGTCGAGAGGAGCCTGAAGTCGCCCGGGATGATTTCCACACGGGGAAAGCGTTTGGCGAGGACAGTCCGGAAGTCGATGTTGAGTTCATTCAAGAACACTTGGGCAAGGGGATCAGAGGCAGCCAACTTGACCAAAGGGTCGGTGAGGCCGCCGATCCCTGCACAGAATTCCATCATGGAAGGATGGGCACCCAGCCTAGCGGAAAGGTGACCGAGGGTCCCAGCCAATGGACGAACAGACTTAGGACGAAGCTCCCCTAAGATGGTGGCAAAAGCCTCTTCGACGGAGCCACTCGAGAGGTTCACAACCTCCCTGCTGCGCAGCAGGCTTTTCTTACGGCGTCGGGTGGCCTGGTGGTTGGGGCTGTTCATGAAACGAAGAGACTCAGGTGGAATGTATTCGGGGTCGTCCGAAAGGTGGTCTTGTTCACACTCATCCTGAGCGTCGCTGCTCTCCGACCCTTCGGGAGACTGGGAACCGGAACGCCGCTGCTGTTTCCCAGCGGCCGTGCGTGATGGAGTGCTCTGTCCGAGTCGATGAAAAAGCACGTTCGTGAAAACAGACCCGAGGTTGCCTTTGGGGAGAAGGAGACAGCGAGGACCACGAGGATGATCGCGATCGAGAGGAGGAGTTCCTCCTCCGTCCTCGTTTGATCGTCGGAGAAGATGGAAAAGATGATGGGGTGTCTCCTGGCTCGGGTTTCTCAGCTTTCTGATCGGAAAGAAGGGACATAATTGAATGAGATAACGCTGCGGGTGGGACAAGGGGACCCCGAGAAGGAAGTGAGGGAAGCGATGGAGCTTGCGGAAAACTCAAAAGGTGACACGTTGGCCTCGACATAGCCAGCTCCACCCAACAGGTTCTTCACAGTATGACGGCCTCTCAGCTGCTGTGTTTATTCCTTTGGGTCGCTTCGTTTTTTGTATGCTGCTTTTGTGAAGAGGCTACCGGCATCGAGGCGGGGACAATCAGCTCGCTCTCTCTTTTGGGCTCTGAACCGCTCCAGAACTATTTTCCAGTCGCTACGTTTTTAATGACTTATTATACTCAAGTTGATGGGGCTATGAGTAAAACGACAGCTTTGTTGGCTTTTCCAATGGGAAACCCGCCTCATGACGGTTGGCCCGTCCATGTCTATCTCCATGATGATCTTGGCCCCGGATACGAGTATTGGCATTGGCCTTTCCTTACCTCCGAAACATTCCATTACGCGAGGGCCTGGCATCAGGTTGGCACTTTTCTCCTTCTTTTCTTTCTCAATTTGACTAGCTTTTTTCCTATTCGAGTCGGGGGTTTGTATCAGTCGCGCCTTATGCCCCGGGTGTCGGCCTCTCAGAACCGTTTGCCTCGTCCTCTTCACTCTCTTCTGCGAGAAATGCTCGGGTTGTGCTGGACTTATTTTCCGCCATCGGGAAGGTGAGCGACTTTTTTGGGTCGCACGGTGAGCTCTCGGCCTCTGGTGTTTGGTGTCGCATTGATACCAATCGGATTATTTTGGGTGCTGAGGGCGCGTCTGCTGCGACCCTGATGCACTTGGCGGGGCGTTGGCGCTACATCACCGGGATGCAGGGCCTTCAGGTTGGTTGTTTTCTCCACCCAACGGTCTCATTTCTCGTTCAGGCACTCGTCGTCGACCGTTTCTATACGTCTCCCTCGGATTTTCTCTGGACTTTCTTGCCTCGTCTCTTTCCGCCATATGGCGGCTCAGCCGCGCCGTCTTCTCTGGCAGTCGTGGAAATGCTCAGCGTCTGGGCCTCGCAGCTTTGGTCAGCCGTCGGGGCAACATTTCGGGGAACTTTCGTCGATTCGTAGGTGCAAAGCCTCAGTGGAAGAGCTCCCACTGGATTTGTTTTTTACACGGAAAGCAATTGGCTTGTTCAACAAGCCCGAAACGACTTTGGCTGGGTCTGCCCGTTTCTTTTTGGTCGCGCCTGACGCGAGTTCCCCCAGGTCCCTGCCACTGATGAGAACGGCTGTTGTGTCCCAGTTCACGAACTTCGATGGTTCTGCCACGACCCCCACCATTGCCAATGCGCTATGGACGGCCATCACGACCGACCTCTCCCCAAACCAAAGGAGCGAGCTCGCCATAGCGAGGTGGATCTTCGCCCCTGCGATGGTCAACCTCATGCTTGTTCGGCTCAACGAAACCAGCCGCGACCAGCTTCTCACCGATCCGCTCTTCCAAGAGTATTTTGCCGGTCTTCCCTGTCTCTTGCTTTTTCGTCCGAACCATCTCGCTGTAGTCTCGGACCCTTACTGGGACCAAACTGCCGAAGAGCCGTTTGAGCCCAACCTTCCCCTGTACGCCGTCCATGAATTGAGCACCGCCCCGTCGGCCGGGTTCTATTGGGGCCTTTTCTCTCCCGCAGAGTTGTATGCCCAGACCGTCCTTCCAAAGTTCCGCTCGCTGGCAAACTGGGGTTGGAAGATCTATTCGTTCAGTGGGGTTGCCCCGTCCGGGCCGATCTCTCCGGTGGCCTCTCTGTCTTCCCGGGGGGTCGCCTTCTCGGACAACAGCTCGGCCCTGCTGGCAAGTGCGCCGAACCCCGACGAATATGCCACATCCTACCGCAATGGTGCAGGACTCAAATGGGTCATCGCCCAGCTCCAAGCAGCGATGTACGGGACCCAAGTTCCCTCTGAGCTCCATCCCTTGCGGATTCCAGGGTGGGTCTCACTTGTGCTCGTCATCTCCGGCTCAGCGCTTCTCGTTTGCATCCTGGCGGCCACAACTTACTTCTGTCGTGTGCCGATGTTAACCTATGTCTGTGTGGACGTCTGGTCGGTCAGTCATCTTTTCTCTATCAGCTTCGCAAAGGCTATCCGCGACCACAACCGACCGAGACTCTGCCCCCAGCGATCTACCCCGACCACTTCGTGGCCCCATATTCCGCGCCAGGGCTCATTCGTCGCGAGAGTCCCGCCAGCCCCGCCGTCCCTTCATAAACATTGGTTGGCAGGGACAGGGACCAAGAAACGGGTGATTACAACAAAACAACCACGCCCAGACGCTGTGGATATGTCGAGGGGCAAGGACGGGCGGGGATGCGTGCGTGGGCGGGCAGGGAGGGGGGGGGGGGGGGGGGGGGATGATCATGACTACTGAATTGCGTTTTTTTGAGGTTTGACGGCTGATACGAACCGTAGTCGAGCAAGGCCCATGTGCACCACCGCAATAGTCGAGTAGCGCTCGGCCTCCCACCCCCCACAGACCACGGGGCCCTGTTCGACTTTCGGTGGCAGGCCCCCGGGGGCCGAGGCCCACCCAAGGAAGTTCATGGCCCTTCCGTAGAGCGCTTTCCCTCTTCGTGGCCCTGGGCGCCTTTGGGGAGGGGAGAGACCCACTCGAGGACGTTCAGCACATCATCCAGCAGTGCCCCGCCGACGAAGAGCTGCGCAAGAAGGGCTGGGACCGCCTACATGCTGCTTTAGTGGCCCCGGACTGGCCGACTGGAGGCCCTGGGCGCCGACAGGTGGCAGATCATGATGATGAGGCCTGTGGCAGGCTGGGGGCGCTTGAGGGTCAACAGGATCACGGGGACTTCCTGGTCCAGGCCCAAGCACTCAGGCTCCAACTGTGGAGCGGCGGGATGGACCACAGCAAGGGGCCGGCGGGCGGGGGGCCCGGTGAGAGGCAGCATCGCGGCCACGCCAGGGACGGCTGCCTGCTGCATCCAACAGACTCGCGGCCACCACTACCTCTGCATAACAATAGACTGACCACCACCCTTGCAGGTGGGCGACGGCAGCGTCAGGCTCGCCGGGGAGGCTCAACCCGCAGGGAGGGGAGGGGAGGGAGGGAGGGAGGGAGGGAGGGGAGGGGAGGGAGGGAGGGAGGGGAGGGAGGGAGGGGAGGGAGGGAGGAGGGAGGGGAGGGAGGGGGAGGGGAGGGGAGGGAGGGGAGGAGGGGAGGGAGGGAGGGGGGAGGGGAGGGAGGGAGGGAGGGAGGGAGGGAGGGAGGAGGGGAGGGGAGGGAGGGGAGGGAGGAGGGAGGGGAGGGGAGGGGAGGAGGGAGGAGGAGGGAGGGGAGGGGGAGGGGGAGGGAGGGGAGGGAGGGGAGGGAGGGGAGGGGAGGGGAGGGAGGGAGGGAGGGAGGGAGGGAGGGAGGGGAGGGGAGGGAGGGAGGGAGGAGGGGAGGGAGGGAGGGGAGGGGAGGGGAGGGAGGGAGGGGAGGGGAGGGAGGGAGGGAGGGAGGGAGGGGAGGGAGGGGAGGGGAGGGGAGGAGGGAGGGAGGGAGGGAGGGGGGAGGGAGGGAGGGGAGGGGAGGGAGGGGGGAGGGAGGGAGGGAGGGAGGGGGAGGGAGGGGAGGAGGAGGAGGGGGAGTCTGAGGTCGTCGCTCTTCCTCTTTCCTTCTCCTTCTGATTTTGCTTCCGTGATGGCCCAGGTTGGAGGGGCGGGACTACAACGCCGGTCCTGACGCCGGGCCAGCGATGGAGGGGTGGTGATGAGGAGATTGTTTGCAAAGATGAGATGATTGGGTCGGGAAAGGGCGGAAAAACATTTTGTGAAATATGTCGACTGTGATTTCCCGAGCCTCCGGCTGCACTCCCACGAGACCGACTGGCTGGTTTTGGTGACGTCTTGTCAATTTCAATGCATTCCCCCGGGTTTGTCTCATGTCACCATTTTACAGTTCGACACGGAACTTCCGGTGGGAAGATGTTGCGTCTCTTCTGTTCGCTCCTTCTTCTGTTCGCTCTCGTTGATGCTGTGAGCACCAAAAATCACGCTGGTTGCAGTGGCGGAAAGTGCAGCCTTCGACCTCCGAAGGGTGGATTCAAAGGAAAACCCACAAAAAATGTATCAAACGACGAAGCGAAAATTTTGAGCTGCCTTGTATCTTGCAACGACAAGGAGATTGACTGCCTGAAGTCCGGACGAGATGCTTGCAAACCGGTTTGTCCTTTCTTGTCTGTGTCCCTCCTTTCTATTATTGTGTGCAGGGCCTTCTCTACAAGCCAAAAAGCGAGACTTTTTTTGCTTGTGTGGCCAATGCAACGATGAAATGCCATGATTCTTCCCTAAAGTGCTCAAACGCGTGCAGTCCGAAGGTTCAGCCTCTCATTTCTGCTGCATCCTCTGGGGGCAAAACGCCCTTCCTGTCGCATTGTTCCACAGCCGTCTGTTGGATCAGACCTCTTCGCACATCCAGTTCCTCCTAGTTCCAACAATGTGTCGAGCTGAGCTCTCAAACGTGCGGCCTTGGCCCTGATCAGACTGAAGGACTATCTCTGGATGACCTTTCAAGCTGCCTCTCGCAGGAGTTGAATTGGTGTGTGATCCAAAGTCTCCAATGTCGCGAAACTGCGGAGACCGCCCGTGCCCACTACTGTCTGGGTGTGATGGGCCAGTGCCTTCAATCCTCCCAGAAGGCCTTTGAAGATCATTGCATTCGATTCTGCAACACCACGTCCCCAAGCGCCAACAACGCGACAAATCTCCCTGTTCAGCAGTGCCAATATGGGTGCTTGTCCAAATTGGTGCAATCGAACTGCACGTCCCTCTTTTCCAGCTGTGCAAGTGAACAAATGATTGGTCCGCTTTTGATCTGCAGTTGAGTCACCGCTCTTAGAGAATATGCGGTGGCCCTCGCTGACCGGACCCTTCCAGCCAAAACCTGCCCCGGATCAGGGCAACGCGACATCAACTCCGACCCTCCCGCCACATCAGTCGACACCCGGGGATCACGTGGCTCCTCCTGTCTGCGTTTGAGGATTGCCTCGTTCTGAATTCCATGCCTGCAGGCTCAACCTTCGGACTCGCTGATCCAGCGCCCGCCCGCCCAAGCCACGCCTCCGCGCAATGTCCTTCCCGCTCCGCAATCCCAGCCCCAGCCCCAGCCCCAGCCCCAGCCCCAGCCCCAGCCCCAGCCCCAGCCCCAGCCCCAGCCCCAGCCCCAGCCCCAGCCGGCAGCCCCGGTCTGTACTCGCTTGGTCATCTGATCGATCCCGTTTGAAACCATCCGAAAACAGGATGCGACTCATCAAAAAGTCCAAAAGCCGCAAAAGCAACCCGTAAATGGTCTGTCCCAAACGAGATCATCGTCTTCATGTTCATGAAGAGATCGTGGGACAACGGGCCGTCAACCCACGGCCCGCCGATGAAATGCAGGATCCTGACCTGGACGACCAGAGCGAGGATGGCCAACAGATCGCCCCCCTTCGGACCGGGCATCAAATGGCCTCCGCAAAGAAACCCAAGCGCGTGGCCCAATTGGAGCGCTCGCTCGAGGTGGATGACGAAGAGGTGGTTAGCGGCCAGCAGGCTCTCCGGTCTGGGTCCCAAATGGGGCGCGAGGACGACGAGGACCCCGACGAAACCGCCCCGCTCCGCCTGAAGGACAAGTTGAAGTCCAAGAAGCCTGGTCAGCCGAAGCGTGTGGCCCAACTCGAACGCGCACATTCGCTCGAGAATGGGGAGGACGCTGACGAAGAACAGACGCCCACACCGCTCCGCCTCAAGGACAAGATGCAGAAGGGAGGCATGCCGCGGCGTGTGGCTCAGCTGGAGCGCACGCGTCCTCTCGAGGAGGAGGAGGAGGAGGAGGAGGACGCGGAAGCCCTGGAAGACGTGGAGGAGGATGAGCTCCTCGATGATGAGTTCGTTGAGGATGAGTAAGCTTGCGCGACCTCCCTCCTTCCCGAAAACAAGGCCCGAAATTTCTCTTTCCTCTTGACAATGCGAATGAACAGCAAGTCTTTTCACGAGAACCGTTTTCCATGCGACTTCAGGTACAATAGATACCCAAGCCAAAGGAGAAGTGCGAGGCTGACCGCGGTCAGGCCCACAATGGTCCAGACGACCGTCTCTTGGACGCCCGCCTCGTAAACATAAATCTTGAGAGAGTGGGAGTGGTGATGCATGCTGATGCCAAGCAGTAGCAAGCCAGACCTTGAATTCCGTGGTGAGGACGCAGTGAGTGTCAGTGTAGGCATGCACTCGGAAGTGGAAGAGCTCTTCCCCAGAGAAAGTCAGCGAATCGTAACGTGAAGCGTTCAACAGGAACCGTTGCATCTGCCGAAGGGAAGCAGAAAACGGGTCACAAACAAGAACGGTGCGGAGAGACGGACCGCGGTGCTGTTGGAGCAATCAGGCGCCCCGGAGCTGTTATAACAGTAGTCCTTTCGTCCGTTCAGCTCCACCAGTGTGTAGTTGTCGAGGTAGGGGGTGTCTGGCCAACCATCCGTCAGAACCAGAAACTGTGACGCATCCCGTGCCGTGAAACCAAGGAAGGACAAGACGAGGCAAACCTGTGGGGTATACCCATCCGAGTAGTACACTCGGAAGACCCGCTCGGTGCAGTCCGAGTCGGCGACGAGGGGCGACACCTTCATGTCATCCGTGCAGCCGCAATCGGAGTGGCTCGTCTTGTCCAGACACTGCTTGAATGTGCCCGTTTGTTGGGAACGCTTGTCGGTGTTGAAGCGCCTGCGAATGCCGGTCGGAGCCAAAGAGGCCAAGAATTACAATCCGTTTGTGGTTCCACACGGAAACACAGACTTGGGCTGCGAAGGATCGGCATTGTAGATGTTGTCCGAGATGGGAATCCCACGGCCGAGAGATGACGGGGGGCGGTAGTTTGTGGGGAGGGTCGCCAGCAGCGGCGTGCCGTCAGAGGAGGCGGGATCGCCGGTCAGCATGTCCTCGTCGGTGACTGAGTGGAGGCGGCGGCATGATCGTGACGCAGGAAGAAAAGGAGCGGTGCATGCAGACAGGGCATCACGGTCTGGATCCTCTTGCTGGGGGGACACCGCGCCTGCACAGGGACGTGCACCGCGAAGTCGGTGCAGCGGAGACTGGCATCGGACGTCTGCGTGAGGTTGTGGCGTCAGAACAGAGAAGATCAAGCGGGGGGACGGGCCTGGATGGTGACCGTCCCGGCACCCTGGTTCTTGGCCGGCTTGGTGGTGAGGGTCACATTGTAATTGATGAGGTCCGACGCGACGTTAATCGACGGTTGGGAAAGAGAGAGAATGAACACCTGGAGAATAACGAAGCCAATAAAGAACGGTCCGTAGCGGGGCGGAAGAAACAGACATCGGGGTTGGTGACAGCTGAGATGACGGTGGTCGTATGCGGAGACACGGAGAGGGAGACATTGAGCGAGTCGGGCCGATCGAAGAAACGAGTCGCAAAGGATGAGGCCGAGAAGGTCTGGCCGAACGGGATGGCGATGAAGGCGAGAGCAAGAATGCGGCAGACCGAGAACGGGCATGGCGGAGAAATGACGCGCCAGCCTCGCTGCCGGAAGCTGGGCGAGAAGACCGGCGATTCGGTGTGGCCGGGCATGCCGTGATAGAGGGACCACATCCCTAGAATGGGTTGGGAGGGGCGAAGACGGAGGGATACCGACCTGGGCCAACATCGGCTTCTTGGACGGCCACATCCGCGTTGCCCACCGGGACGACCTCAGCGTGGGTGCCGTTGACCACGTTGACCACCTTCAGGGTGACGTTGGGCCAGGCCAAGTCCCGGCCCGCGCCCAGCCGGCCGGCATATGTCAGCTCCAGGATGGCGTCAACGTGGCCCGGATGGAAGTGCATCTCATCCGTGGTGTTGCGGGTGGCGTTCACAGTGCCCACGAGTGACACACAGTGCCCCAGGGCAGTTGGGTGGGGGTGCGTAACGAATCGATAGTGGGACGAGAGGGCCGACGAAGTGAAGTAGTCCGTTGCCGGCGCACAACCGGTGAAGGTGGGCGAGGGGATCAGCTTGAGCCGTTGATAAGACCGGGGGCGAGCCTGGGGTGAGGTGGAGGGGTGGTGGTAGGGGGTGGCGAGAGAACAATTTCATCAGCCACAACTCAAAATGCCTCGCCCAACGAAGACAAACACCGGCCAGAAGGGGCATCGCCCCCCCCCCCCCCCCCCCCCCCATCCACACACACCCCACATCCACACACACCCTCCCCACCGGACCTCCTCGATGTAGGGGCGCCCGTCGAACAGGTACCAATTGCCGGAAGACCATGTCCACTCGCCCGAGCGGCACCCGTTCTCGCCGAAGACCAGCCGCCCCTCGACGTGGGTCTCGTTGAAAACGGACTCGATGACCACGGCCGCCCACTCGTTGTGCAGCTTCATCAGGATGGTCCGCGAGCGGTCGCTCGGCAGCCAGTAGGCCGTCGAGGACTTGGTGCTGGATGTGTAGCAGACAGGGTTGCCTGACACGGCAGAAAAAGGGGAGGATCGAGAAGAAGGCGGGCGCGATCTGAGATGGATGACTGCGCTGGGCAAAGAGAGTCTCGAAAATGCCGGCGGGAGGGAACGCATCCCACGCATGGAATGGAACAGACTGGATGCAGTCGAAGGCGTCGTTCCAGGGTCCCCTCCACCGCCAGGGTCCCCTCCACCGCCAGAAGGAGGCGTCCCGCCACCGCCACCGCCACCGCCACCGCCGGAGGTGTCGGTGGCCTCCTTGTCGCCGAGGCACAGCAGCACGGGCACCCCCTTGGCGCATTGGGAGCGCCCCTGGGAAGCCGCGTACGCGACAAAGCCGGGGGTCACCTGGGCGATCAGGTAGGGCGCACTCAGGGCGGGGCACTCGGTCGCGGGGCAAACGGCCAGCGCGCCCGTTGAGGAGCCGCCCACGTTGACAACGGCCTCCCCCGAGATCGGGTCGATCGCGACCAGCCGGCCTGGGGGTGGGGTGAACAGAGCACCGCTCATCCTCCTTTCATCTGCTTATTGTTTGCCCGAAGCCCACAAACAGCAAACAAACAGCAAACAAACAGCAAACAAACAGCAAACAAACAGCAAACAAACAGCAAACAAACAGCAAACAAACAGCAAACAAACAGCAAACAAACAGCAAACAAACAGCAAACAAACAAGCAGCCAATCGACAGACCGGAGCCGAGGTGTTCGAGCCCTGGCCACGTCTCGGCGCTCGCGTTCGCGGCTCGGACACGGACCCCGTCGCCCACCCCTCCGTCGCCCCGTGGGCGGAGTCCCGCCGCGACGTCTTGTTTCAGGGCCGCCACGGTGGCAGCCGAGTCGGCGGTGAGCTTCATGTTGGCGAGGTTGTATGTGGCGGCCGCAAAGGCCGAGCCCTGGGTGAACCAGGCCCCCAGCTGAGCAACCGAGAAGCCGCAGCGGGCGCAGGGTGTCGACAAGCTGGGAGGGGGAGGGGAGGGATGGGAGAAGAGGGAGGTGTGTGTGTGTGTGTGTGTCTGTGTGTCGAGAAAAGAAGGAAAGAAGTCACGGGAAAACAAAAACCAGAGAGGTAGAAGTGTGTTGGAGAACGGCGGTGTTGAGAGGGAGAGGGAGGCAGGAGAGGGAGGGAGAGGCAGAGGGGCGGGCAGATCGGTTGGCGAGACGCAGCAAGCAGCAGACCTGACGTTCCACGTGCTCAGCCCGATCTCGCTCCACGCGTCGGGCACTCCCTGCACATGGAGCCGGCCTCCATTGAGGCAGCCCGGGCGCAGGGTGACCTTCTCGTCTTGCCGCGAGGGGACCACCAGGCAGAGGGCATGGCCCGAGGGGGCGACGTGTCGGTCGGCGCTGGGGTCGGCCGGGTCGGCGAGGCCCAAGGGCGCCAAGCCGGCCTGCACGTCGAGCTGCTGGGCTGAGGAGGAGGCCTGGTTGGTGGACCCGGGGTGGTCCAGCCAGCTGCCCAGGGGGGACTCGTCGAACGTTCGGACACCTGCAGGAAAGGGATTTCGTTGGGTTGGTTGATTGATGACGTGGGAATTCAAATGGGCGCTTCCAGAACGAGCGGGAACGGCCCCACTCGTAACGAAGCGACGACGAGCGGCCGAAAGTGTTGGCGGTGGGGGCAGGTCGGCGGACCCGTGAGGGGCAGCACCTCGGAGATGCTGAGGGCGGGCACTTGGAGAGATGCGGAATCCTTGAGGATGGTTTGTGGCCAGGCGGCCTCGCCCCCCATGGGGCTGACGCTGGTGTTGTAGAGGTACGTGGCCAGCAGGGGGAAGGTCAGGGCGACCAGGCGGGACC
This sequence comes from Paratrimastix pyriformis, assembly GCA_027972325.1. Classification (NCBI taxonomy): domain Eukaryota; phylum Preaxostyla; family Paratrimastigidae; genus Paratrimastix; species Paratrimastix pyriformis. Next base: position 132,383 of record JAPMOS010000088.1, on the reverse strand, counting down.
GAACGAAGAGGATCGTGCCTGGCCGAGGGCGTGGCGGGCGGAGCAGAAGCGATGAAGCCAGGACATCCCCAACAGAACAGCGGGATCATCGGGCCAACGCATGGCTGCCCACCGCCAGACCGATATTGAGACGAGCCAGGGAGAGAGGCGCCGGCACGGCTGTGAAGCGGCCCCCGACGGCCGTGGCGGCGCCGTCGAGGGCAGGCAGGAGGGACGCGTTGTAGTAGGAGTGAAGAGGCGCAGGAACCTGAGCGGGCGGGGTGGTGAGGGAGGGGTGGTGAGGGGTGTGCACATGAGGGGCGCAAGCGGTCGGTCCAGACTAGGCCGCACCCCAGCCGGGGGCTGCTTTCCCGCACCGCACACAGGCCGGCGGCCCAGACCTGGACAAAGTGCTGCAGGCCGCAGCGCCCGAAGATGACTCGCCCATCGGAGGTTACCAGGGCCATGATGCCGCCTGCAGATGAGCACCCGAAAGGGGTGAAGCAGAGCCGATTCCACAAACCTATTCCCGCCAACGCACTCCCCCCAACGCACCTCAGTGAGGTCGCGGGACGGACCGGAGAAGTCGGTGCTGGCAAAGTCGACGTAGCGTTCGTCCGCGTCGTCGTGGTTCGTCTCGGCCTCCAAAACGCTCGCCTCAGCCGCATGGGGGTTGCTCGAATCGATCACAAGCGGAGAGTCTGCGCGCAGAAGGAACGAGGGGAGGGATGTATGAGGGAGGGGGCGGCATGAAGGGTTTTCGGACCGAAAATCGAGTCCAAATGGCGGAGGCGCATCCGGGTCGCCACTGTGGGAATCAACGGCGGGATCTGCCACCGGAAGGGGAAAACGACGAGAGGGGTGAGAGGGGTGAAGTGGTGGGAATGAAGGGGATGAAGGGGCTGAGGGGGGTGAAGGGGGTGAAGGGGCTGAGGGGTGTGTGAGGTCGGGCTGGCATGAGAAGCGGCCGGGAGGGCTGGCGCAGACAGCACTCAGCTTGTGTGCCTGGCGGAATGTCGTGGCCCCGTCGACACTGATCCACAAGCCGGTCCCTGATGGTGGGGTGGTATGGGTGAAGGGTGAAGGTGGCGATGCCGAACGCGATGACCAGCGCCCACCAACCTGCGGCGTAGATCTCAGTCCCGGTCACGTGGACCCTAAGCAGGTTGAAGTGCTCGCCGACTGGAAAGACCATGGCCCCCACCGCGTAGGCGGCACAGTTGCGGTACGAATCGCACAGGGTGCTGTCCGCCTCGTTGGGGAAGTGGAACCGCACGATGCGCGAGTTGTGGCCTGAGGATGAAGGGATCAATCAGTGTGTGTCGTAAAGAAGGTGTGCGCCAAGATCCAAGCAACATGCCTGGGGTTGGCTTTGATCTTGGCGTGATGGTCGAGGGAAGAGCAGTGAACAGCCCCAGACACGCACGAGGGCGCGGCTGGACCTTCATGATTGCCAGCGATCAGAAAGACGACCGCCCCACGGTCATACAGCAAGGCGGCGTCGATGAAGCGCTCGCCGGGCCACATCTCGATCCGGGTGGAGTCGCTCAGGACGGGGTTGGTCGTGGTCGGGATGGTGGAGGTCGCAGCCGCGGTCGCAGTGGTGATTGTCGTCCAGCTTCGGTGCGCCAAGGAGCAACTGACGGAGGCCTGGAGGGAGACAGGAGAGGTGAGCAAAACTGAGCTCCATTCATCAAATGACAATCCCCCCCCCCCCCCCCCCCCATCGTCATCATCATCCAATCGTCATCATCATCCAATCGTCGTCGTCGTCGTCGTCGTCGTCGTCGTCATCATCATCGTGGTCGTCGGCGTCGGCGTCGTCATCCAGTCCTCATCATCCAATCATCACCATCACCACCATCACCTGCCAACGGACCTCCGTGGCCGAGAAAAGCAGCACACAGTCGTCCAGCGCGTTGGGCAGGCACAAGGACCGGCGCACCAGAGAGACGCTCCACCGGTTGGGCACATCGCGCGCGTCGACGGCACCGATCCCCGTATTGGTGAGGGGCGTCCACAGGGGGCAAACCCTGAAACAGTGCAGATGCAGAGCGGAAGATCACCAACCGACCATTCATTCAGATCCGCAGATCCTCAGACACAGAGACACGGGGGGGGGGGGGGGGGGGGGGGGGTCAGACCCGCCGGGAGGTATTCTTGGCGGCCCGGTCGGCGATGACAAGCCCCCCGCTGTTCAGCACCATCAGCACATTCTCAGCGACCACCACGTTCCACACCTGCAGGCCGGCGCACCGAGTGGCGGGCAAGCCATAGCAGATGGAGCCCCGCTCGACGACAAGCCCCGCCGAATTGACGGCCCCGCTGGCGGCGAGCAGGTCGGGGCGGAGCAGGTTGGCCCAGCGGGTGTCGAACGGGTGCGACGAACGGAAGATGGGCGGCTGGGCCGTGAAAAGGGTCTCCGTCAGGGCCACCAGGCCGCCCAGGTAGTTCGACAGGGTCGCTGGCGGATGGGCCGGCTGAGTGGGGGGACAAAGCACGGAAGAGGGACAGACGCGGTGCGGGTGGGCTATTCCGAAGGGCCTCGAGCGTCGAGGGTGGGGACCACTCGATCATCTCCCAAAAGGCGATCTGGGCATCCATGGAGCAGGGGTGGTAGCGCACGTGGACCCGGTTGGGCAGGAAGTTCAGCGAGCGGATGGTTTGTGTGGTGGAGGCCTCGTCGAGCGTGCCCCTGGTCTCACGCACGCGCACGCACGCACACATAAACAAAAACAAAACAAGCAGAGGTTCAAAAACGCGTCGGGGGCTGGCGGCAGACCAATCCTCGAGCCAGCGGGCGATGCTGTAGGGAATCTCGCGTGTCGCTGCGCCACAACCATTGGAGCCGACCCCACGGCTGCTGACGATCAAAGTGCCAGCCCCCACCGTCGCGGAGGCGCGGAAGGAGATCAGCCAGGCACCAGCGAGCTCGTTGTAGGTCGGGGTGCCGAGGGAGGCGAACGGCGCCGGGACGGAGGTGTTCGAGATGCTCAGGATGGGCACCTCGCCCAGCGTGTGGAGCTCCTGGGGGATGCAGACAGGTTGATCCGAGAAAGGTGAATGAGGAGTTCAGCTGTATGTGCTTCCGTGTGCTTCCGTGTGCTTCCGTGTGCTTCCGTGTGCTTCCGTGTGCTTGTGTCTGCGTTTGTGTTGGACAGCGGATGGAAGAAGAACGATGTAGGGTGCGAAGCGATGGACGGCAGGGAAAGACCCAGACTGCAGAGTGGCGGGAGGTTGCTGAAAGTTCTGATCAAGCGTGTCTGTGTGTGTGTGAGTGTGGGGGGGGGGGGGGGGGGGTGAAACACGCTGCGGACGTGGGTCAGGCCGCGGATGAGGGCGTTCTGGCTGCTGCCCATCATCCGCAGATCGGTGGTGCGGGCGCTGGTCACCTGCACGAAAATGGTCCCCGTGCTGTTGGGCGTGAAAGCCAGTTGGTCGTGCCAGTACTGCCACACCGGGGTGGAGCTGCTCCAGTCGGCCGGAAAGAGCCCCACCCGGAACTCATAGCAATCTTTGGCGGGCTCCACGTAAAACGCCAGGGTCGCTTCTGATGCGGCGTGACCCGAGAGGGTCGCCCAAGAAGTGTTGAAGAGACTCGGGGTGGAGAGACTGGAATCGCGGCTGGTGGCCTGGGCCGAGTATTGGTCGGACACGTAAACGTGGACCTCCTTCCAGCCAGGCGTGATGAACTGGAAGGAAAAATGGCACTGAAAAGTCCAATAGGAGTGGCTGGGATGCGAATTGTAGGAGTCCGGAGCACCTGACGTGGTCAGATCCTGGGCGTTCTCCATGTTATAATAATAAACGAGTGGATGGGTGGCGAGGCTGTGATCATCACTCAGAGAAAAGCTTGCGCAGGCATTTATAGTAACCGCTGCAGGAAATGAGAAAGGCGAGAAACAGGACGGAGACAGACTCGAAAAAACATAGATGGGATCGGAAGACGCTGAATAGACAACAACTGGTGTTGGAGGATAGAGAGAGCCGGAGACAAGGGAAAACAAAAGAAAAACAAGCAGGGTCACCGAAGACAAGCGAGGCAGGATTGAAAATGCATTCCGGAATCGAAGCATAGTCAATATCCCCCTCTGGTTCTTAAAACTGTCTTTGGGTTGGGTGGCAAAGTTTGGGTGATGCGTGCCGAGGCCGATTTAAGTCTTCTGGATGATGTTGATGACGTTGATGCTGAACCTGACCCTGAATACTGGAACCCTTTATTGAGACAGTCTCGTAGTTCAGCACCAACCGCAAATTTGTTTGGTGGCCTCCCCGAATATTCAATCTACAGGCCGGGGGCGTCGCAAAACGATCTCTCAGCCCTCTTATCCAGTGACCCATTTTCGAGATCTGGCCCTCGTCGGCTCCAGATGCCCCCTCCGCGCAGCCCCTCGCCCCGGCCGTCCGATGGGCCCACCCACTACACCAACTTGACTTCCACCCAACTGTCGTGCAACGGTCCGGTTCCATCACCACGCCGGGCGCACTGCGCCTGTACGTTGAATGGTGGCCTGGTCATCTTCGGGGGCAGCATCCGGACGGGCCCATCGCAAGCCGCCCAGGCCGTGAATGACCTGTGGCAACTGTCACCCGAGGGCCAGTCTGCCCCTGATTTCACAATATTCCGTGTTTAAGCGACTCGTTTAGGTGGCACCAGCTTCTCGCCCGTGGCCCGGCGCCCTCGCCGCGCCACTACCATTCGGGCATCGCCTGGGGCGAGAGCCGGCTGGTGGTCTATGGAGGCTCGGATCTTTCGGCTTCCCCGGAATTCGATCGATCCTGTTGGATTTACGACGCTGAGGCGCACACGTGGGCCGAGCGCAAACCGAATGAGCCGCGTTGCCCAGGCGGTGCCGTCGGTGGTGGGGCGACACCAGGCCCGCAGCCATTCGTCCCCGCCCCACGCGGCTCAGCCGGCCGGAACGTCTCACATCCCTTCCCCTTCGTCCAATAGAAATCTGTCCCCCCGGGCGCCGCGCGCACAGCGCCGTGTTTTTCGATTCACCGGAGAACGGAGTTTTCGGGAAGGGCGAGAAGATGATCGTTTTCGGGGGCTGGGATTGCCGCCAGTACTTTGACGATCTCCTCGTCTGTGTCCCGCCCTCCATCCCCACCAAGCCGCACCACCTCCGACCCTCCCTCTCGTGTGCATAGGTCTATGACCTGGCTCGCGACGTGTGGTGCCAGTTGGTGCCGCCGACCCCCTTGCATCCGCGCCCCAGCCCGCGCGCCTCCCACTCGGCCTGCGTGGTGGGGACGGACATGTTTGTCTTCGGGGGCATCCTGGCGGACAGCTCATACACGGCCGAACTGTGGGTGCTGGACTTGGTCACGGGCCACTGGACCCGGGCGGGCAGCGGGTGCCCCCTGCCCCTGCAGCCGGTCCGGCTGGAGGCCGAGCAGCCCCCCCATGGCCGGCCCCTGGAGGAGGAAGTCCTGCAGACGGATCTCCTGGAGCCCGCGCCCCGGGCTGGCCATCGTATGGTCGCCCTGGACGGGCGCAACCCTGTCGTTGTGGCGGGCCGGGGCCGCGAAGGCCGCTTCGGGGATGCCTGGATGTACCTCGTCAGGTCCGCCATCATCCCCCGTGCAGCTCGACCACATCCTCCTCATCATCACCTTACGTCGGCCACCCACACAGTCACACAGACTCATACCAATTCCAATTCGCATCCTACCCCCTCCCGCACTTGTAGCCAAAACCTGTGGCTTCCCCTGGCCCCGCCAGACACGTTCCCCCGCTCCCAGTGCGCCTCGCTGTGCCCCGTGCCCGCGGCCCCCGACTCTCCATCCGCCTCTGGGGACCCGGAGCCGGGCGGCAAGGCCCTGCTCCCGCGAGGCCGGCTCTTCGGCGGGGACCTGGGCGCAACGGACACCAACGCCGTCTACGAGTTCGCCATCGGGTTTGTCTCGCCCCTGGTCTACCTGCACGCCGACCGGGCCGTGACCTGGGAGGTCTGTCACGCCGCGTCCTTTCGGTTCCTCATACCCGGTCCCGCAGGCGTCCTGCAACCGGGGCGGCCTGCTCTGCGAGATTCGCACCGTGCCGGCAGGTCACATCTGCTTCGGCCCCAAGCGGCTCTCCCTGAAGACTGAACGACTCTCCCTCGAAGGTCGCCCATCCCTCACGTTCCCGAACCTGACGGCCTCCCTTATATGACCCGGTGTTCCTCACTGATATTCTCATTTGCTCGCGCCCTCTTCCGATCCCCAACCCCAGACAACTTCCCCTTCGGCTGCTACGAGGTATGTGTCTCGCTTGAGTGCGCCCCTTCTGTCCGGGCCTCCCTGACCATCATTCTGGGCCACCCGCCCGCCCCGGCGCCGATCTCGGGTCCCAGCGGACTTCCACCCCAAGTTGGCGCTCCGAGCGGGTCCGCGCCGAGACGAGGCAACAAGGAGCGTGACGATGGGGGCGGGGCAGAGGCGGGCTCGAAGAAGGACGGGTGCGAGGAGGACCTGGAGGAGGAGAGCGATGGCAGTTCGGATCGGGATGATGATAAACCCGCCCCCGCCACGCGGGACGGCACGAACGCTGCCTCGTCCTCGGAGAGCAGCCAGGAGGAGACGGGATCCGTGGTCGCGCCCGATGGTCTGCTCCTGCCCGTTCGGAGTCCCGAGGGACCTTCATGTCGCCATGCGTCGGTCATCACGTGTCAGTTGCGTCGCCATGCGTCGTTGCGTACCGTTCCGTGTCGTGCTGAGTCATGTGCCTGCCGAGGATGAAGTTGGACCGTGATGTGCATCGAGGGGGGCGGCAAGGATTTGGGCTTTCTTTCCCCCCCGAGGTCACCCCTGGGCCCTTGCTGTTTGGGTTGTCGGGTGCCCCGTAGCTGCCGCGAGCGGAGGGGAGAAGGATGAACTGACCGGGGGTCCGCCCGACCTCGCTCTGCTCTTCCGGGCCCTCGGCCCCGCCTTCGACCTGCTGGGCATCTACGACGACATGGCGCCTCGGCTCCTGCCCGACTCGGCGGCCCCCGGCCACGCGGCGCCCGCCCTCCGCTCGGCCAAGTTCGTCGCCGGACTTCGCGACTGGGCCGCAGAGGGCCAACCGGCACGGCCCGCCGACCGGCCCTGCCTGGGAGAGGCCGATCTTCCCGATCTGCTCGGGGTCAAGGTCCCGCCCCCCCTCCACTCACCAAATCCCTGGCTCACCGACCGCCCACAGCCCATCTCGATGCCGCCCTCCGCCAACCGCCTGCCGGCCCGTTATCACGCGGCCCTGCTGGAGTTCTTGGGCCAGTGCCTGTGGCCAGACGCGGAGGCTGCTTGGCGGCTGTCCGAGGCGCGGGCCGAGTGCGGCCGACGGGGAGCCGCGGTCGCCACAGAGGCGGAGGAACTGCGTGGGGTGGAGGAGAAGACGCCCCTGGGGGCCCGTGGTCTGCCGCCTCACCCCGACCCCTCCTCGCCCTTCATTTCATTTCAATCGCTTCTCCTTCCTCCTCGTCTCCCGCAGGCACGCCGGCTCTGCCCCTTTCCGAGTACAAGTCGCTCATCGGCCGTCTGGAGCCACTGCGCGGGTCCTCGCTGGCCCATCTGCACCAGTGGCGTCAGGCGCTCCACGGGCTGGGCTGCCTCCTGTGCCCCGACTCGGAGTTCGCCCGCAGTGTGCCGGCCCCTGGGCCCCTGGCCTCCGCTCACCCGGCAACGGCCGGTTCAGACGAGGCTGCGGCGCTGCCCGCTGCTGCTGGTGAAGGAGCGACCGCCGGCCCACCCGCGTCCCCCGCCCCGAGCGCACGCACACCCTCAACAGCTGCCGCTGCTCCGCCGGCACCAGCAACGCCAAGTCCCGCGGCGGCTGGTGATGCACTCCTTGCGGCCGCTTCGCCGCAGGATCCGGCCGTCAGCGCGGCAGGTGCGCCACCTGTCCCGGCCACCCCCGTCGGCACCCCGGCAACGGCCTCGGCTCCAGTCGGCGAGGAGCCTCTGCGAAAACTGCTGGGTATCGCCGCCCAGGGGTCCGCCTCCCCGGCGGCTTCCCAAGCCCCGCTCGGCGTCCCGGCGGGATGGCAGGCCGTCCGGGGGCGAGTCGAGGATGAAGTGGGGCGCAGCCGGGCCGCCGCGCGGCAGATCGAGGAGAACCTCAACGAGATCGAGGTTCGCGTCCCTCCCTCCTTCCGCTCCACCCCGGTCGCGGAATGAGTGAATCTTCTTGGTGGGGTCTTTGGCAACTTCTCATCACGTCGCCGGTTTCCCCAGGAGCGGCATCAGCGCCAACTGCAACGGCGGGCGGCTGTGAGCCACCGGATTGAGAAGCTGCGGGCCAAACTGCGGCGCGCGGAGGAGGAGGAGCAGCGACTCGCGGCTGCTGTCTGTCCCGCCCGCCAGCCCGCCTGAAGCACCCTGATACGCTGCCTCTGCTCAATGGCCACGCACCCGATCGCTGGCTCTGCCCTCCCTCGATCGTTCATTTCGCGCCCTTGGCTTTTTTGGTGGCTCGTGTGCGTGTCCGCGCCGCCCAGCTGGGGACTTACGACCAGGAGGCGCCCATCCGGCGCGAGGTCGTGTCCCTCGTGCGGGCCTCTCGGGCGCAGTGGTCTCTCGCCCAGGCTCACGCGGACGCGTTGCTGGTCTGCCCGGAGGGATCGCGGGGGCCAAACCCAGCCTCCCCGCTTCGAGCGTTCCTTCCCGCATCCATCCTGTCCCTTCATCAGCATCATCATCATCCAGATCATCATCAGCATCATCATCATCATCCAGATCATCATCATCATCCAGATCATCATCATCATCATGGCATCTGTTTTCGATGGGCGGCCCGTGGGGGCGTGACGACCTGTGGATGGAGGCGCCCCTGGAGGCCCAAGGGCGGGCGACCCAGGGCGAGTATCGCCAGCTGGTGGAAACCCTGACCGGCTGCTACCGGGATTCCCTCGCTCTGGAGGTCTGCCCCGCCTTGACATATCGGCACTCGGGGCGGAGGTGTTGCTTTTGTCCTGAGAGGGAAGGAAGAGAAAGGGTGGGGGGAGGGGAAGGGCGAGGGAAACGAGCTTCCCGAATGTTGCATCCGGCTCATGTTTCACTTCCACCCAACAAGCCGCTCCCAGCTCCGAACTTTTCTCACCTTCCACCCTGACGTGCGTGGTGACTGCTCGTTGTCCCCTCTTTGCGGGTATGGCGGGTCTGGTCACCTCTTTGCACGCAGGCCAACGTGGCGCGGGCCAACCTGGCGGGCCTGGCCAAAGAGCGGTTTGTTCGCCGGAAGGCCCTCGACCGGGTCCGAGCCGAATACTCCACCTGTCAGGTCAGCCCCGCTCGCCTTGCTGGTCGATGGAATCGTCCATATATATGTGCTTCGAAGGCCCGAACTAACCCCCTCTGGCCCCACCGGACTGCGGGGCAGGATCTTCTGCTCTTCGAGGACTGCGACCGGCTGGCGGCTCAGCAGAACCAGCTGCTGGCCCGTCTCGAGGCCATCGGCGCCGAGGTTGCGGCCAACCAGGCGGCCCTCGCCCAGATCGGGGCCGTGACGGGCATCCTCGGCACGGCCGCGCCCCCCGCCGGCGTCACACCGCCCTTAGAGGACCGGGCCAGCGAATGTTCCCCGACGTCTTCGACCCCGCCGGGAAGGACGCCTGCCGATGACGAGGCCACCGAGAGCGGGGTCAGTAGCGCCGTGACGCCGGCGCCGGAGGCCGATGATCCCGTGGCCCTGCTGGCCGCCCGGGCGCGAGCCGAGTGCAAGTCGCTCCAGTGCCAAAGTCCGTCCGCGCCATGCATGCATTCTTTGCCTTGCCTCTCTTCTCTGGTGGCACCTGTGTCTCCGCATCCTCCATGCGCCCATGTTCATGCGCTCTCTGCGATCTTGCTTCGTCGCCCTGCCGCCCCACCGCACGCATCAGGGGAACTGGACGAGGCCAACACCCGGCGGGCGGTCGCAGAGTCGCTGGCGGACGAGCTGGACGACCAGCTGCGGCGCCTCAAGCGGCTGGTGCCCGACGAGGTGCCCCCCGAGTTCTGCTGCCCCATCACCCAAGGTCTGTCCCGCTGCCGAGCGCGAGCTGGCAGCCGGGGACAGCAAACCATAACCCCGATCCTCTTCTGGCAACGCTCGCTCCACAATGGCGCATTCGTTCTCGGCTGCTTTGAATTCACCGCGTGTTCTCTCGGATGCGCTCGTCCCCCCAGAGATCATGTCCGACTGCGTCGTGGCCAGCGACGGGGGTCTGTCGCCCTGCCTCCCCTTGCGACTCCTTCTCCGTCCGAATGGCGGTTCATTTTTGCTGGTGGTGTCCGTGCCCCCCGTTGGCAGAGACCTACGAGCGGGTCGCCATCACGCGCTGGCTGCAGCAGAACGCACGGTCTCCGCTCCACGGCACGCCCATGTCCAGCGGCCAGCTGCTCTTCCCCAACCGGAGCCTGGTCCGGCACGCACCACCGCCATCTGGGGCGGGGGAGAGGGATGAGAGTCGGGGGGGAGAGTCGGGACGGAAACTGTATGGTGGTTTGTCGAGCTGTCCTAAAGTGGCGTCCTTTGGCTGGTTTGGCGGCGCAGAAGCGGCTCATCGACGACTTTAAGCTGAAGTACGAGCCCCTGCTGGCGGACGGTGGCGACCTCCCCGAGGCCACCAAGCCGCCCCAGACCCAAGGCCCCGCTTCCCCGAGTTAAAACACCACGCGTGAAGAGACGGTTGTGTTTCCTGTTCTTTTTGGTCCGATGGACCCCAAGTTACAGGGGGCCATCCGACCCGGGGGCGGCAGACTCCTCGGCGATCGTCCCGTGGAGTTCGCTCAGCACCCAGCTGAATTGCCCCGACCAGGCGCCCACCTCGCGCCCGGGGACCCGCAGAAACACATGCGATTGGCGACAGCGACCCAGCTCGTGTGAGCGTGCGGAGCCACGGCCCCGGCCCCGGCCCCGGCCCCGGCCGCCCCGCCCGCGACCACCCCGGCCCCTCCCGCGTCCCCCCCGCCCCCACCCGCCGGCCTCATCATCGGCGTCGGCAGGGACCAGCTCCAAGTGGCACTCCTGGGCGCCATCAGGTTCGTCGGTTGGCTCGGTCCGAGCGGGCACCCCGCCCCACGAGGCGCGCATCTGCCAGCAGTGAGGGCAGAGCAGGACCTGCGCGGGCTGGCATGCCAGGCACATGAAAAACGGGGGACATTGGGCGGGCGGGGTTTCCGGGGGCGCCAGGAGAATGGGCGCTCCGCAGCACGAGCAGTGCATCGCACTTGGCCGGGCCAGAGCGGGGGCGGCGATGACGGCGGTGGGGGAGGCGGGAGCAGGATCACTGTGCATCGGGGGCGGCACGGGCGTTTGGGCGTCCGCTGGCCCTGGTAGGGGGGGAAGGCCCAGCAGACGGCCGGCGGTGTGCCGATCCAGCGGCGGGGCAGCTCCCGCGGGCTCGGGAGGATCATCATCCAACGCGCCGAACCAATTCAGGAGCTGATCGCTGTCCATGGTCAGGTCGGGCAATGAGGAGACCAGGGCGTCGAGGGTGCATGACGGCACCAACGGGACCGCGTGGCTCTCGGCGAAGGGGGCAAGGGAGGTCAGGGCCGGGTGGGCGAGGAGCTCGGGCAGGGCAGGGCAGGTGGCCATCAGCCGGCCGACGGCCGAGCGGACGAGGGGCACCAGAGGATCCTGCGCGACGACGGGCGGCGATGAATGAGGACGCGGGGAGCGGAAGCGGAAAGCGCGCAACCACCAAGGGAGGCGCGGAGGCGCGTCCACAGACAAGTGGGCACGGTATGTCGGGGCTGCCGGCTGGGGCGGCCATGGCAGACATGGCCTGGTGGAGCCAGGCGGCATCGACCGCTCCGACGAGCCATTGGCACACTTCCAGGCAGGAGTCGCTCGTGTCGGCCAGCTGCCGGTACCGGTTCGGCTGCGGGGGAGAAAGAGAAAGGAGATATAGTCAGGTGGCGAGCCAGCAAGGTGGAATCACACCCCGGCTCATCATGAGGGCCACAGACGTCATCGATCCGGAGCAGGAAGGCCGACCCGCGGGCTAGTTGGTCAAGGCCCAACGGAAGGCGGCTGGGCACTGGCTCGTCCGCTTCCGTGTCGTCGGCAGTCAGGCCGGCCGTACGGTCGGGTTCGGGTTCGGGGACGGGGGCGATCAAGGGCACCGCAGGGTCGAGGTTTCCAATGTCCGAGGCGAGCGTCACGCAGGGGAGCGAGAAGAGGGCGCGCAGGAAGCGCGAGGCGGCCTCCCGTTCGGACGCCGTCAGACCCCGCTCGGCGAAGAGAGGCGGCGGGGGCGGCGGGGTGGCGGCCTCCTGCACATTCACCATCCCCCCAGCAAAGGTGCCGATGAGAGTCGGTTTTTCCCTCAAAAGAGCCCACCTGACAGACCTGTGGCCTCGGAGAGGCGGCCGTGGCCTCGAAGAAATCGCCGACCTCCCATTGGGGGGGAGGACGCTCCTTGGGGGGCGCCATCACGGGTCGGAGGCTCGGACGGGGATCAGCCCTCGGGGGAGGCTGGTCGAAAATTCCGTGCACACGTGCAATGGCCCGGGCGCTGTAATAGGCGTCTTTCGGGCGGCCCACCAGGGCGCGGACCACTGCGCGGGTCTGCGTATGAAAGTCGGATTCGGCCTGGCAGAGACAAGATGATCACAGACGGTCTGATTCACGGCCTCCGGGCCCTCGCCCACGGCGGCGGCCGCGATATACAGGGCGTGTGGTGCCCAGCCCACGGCGCTCAGCGCGTCGTTGCTGGACATCTCGGGAGAAACGTACGGCGCGTGGGCCGCGTGGATGGCGTCGAGGGCGCGGCTGGGGGGCGCCCCGACCAGAGTCACCAGCAGAAGGCGGGGCGGCTGCGGCTGCGAGACGAAGTGCAGCCCGGCGTGGGCCGGGTGGCACCGAGGGGGCGGAGACACGAGCGGAGATGCCTGGGGGCGAGCGAGCACAAAAAAGGAATTGAGGGGGCGGACAGCAGAAGTCAAATGTTTAATGTTTGACCACCCCCTCGTCCTCCTCCTTCCACCCCGATCCCCCCATCCAACTCTCTCTCTCCTCGCCACAGACCAGGGCAAGTTCCCTCCGTAACCGAGCGACTGGGCTCCAGGCGGCCCCCATCCGCGCCAAGTGCCCCAGCACATACGAGCCATCGGCGAAACCCAGGTGCGAGTTTCTCCAGCGCCGCTCGCGCTTGATAAAGACCAGAAGGCCGCAGGGAGCGCCCAGCCGGGCGGCCGCGTGGATTTTGTGGTGGCCGTCGATCAGAACGTGGTGCAGGGCCGCCAGGGCGTCGGATTCGTGTGGCCGCTGGCAGCGGTTCTCCCAGAAGCTGTCCGGGTTCGTCACCGGGCAGACGGCGAGAGATAGCGCCGTGGGCTGAGGGTGGCGGATGGAGTGGTGATGGTGAGGACTGACTGCTCAAGAGACCACCGGAAGAGGGCGAAGAAAGGCGACACGAGCGAACAGACCAGGTGCCCCCGCCTGATGGCCGCTTCGTAGCCGCGCACAATGCCCGGGTCAAGGCTGGCAACGTCGCGGATGGGGACGATGACGTTTGTCACTTGGACTCGGTCGATCTTCGGACGCAGCCCGGCCCAGAGGGTTGCAATCTCAGGGGCATACGAGCGATAGTAGGGGCACCCTGGGGCAGGGATGGGCGGCACAGTGGGCCGGAGGCGGGCTCGCTCTTGCAGATTGAGGTCGTGTTCTTCTTCGGAGCCCCGGACGGGCCCGGCGAACTGCTTGAGCGCATCAACGAACACGGGGTGCACCTGAAGGCGCACACAACGGGGAACGAAAACCATGGGATCGGCGTATGGAGAGAGCCAGACGGACAATAATATGGGCCACGTCGTACACTCCGCCCTCGAGGCAGCCTGCCCCGATTTCGCGCAGCATCGCAGGGTCGAGCAGGCGCGGTCCCGTGTAGTCCCACCAGGGCGCCGCGTCCGGCTTTGAAGGAGTCGAAGGACCTACAGGGCCTGCTGTGCCCAGCAGGTGTTCGACAATGCCCGGTGGGTGCGTCGCAAATGGCCGATTGACGCGCATGAATAACTGGCCAGCTTCGTCGGCAGCCAGGAAGGGCTCTCCGTCGATCTGGCAGCCTTCGAATTCATGCATCACGTACCGCGCCGCTCCTGACTGGGGGACATCGACCTGGGTGACGCGAAAATTGGACCGTTCGGGAGGCCGCCAGGGAGGGAGAGGACGCCATCGACGGAGTAACGAAAACTGGACACGAAGGTCGTGGGGAGCGGCAGGTATGGCTGGCGGGGTCACATTTTCGGCACGATAATCAATCCCACAAAGTCCACACTTGGAGGGCCACCACGAGTGCGGGCAACAAGGGACACAAGGCGATCCGGAGAGGGGCGAACGGGCGCAATACCGAATAAAGATCAGGCGAGCAGACGCAGAAAAATTCGCTGAGGTCGATGGTCGAACTTCCAGAAAATAAAAAGAAAAGGGCAGACATTCATCGAAAAAGCTCATGATTTTTGGAGGAAGGAAAAAAGGGCAGCCACGCAACTTGATTTTCCAAAGCTCATTGGAGCGCTCAGCCGCCCGGAACATCCGGGAGAGTCTCGCGACAACCTGTTCTAGTGTTTCCAAATCGCAAAAGTCGAGCAAATAAAGGAGGAGCTCCCTGCCGAGACACTCGAACAACATAAATGGACCGCCGGCCTGCTGAAAACTCCTCCCGGTCACGATGGCCACGCCGGTACCTTTTTTTTCAGAGAGTGGCCTGACCAACCATTTTTTTTGATCGATCCACAAAGGACATCAGGACCAACTCGGTGCAAATCGATCACATGGACGAACCGCCGACTTCTGCGGAAAGCAGAACTGATGGGGTCCCGTCCAAGAGACGCCCGCTCACCCTGCCAGGGACGCGCACAAACACGTGGGTGCTCTGGCAGGTGCAGTTTGGGCGGGCGGGAGCGCCTCTCTTCGTCCCAGGCGGCATTCGCACGGGGAGCGGGTGGTCCGCTCGATGATGGCGGCCTCCCATCGGGGGCATCATGTCCTCGCCCTCGCGTCCCACCTGATCCTCCCTCGGCGCGCTCATGTCCAGCGTGCACCACCGCGTCCGTCTCGCCAGGTCAGGAGCCCGTCCCGCACCCGACTCGGGCCGCCAGACGGAAGGGCGGAGGTGTCCATCCCACAACGACCTGGTGCGCCAGCAGGCCTCGCAGAGAATGACGCGGGCTGGCTGGCACGCCAAGCAGAGGTAGAAGGGTGGGCATTGGTCCAGGGGGGTTTCGGCTGGGAGGAGCAGCACCCCAGCTGCACAGCAGGCGCAGCGCAGCGACGACGACCGAACCCCCGGCGGAGGAGGAGGCAGGGGCAGAAGCGGCGGCTGGGGTGGTGGTGCCGCGAGGTGCGTGCTGCCCCAATCGGTGGGCAAGAACGGCGCGACGGGAGGCAGCCGGACGGGAAACGAGGTGGAGCTGGAGATTCTGACAGAAGACAGCACCGGCGTGGAGCTCCTTCCCTCTTCTTCACCGGGGTGCTCCGCGAGGGAAACCGGCGGTCCGAGGGGCACGTCGAAATCCACAGGAGGCTCATGGTCGGACTCTCCGGTGGGGCCTTGCGGCAGGTTGGCGAGCAGGGCATCCATGGCAAGCTGGGGCATGAAGGGCCCGAAATCGACCTCGTAGCAGCGAAGGCGGGCCAGGGCTGGGTGACGCAGGGCGGCGGGCAGGGCGGGGCCAAGCGACCAGAGTCGTCCAACCGCGTCCCGGAGCAGGCGGGGCAGTGGGTCCTGCCCGGCATGGGGCGGAAAGGAGGCCAGCGAAGCCGGGATGAAGACGTGGTTGAGCCAGGCGGGATTGACAATCGACCGGAGCGACTGACAGAGGGTCTGACAAGAGATCCCCGCTCCGCTGAGCCGCTTGAAATGCGCCGGCTGGTGGGGAGTGGAGTTGGGTGGAGTGAGGGGGGCGCCTGCGGGGACGAAATGGGCAGACCGACTTCACCATGACCAGGAAAATCGAGCCACGTGTCAGCTGGTTGCGTCCGAGAGGTAAAGGAATCGGGTCGCAGCTGGGCCCTCGCCAGGTGGCAGGACGGGGCACGGTGAGGGGAACCAACGGGTCGATATTCCCAATGGGCGAGATCAGCTCGACACCCGGCTGCTCGAAGAGGCCCAAAAGGAACTCGTCAAGTGCGTGCTCCTCCTCGGGCCTCAGCGAACGAGCCGAGTCCGTGAAGAGGGGCAACGGCTCTGGGAATTGCGGTGGAGGCGGCGGTGGCGGCGGAGCTTCGGCGGCCCGGGTGAAAAAAGCAGGCAGTTCGTCGTCGTCCAGCGGAAATTGCATGGATGGGGGCAGTGGCGGTGCCGCGGGACGAGGAACAGGCGAACGGCCTGTGGCAGCGCGCGCTCTTCGGGCGGCTCCTCCTGCCCGACGGAGGGGCGCAGTGAGGCACCGCCAGATGGATTTCTTGCGGGAGATGAGTGCGTTCACGAGTCGGCCTAACTTGAGTGTGTAAATTGCAGGTCCGTCAACTCCAAAGGTCGCCGCGAGAGGCTGGGCGCACAGCTTGTCGAAGGCCTCGGGCCCTGTGATGCGCTCAAAGTCCGCATCGGAGAGTCCTGGCGGCCGATACCGTTCGTAGGCAGCCCGGAGACGGGCATAGGCCGAGCATAAAGGGACCCCCAGGACGGCCACCAGCATGACACAGGGTGGGATAGGGTGATGGATGAATTTGACGTCTGCCCAGGCAGGGCGAAGACCCAGAGCAGGCCGGTTGGACACGCGCTGATCCGGGGTGCGCTGGACGAGCACGGCCTGTGGGAATTGGGCATAGCCACGCATCAGTCGGGCGGTGACATCGAGCGGGTTGTGGACGGCGCCCAGGTTGCTCACCCGGTCGGCGATCAGTTCCACAAAGCGGTTGGTCATCTCGCGGAAGAACTCTGAGCGCGGCTCCAGGGGCCGCATCGGGAAGAAGACGAGCAACCCACAGGGGACCCCGAGTCGAGCCGCGGCCCGCAGCTTGTGGTGGCCGTCGATCAGCAGATGCCGGGCTGTGATGACCGTGCCGCAGGTGAAGGACTGCGAGCACAGATCGAGCGACATGTTGTGGGGGAATGTCTGGACGGTGGTCGCCAGGGAAAGGGCCGTGGGCATGTGACCCCGTCGGAGGAGGCTCTCGTACTGCTCGATGGTGGCCTGATTGAGGCCCCCCGGGGGTCCGCCAATTCGGGTGCTCCGGATCGGGACGATGAGGTTGGTCAACTGGACTCGTTCGGGGCGCCACAGTCCGGTCTTGGCGTCGAGGAGGGGCACTTCGGGGACATAGGATCGGTAGTATGGCGTGCCAGGGGCGGCCACCGAGTCCCGGGTGGGGCTGAGTCGGGCAAATTCCTGCGAAAAGTAGTCGTGTTCGAGGCCGCATGCCTGCGGGTGGTGGTAGGTGGGGATGGCGTGCGCATGGGTGGCGGGGGTGGCGGGTCCGTGCCGGAGGGAACACGGTGGAAGGTCGGAAATGGGCGCTGCACTGATGGATTCGCCGGTCGGATCGACAAGAACCGGACGAATCTGTTGCCCACAACACACATAGAAAGATACGACCGTTATCTTGACAGGCCAGACTGCTGGGCTGTGCAGACCAGAATGTGCGCAACGTAGTAATTTCCGCCCTCGAAACAGCTCCGTCCGATGGTTTCCAATAACTCTGTCTCGAGGAGCCTCGGCCCTCGATAGGCCCACCAGGGGACATCGTCAGCAGACGGTGGGACGGGTGGGATGCAGGGCGCCACGGTCCCCATGAGGTGTTCAACCAGGGGCGGCGGATGGATGTGAAACAGGCGGCTCACCCGATGAAAAACGGCCTCTCGATATGCATCAGTCACGAGAAATGGGACACCGTCAACCAGGGTCAAGGAGGCTCCACCGTCGGAGCTCAGGCGGTAACGGGCGGCAGCGGGACGGGCATGGACTGTGATATGAACGGCGTGGGGTGCAAATGAGATGCCTTTGCACCAGAGGAAGTTAAATGGTGGCCTCCAGGGATTGAGCGAGTGCCGAACTCGGATTTGATGGGGTGTCGGGATCAGATCGTGCTCGTAGGAGACATCTTCCTTGAGGAAACTGATGCCACAGATGGCACACGAGCTGGGGAGGGGCGAGTGGGGGCAGCTCGGAATAACCCGGCCAATCAATAGCGATCGGAAAACATAACGAATATAAAGAAGCCGAGCGAGCGTTGGCGTGTCTAAGGCGGCGGAGGTGCAGATGGTCAAACGTTTGAGGCAGACCACGCTCGAAAAAAACTCGGGTCTTCATTGGAAGAGCAAACTCTGACCCTCTCAATTTTGGAGTCCATAATTCATTCGACCGTGCCATTTCGAGAAACTTGCGCGAGAGAGGAGCAATGGCAAGTTCGACTGTTCTAATATCACAAAACCCAAGAATATGCAATAAAAGTTCATGGCTAAGTCGGAGGATGCTGGAGTTCGACTGGGTCGTGAGTTATTGGACGCGCAGCGAGGTGCCGGCAGAGGAGGTCGAGCTTTCCGAACCTTGGGGTGAACAAGACGCGTCGTATTTGACAGGTTCAAAAAAGCGTTTATTTGGCTCGTTCGGCCACAGAGCTCTCACGATTTCAGGTTTCGACCATCGGGAAAGCTGGCAAGTAAAAATCTCTCGAGAGTCTCAAAAAAGAGGGAAAAAACAAAATCTACAATGAAGCCTGCTGATGGGAGTCCTGTGGGGTCATGGTGACGCTGCCCACCACCACCAGAGACACAACGGCACTCCCCTCAGGGGTTCCAGTGGTGCCTGCGGTGGGGTGAGATTCGGTGGGACTGTTCACGGGGCGTCGGTTGATGCGATTCCGATGGCGCAGGTCGTCAATCGACAGTACCACCAAGAGAATCAGGGCCACGACGCAGCAGCCAATCAGGAGGTTCACCGCGGATTGGTAGCTCCCTGAAGGTCGCCGGGTGAGACGAATGCGGGAGCGGAGGAGGGGCGCACGGGCAGACCCGTCGCATCGCGGAGGGCCCCAACGACCCAAGTCAGCACCACCAGCACCATGTTCGACCCGGCGCCCACAAACCCCGAACCGGTGGCAAAATCCTCGTCGGGGAGGAGCATGCCCACGGTCGGGTAGACGATGGCCGGCTGGGTACCCGAGATCAGGCCGAGCGCGACCACGGTGATGTAGGGCGAGGAGGAGGCGAACTGGCGCGGCACAAGGCGATGAAACGGAGGAAGTGGGTGAGTGCGCGGGAGGGGGACAGCAGATGGCACGCAGAGATGTGGCGGGCAGGAAGACATCAAAGCCAAACGAGAGGAAGGCGAGGACAGACGCTGAGGAGGATGAAGGAGAGCAGAATGAAGCCGAAGAGCGCCGTGAACCACACGAGCCGAAGGCCGAACCTGTCGATGAGGGTCCCTGCAGGGGTGGGGTGGGGGTGGGGTGGGGGTGGGGGGTGGGGGGTGGGGGGGGTGGGGGGGGCAGTAGTTGTGGATTCCCCGCGCAGAGATCGTTTTCCTCAAGCCCGGTCTTGAGGGGTAAGCTGCAGGTTCCCCCCCCCCCGGCCCCTGTGGCCCCCTGTGGCCCCCTGTGACCCTCCCCCTCGTGGCAAACGGACCTGATATGGGAGCGGCAGCGAGGCTGATGAAGCTGGCAAAGCTGGTAATCCGCGCCGCCTCGGTGGGGTCCATTGCTGGGCAAACCATGACCCGAACCACAGGATGGAGGGGCGGGTCAGCTGGCGGAGGGCGGCGGAGACGGAGACACACCCCCCCGGGCCCGTGACCCCACCGACCGTACTTCTCGGTGATCAGGTCCGTGAAGAAGGCCAGGAAGGAGTACAGCAGCCCGTTGCCCAGCATGGCAGCCCCGGCCAGAAGCCAGTAGGCCAGCGGAAACTGGGCAATCCGGCGCCCGGTGTCCTTCAGCCCCGCGAGGAAGCGGCGGCCGAGCGAAGGGCGGGCGGCGGGCGGGAGGGGACCCTGGGCCTCGGTTGCCGAGAGGGCGGGTGGTTCCGAGGCTGCGGGAAAGGTTCGTGCAGAAGAAAAGAAGTGGTTCATCGCCCTCATTTCCCCCACACACACATACACAAACACACAAACACACACACACACAGACGCACACATACATGCACTTCCATTTTCTCCCTTCCCTTTGGGACGCATCATGACGGACCGCCAGGAATGGCGTCAGGGGCGCCCTCGGCCTCTTCCAAAGCCGCATCCAAGGCAGCGAGACGCGGCGAGGACACGTGCGAGTTGGTGTCCTCATCCGACACGGAGCCTGAGACTGCTGCTGCTCCTTGCGGCGGGGGTGCGAATGGAGATGCCTGGTCCGCCGCTGCCTCGGCTTCTGCTGCTGCAGGCGCCGATGCGGAGGCGCCAGGAGGCGGGACGCCGACGGTGATCGGATGTGCCACGAAGGACACGCCAGCGATGGCGGTCGGCAGAGGTTCCTCGGGAGGGACCAGGTCGCTGCTGCTGCCGGTTGTGGGCATCGCCACCGCTGCACCGGGCCTACACGTGAATGGATGGATAGAAAACCAGTGATGCAACCCGTCATTCGAGCCGGGCGATGTCGACATGGGGTGGAGGGAGGGGAAGGACGGATGGAGGGAGGAGGTGGAGGGGGGAGGAGGAGGAGGAGGGAGGAGGGAGGGAGGGAGGAGGAGGGAGGGAGGGAGGGAGGGAGGAGGGAGGAGGGAGGGAGGGAGGGAGGAGGGAGGGAGGGAGGAGGGGAGGAGGGAGGAGGGAGGAGGGAGGAGGGAGGGAGGGAGGGAGGAGGGAGGGAGGAGGGAGGGAGGGAGGGAGGAGGGAGGGAGGAGGAGGAGGGAGGGAGGAGGGAGGAGGGAGGAGGAGGATGGATGGAAGGATGGATGGAGGGAGGGAGAGAGGGAGGGGGGGGAGGGGGACAGGCGGTTTTTCCGTATCCGCGACAGACTCTGATTGCGGATGGTCGGCGTCTGGGGCGGGCTGCGGCTGGGGTGCGGGGGTCCCCGGTTGGAACAGAGGAGTCTGTGGCGGCAGCGCCACACTGCCCAGTGGGGTGGGGCTGGACACGGGCACACGAGTCGTTTCGGGATGCGAATGTGCGCGGCGGGCGGGCTGTCGGTGGCGGGCCCAGCGTCGGTCCAGGTAGCAGTACAGGAGGAAGCCGCCAAGGGAGAGGAGGCAGGCCCTGGATGGGGGCAAGAGAGGGCCAAGAAAATTAAAAAAATGCCCTTGTCCCATACCCATGGACCCTCCGGACAGTGAAGTGGCGAGCTGGAGAGTGAGCAATGATGCCAAAAATACCTGAGCGCCCGCCAAAACAGCTTTCGAAGAGATCCGTCCATCGGCGAGGCCATTCCGGAGTCCCAGGCGAGCAACAGACCCAACGGGGAACCACATGGCGCCTTGGGTGCCAACAGCCGTGGCCAGGGGCGGGAGGACATTCAGGCAAGCTGCGGGAAATGGCAGGGATTGGCGTCGCGCAAAGGCGGACAGACTGAAAGTGCCCAGAACCCCGATGGCAAACGACATGGTGAAGGCGATGCCGAGCCGTGTCTGTGGAATCCAAATGTTCTGGAGAGAAGGGGCATGGGGGAACAGCGAAAAACCAAGGCGAACAAACCAGCATCCTGCCTTGAGCCGCATAGAGAATTTCCCCATGAGCCCCAAGAAGCAGCCGGCCAAGGATCAACCAGGGCATGAACCGCCCGGGCGAGTCGGTATAACCCGAGGGAGTAGCGAGAGCCCCGATAACCGCCGCGACCACAAGAACGGATAAAATGTATGTCACGCACACTTTGACCCCGATGCGATCAATCATGAGCCCACCTGCTCACAAGCGTTAGAATCCCTCGGTGTGAGAGCATCTGCAGAAGACCTATTGCAACAGTAATACAAGCAGGAATCGAATAAGTCGAATATAAAATGCCAATATCAGAGGTGCTGAACCCAGAATCCTTCAAGGTTGGTGCCAGAGCCCCTGATCTCGTTGATCGTCAGGAAATATCATCCAAACCAATAAAGACCTGGTGCGTCGTATGTCACAAAGATTCCAAAAACTAATGAGGCAACTAGGAGGAGCATCGAGAATGGACGCCAAAATTTCCCAGTGAAAAGAATCATCTTGTTCCCGAATTCTGGAAAAGAAATTCTCGGAACAAAAAGAGTGGCGACGCGTTCGAGGGGACTCTTGGACGGGCTTTCTGCCTTTGCCTGCTGGAGCGGGGAAAGAGAAACTGACCCCGAGGGCTTATCCAGTCAGTCTCGTGTCTACGTGCGTTCGACTGCGTTTCCTTCTTGCCCCTTGGTGAGATTCCATGGTCAATCTCCTGTTAGTGCTGCCTCGAGGCAATATCCTCGTGTGGAGCTCACAGAAAATTTAGCGCAAAAAAAGAGATCGGGCCATGGCCCCGTCTCAGGCGCTGGACCATGGCCTGTAGCCCTGCTCGGCACGTCGTACGGCAAGAGCGACGTCCAAAACATCAAAACACTGGGAGAAAACGTGGGGTCAGTCTCGGTGTGCTCTTTTCGGTGGCCGTCTCCCACTCCGCCGCCGCCGCCCGAGGGGACGTGCCGAGCCAGGCCGAGGCACAGAAGGAGACCGAGTACAAGGAATGTTGCGCGAAGAACCCGGGCAACCTCTGGCCCTTCGGCATCACGGTGGTCGCCCAGCTTGGCCCCAAGGCCGAGAAGTTTTCCACCTGGTGGGCGAGGCGCACCGCAAGGCCGAGCGGACCTTCAACCGCTCCTTCTGGCTGGCTCGCATTGCCGCCACCTGGCGCGCTGGGGTGCGGCGCTCGAGGAGACCTGGGCCCAGGACGCCACCGCCCACCACAAGAGCACGGGCCTGGCATGCTTCAACGTGGCTCTCGACCAGCACAAGATGGAGAGCGACCCCAACGCCAAGATGGGCTAAAACGGTGAGTGGGGTAAAACCTTTCTTTTTGTCCCTTTTCTTGAAATGATTCTCTTCTTTTCCTTTTGTATCGTTCTCCTCTTCCCTCTCTTTCTTTCTTTCTTCCTTCCTTCCCCCCTTTCATCGTTCTTCTCCGGCAATTGCCCCATTGTCCCCGGGCCAACACGTTTTTCCCGGTTCAGCACAGCCTTCTGGCGGCTCGGAACAAGGCTGCGGCCGCCAAGGCTCTTGCGCGCCTCCCCCCCGGGCCGGCTCGCAACATGAGGCTCTCTTCGGTGAACCCCGCTACCACTGCCCTCCTCGCCGCCTTTCCCTCGAATCTCCTCAGGCTCTCGGATGCAGACTTCACAGCCCTGGTCATGCGCCTGGCCGGAGCCGCCTGCGCTCCCTCCATCCATGCCATCTTCTCGGGCCCCTTCGGACCTGAGAAGTGCCCCGTCTGCAAGAAGGACATCGCCCAGGGCCACGAGCGCCTCTGCAAGTGTGCTCGCAACCTCTACTACAAGCGCCACAACAACGTGCGATCCATCCTGGTGTCCCTTCTGCACACCACGCCCGGCTGCATCGTCCGGGCCGAGCAATCCTTGGACTACGGCCCCAAGCTGGCGCCGTGGGACCCGTCCCGCGTGCCCCAAGACGAAGGTGCGCCGCCCCGACATCTCCTTC
Source organism: Paratrimastix pyriformis (assembly GCA_027972325.1). Taxonomy (NCBI): domain Eukaryota; phylum Preaxostyla; family Paratrimastigidae; genus Paratrimastix; species Paratrimastix pyriformis. Next base: position 108,937 of record JAPMOS010000088.1, on the reverse strand, counting down.
ACCTTCGTCTCCGGAGGGGTGCACTACCTCGACCTGGTAGTGGCTGAGCCCCTGGCCGTCTCCCACTCCGCCGCCGCTGCCCGAGGGGACGTGCCGAGCCAGGCCGAGGCACAGAAGGAGACCGAGTACAAGGAATGGTGCGCGAAGAACCCGGGCAACCTCTGGCCCTTCGGCATCACGGTGGTCGCTCAGCTTGGCCCCAAGGCCGAGAAGTTCTTCCACCTGGTGGGCGAGGCGCACCGCAAGGCCGAGCGGACCTTCAACCGCTCCTTCTGGCTGGCTCGCATTGCCGCCACGCTGGCCCGCTGGGGTGCGGCGCTCGAGGAGACCTGGGCCCAGGCCGCCACCGCCCACCACAAGAGCACGGGCCTGGCATGCTTCAACGTGGCTCTCGACCAGTACAAGATGGAGAGCGACCCCAACGCCAAGATGGGCTAAAACGGTGAGTGGGGTAAAATCCTTTCTTTTTGTCCCTTTTCTTGAAATGAATCCTCTTCTTTTCCTTTTGTATCGTCTCTTCTTCCCTCTCTTTCTTTCTTCCCTCACCCCTTTCATCGTTCTTCTCCGGCAATTGCCCCATTGTCCCCGGGCCAACACGTTTTTCCCCCTTTAGCTTTTCGAGGCCGCTTGTGTCAAAGATCGTCAAAATAAGGTAAACTCCACTCCGCCGCCGTCAAGAGCTCGCCGACCCAACAACGCGTTTTGGCTTGTGTTGGCTTGTGGCGTTGTTGGTCTTTGTCCGGTGTTCAGCATTTGACGTTCCTGTTCGCGCAGGTTCTTCTCGCGTGCCCGGGTCCAATGACGGTCTGCTTATCTCACCAATTCGTCCTCTTTCACACATTTTTATACCGTTCAGGCGTAATATATCTCCCGTTGTGCACTTTTCAAGCCCCCTCGTTTTTTGTCAGCGGGACTCCTTACACAATCACCTACACCGGTCGCGACTCTGCGAATAACTTAGTGCCTTGTACCACTTCCATCGCGGCTTCCACCTTTACGTTTACGTGGGATAGCGTTGTGACTTCTTATGGCTGGTTATGTCAGGGTTCTCTGTTCGCAGCGCGTTTCACCTCAGCTGAGGTTGGCGCGCATAAGCTGATCACCCTCGGGGTCACGCAGGCCGTCAACGTCCTGCCGGGTCTGCTGTTCGATCCAAGTGTGGAAGGACACCTCATCTCACCTCATCCACCTCACCACCACCCCGCCACCCACCACACCCAGTCCTGTCCCCTTCGGCCAGCCAAGTGATTTCGGTCCCTGTCACTCCGGCGGGGAGTCTCTTCCAGACCTTCATCAACGCCCGGTCGGCCACCGCTGCCCCCGTGGCCTGCACCACCGCCACGGCCGAGACCACCTTCGACCTCCGCTGGAACGGCACCGTCCCCAGCGGCATCACCTGGGGCTGCACGACGGGTCTGCCATGACATGGCGCTCGTGCGGTGCATACAGATGCATGGGCATGGAGGGAAGAGAAGAAGGATCGTGCCCCCCCCCCCCCCCCCCCCCCCCACCCACCCACCCCAAAGGGCACTGCAATCCGTAACTCCTTCTGTTTGTTGCCATCCTCACCAGGCGGCCACCGGTCGCTTGCGTATGCCGGGTCGCACGAGCACATCTTTGAAGGGTCGTCCCTCACGGTGCCTGGGGGGAGCCTGCTCTACGTCTGGGTCATGACCGACCCGGCCAATCCGCCCATCAGCATCACCATCACGGTGCACTGCTGCCTTTATAGCGTCTGGCACGATGCCCCGGTCCGTCGCGTCCCGCTTCTTCGCCTCCTCCTCCTCCTCCTCCTCCCCCCCCCCCCCCGTTGCTCCGCGGCTCCTGTTCCCCGCAACCCCCTCACTTCCTCACCACCTCCCCCGACAACAGGTGACGCTCCCGACACCCGGCCACTGGGTCCGTCCATGTGTCGGCCTTGATGCCGTCTGGAGTTGGAATGCACGCAATTCGTGTTTTCCCGTTCCTTCTTTTCTCTCGTGTATGGCACACACAGTTCGGGTGTGTATGTGTGCATCCTCATCTGCCCATCGTCATGTCGACTGTCCGTGCCACCTCCGGAACACTGTGGCTGTCTGTGTGGTGTGGCTGGGCCCTCCCTGACGCAGACTCGGATCTTCTTCTCGTCATCCATTGCCCACGACTGCCTCGACGGCATGAAGTTCCACCTCGGCTCGGGTCGGACCGCCTTCGGCGAGACGGGCTTCGTGTCGCCCGCCGGGGTCGTCACCCCATGGTTCAGCAACACCCTGCCCCCAGGCTGCGTCACCTCGTCTGTCCATGCGATGCCCCGTCCCCCACCACCCATTCCCACCACCCATTCCCACCACCCATCCCCACCACCCATTCCCACCACCCATCCCCACCACCCCATCCCCACCACCCCATCCCCACCACCCCATTCCCACCATCCCATTCCCACCATCCCATCCCCGCGGGCAGGGTCGTCTCGGACGTGTGGGATTTCTTCGGCCCGGTCGACTGGTCGAACCCCTTCGCGAGCCCACTCCACCCGGGGGTCGGGAGCGTCATGTGGGTGGCCTCGTGGACGCCCTACGTGGCCGGGGGCTGGGAGATGACCACCCTATACGGGGTCACCCAGGTGGGCCCGGGCAGCTCCATCGTCACCGTCACCCCTGGTCCGTGGGAGGGCTGCCCCTCTTCCCGGGGCGCGGGCTCGCTCGTCCTATTTGTGCCGCGTATTGCAGACCCGTGTCCCTTTCTCATCATGGGTTCTGACGGGTGATGGGTGATGGGCACGGGGATCCCAGGGCCCATTGTGGCTGCGACCAGCTCCTTCGCCGCCCCGCCCACCGGCTGGGCGGGCAGAAACTACCAGGTGCGCGTCTCCGGGGCCGATCAGTGGTCCGACCCCGAGCATCCCCCCCTATGATGATGACGACGATGATGATGATGACTGGATGATGACTGGATGATGACTGGATGATGACTGGATGATGACTGGATGATGACTGGATGATGACTGGATGATGACTGGATGATGACTGGATGATGACTGGATGATGACTGGATGATGACTGGATGATGATGATGATGATGATGATGATGATGATGATGATGATGATGATGATGATGATGATGATGATGATGATGATGATTGGGTGATGATGATAATTGGATATGAGGATTGGATATGATCCCCCCCCCCCCCCTCCTCCTCCTCCTCCTCCTCCTCCTCCTCCTCCTCCTCCTCCTCCTCCTCCTCCTCCTCCTCCTCCTCCTCCTCCTCCACCACCACCACCTCAACATCCCGTTTGCGTACGCAGGAGCAACCGGGTGCACTGCGTGGCGGGCTTGCTCGCGGCGACCTTCACGTTGCGCTGGGACGGGGCCGCCATGCCCACGACCGTCAGCTGGTCCTGTGCCCCGGCCGCCTACCCGGCCGACTTCCTGGGGACACTGGTACCCACACTGGCCATGGCCGGCACGCACACGGTCATCCCGTGGACCGGGGGCGCGGCCGTGGGCAGCCCGGCCACGGTCGTCATCGGACGATGTCCGCACCGGGTTTTGGAGACTGGCGATGGGGGTGGAATGGCTGGATGGGTGGCTATTAGCGATGGGGGTGGAATGGGACGGGGCGGGGGTGATGGAGACGGGCGGGTGTCTTCGAGGAGGATGGGTGAACCAAAGACGGGCGGCAATTCGCCAACTCAACCCCGGTCTTGCCATCTTCTTCTTCCCCCCCGCTTGTCACCCAGCCCCCGCGCCCGGCACCAGCACCTTCGCCGCGCCCAGCCCCACCACGGCCGGCCAGCCCTACGCCATCACCATCACCGCGCGCGACGCCCTGTCGTCTCCCGTGCTCTGCGATTCGGGGCTCCGGGCGACCTCGTTTCTGGTGCAGTGGGATGGCGTCCCCGTCCCCGCGGCTGGGGTGACGTGGACCTGCTCGACTGCGGGGCTCTTCGTGGCGACGCTGGTCCCCACGGCCGCCGGGCTCCACCAGGTGGGTGTGACTGACGCCCAGACGGGGGCCGCGGTGGGGGCCGGCAACGTGCCGGTTCGGGTGCTGCCTGGTCTGTTTCCTGCTCCGCCGATCGCCGCCCTCACATTTGGCTGCCCTGCCGCATTCCGGCGCCCCCGCACGTTTGATTGACTCCGCCTCCTTTCGCACGACCGAGGCTGCCTCTTCCCACCGTCACCTTTTCACGGGGGGTCAATTCTCACCATCACCCTGTGTGCCTTCATGCTGCAGGTCCCATCTCGCCCGGCGACACGCTGATGCTTCTGGCCAGCGCCACAGCCGGCACGGCCCATCCCATCCTGCTGGCGGCCCGGGACGCCTTTCTGAACCCCGTGCCCTGCGACCCCACGGGGAATATGCAGACGGCCTTCGGCCTGCGGGTGGCTGGCCAGGTGCCGCTCAACCTGACCTGGTCCTGCCTGGCGGCCGGCCGGCGATCGTCCTCACCCGCGGAGCAGCTGCAGTTCTCCCTGGTGGCGACCGCCACCCCGGCCCTCGGCGCCGCGCAGGAGTACTACGTGTGGGTCTACCTTGCCCCCGGCTCCGCCGACGATGGCGGCGACGAGGCGGAGTTGAAGATTGAGTGGCTGCGGGCCGGCAGCGCCCCACCCCGGCAGGGCGCCACCTGGGGCGGCTCCGATTGCACGGCCTCCGAGCGGCACGGGATTCTGCCTCCCCGCGGCCGGTGGCACCGTGTGACGGCCACCCGGCTCGACGCCCAGCCCGTGACGGGGATGGTCATACGCGGGCCGGGCGCCGCGGCCTTTGGGCCTGCTGGCTACCTGGACGCGCATACCCGGGCCGAGGTCCCTTGGCCGGGGTTCGCCAGCAGCACACCCGCGGGGACGGACATCGCCTGGACCGAGCTGCTCGACCCGCTGGGGCCTCCGAATGGCGCGGGGCAGTTTGGGGGATGGCTTGACAATGACGCGTGGCGGTTCCCTGGTGCCGACAATGTCCCTGGGCAGTTACCGGGTGCCGGCAATGGCGCCGAGTCAGCGGCGGTTTTCATGGCCGAGTGGCTGCCCACGCTCGCATCGCCAGGGGTGTCTGTGACTGTGGCCGCCGGCGGGACGCCCGTTGGTGGGACGCCCCGGCTGGTCCCGATCGACCCTGGTCCGTCGCTGGTCGCATCGTTGATGCATCCATCATTCATCCGCCCTCTGCTACGCACCCTTTTCCACACCAGGCCCCGCCTCGGCCCTGACCAGCCATGCCTCCTGCCCCGCCCAGATCACGGCCGGGGCCCGGGTTCGTCTGCTGCTCGCGGGCCGCGATGGGCCCGGGAACCCCATCGCCTGCTCCTCCGTGAGCTCCACCGCCCGCTACCTGGGGCTGCGCTGGGACGGTGTCGCGCCTTCCGATCTGGCCTGGTCGTGCCAAGCCGACGCCGGCCTCGCTCAGAACGATGACTTCGAGAGCGCTGATATTGGCTTTCCCACGGATGGCAGTGTCGGCAACGGGGGCGATGACGCCTTTGCGGCGGCCTGGACGGCGGACACCACGGCGGGCAGCCATCAGGTGCACCTCTACTACCCCGACGGGACCGTGGCCGGGTGGGCCGTCCAGGTGAACCCTGGTCTGTCACTGCTCCATGCGGGGTGTGGAATGGTGATTGTTCCTGCTGGACTCGTGCGATCGAGCGCATTGCGTTGCGTTGCGTTGCGTTGCGTTGCGTTGCGTTGCGTTGCGTTGCGTTGCGTTGCGTTGCGTTGCGTTGCGTTGCGTTGCGTTGCGTTGCGTTGCATTGCGCCTTTTCTCATGTCCTTTCCGACGCTCCCTCAGGCCCCATCTCGGCCCCCCAGTCCACCTTCGCTCTGGCCCTGCCCGGCCCGACCGCCCCTGCTGGCACCCCCATCGGCTTGCGCCTGACGGCCCGCGACCAATTCGGGAACCTCGTCCCATGCAGCAGCAGCACCGCCGAGGCGCCCCCGTTCACGGTGCTCTGGGATGGGCGCAACACGACCGCTGATTCGGGGGTGAGCAACGCCACGTGGAGTTGCGATTTGGGGGATGGCCGCTTCGTGGCCCAGTGGGTTCCGACCGTGGCCGGCTCCCACGCGGTGACGGTGCTGCTCCATGCCGCTGAACATGTCGAGAACGGCACCGCACGATCGGTGACGGTCGTCCCTGGTCTGGCACAGCCGGCCAACCGCACCTCCTGCCCATCCCAAAAGCGGATGACCGTCTGGTGGTCACGCATGGTATTGGATGCATGTCAGGGCTATGTTGGTGATGGTGGTGATGATCATGATGATGATAATGCTGATCGATTGATGTTGATGTTGATGTCCCCCCGCATTCGTCACAACCCATCCTCATCACCTCACTCACCACGCAGGGCCAGTGTCGGGCCCTCACAGCGAGTTCCAGCTGGCCAACAGCACCATCGCGGGCAGCCTCACGCCTGCCAGGGTGACGGCCCGCGACCAGTTCGACAACCCCATCGCCGCCTGCGCGGACGCCTCGTTCGGGCTGCTCTGGACCAACCAACCTGCCGGCACGGCTGCCACGTGGCATTGCGACGGCGGCGCTCTGAATCAGTGGGTCGGGTCGGTCCGGCCGCTGGTGGCGGGGCTGGACGAGGTGCGTGTGTGGGTGGTGGGCCCCGATGGAGCCGAGGGGCCGGCCGTCCACCCAGTCAGCAGACCCGTCCTGGTTTCGCCTGGTCTGCTGATTTGCACTTCTCCCCCGCTGCGTACCCCCAGCCTCCCTGCTGTGCTGTGCTGTTCGTCCGACCCTCATCCTGGTCTCCGCTCCTCCGCGCAGGCCCAATCTCGGCCCTCACGAGCACCTTCAGCACCCCGGCCAACGCGACTGCGGGTATCGGACACACCCTCGCCCTGACCGCCCGCGACGCGTTCGGCAACCCGATCCCCTGCGCCCTACCGGGCCCCTCGCCCTTTGGGCTGCTCTGGGACGGCGCCAACATGACGGGCGCCGCTCCCAGCTGGTCCTGCCAGAGCGACGGGCTCTTTGTGGCTGCCTGGACCCCGACCGTGGCCGGCTCGCACGAGGTGCTGCCTGTCCTGCTGGGGGATGGGCAGCAGGTCGTGGGCAGCCTTGCCGCCCCAGTCATCGTCAGTCCTGGTCCGTTGGCTCGATGGACAGGCAGCACACGTACAAACGGTACACTCAAACGGTACACAAACGACACACAGACGCACACCTTCCTGCCGTGCAGCGCCTCGCACCATCCAACCCGGCTGGTGCGAGGCGCCCGTTGGTACACAGACCGGCACACCACGACACAAACGGCATGATAGACACTCCCCCTTACTTACCCATTTTCCGTTTCCTTCCGCAGGCCCCATCTCGGCCGCCCAGAGCACGCTCCACCTGCCCAACGCCACCGTCACCGCGGGTCAGCCCGTGACCTTCACGATCACCGCTCGCGACCGCTGGAACAACATCGTGTCCTGCCAGCCTGCCCTTCTGCCCACATTTCAAGTGGAGCCGTTCGCGGGCGCCGTCACGTGGGGCTGCCCAGGCGGCAGTGACGCATTTGGAGGGCAGTTTGTGGTGACCCAGGCTGGGTTTTACCCGCTGACAGCCTCAACGGGCGGCGACCTTGTGGGCGGCTCGCCGTGCAACCTGACCATTGTCCCCGGTTCGTCGCGATGGGGGGGTGACTGGCCTCCCTGGTTCTCGCATTGGGTGTGTGTGTGATGGGAGGAAGCATTGTTTTTTGTTTTTGTTTTGTTTTTTGATCAATTCAACCTCACGCGTTCCCGACCTTGCAGGCCCGATCTCGGCCGCCCAGAGCAGTCTCAACGCCACCAGCCCCACCACGGCTGGCCAACGCTACCCGTTCACCGTCACCGCCCGTGATGCCTGGGGGAACCTCGTGTCCTGCGCCACCGTCAGCGACAGCAATGAGACCTTTGCGGTGACTTGGGACGGCCTGCCCGCCGCCAATTCGTCCTTTTCGTGTGCATCCGATGGGGTCTTCGAATGGGCCCTGCGCCCGACGGTGGCCGGACCCCACGAGCTGGGAGTCCGTGTGGTGGATGATGGCGGGCAGCACGTGGGCGGGTCGCCGGCCAATGTGACTGTCCTTCCAGGTCCGCCCTTTCTTTCTGGGGCCATGCCCGCTCAGCCTTGTTTCTTGGCATTGTGTTGCACGACAAGCAGCCTTCATCAACGGCACTTTTTCACCCTGTGCCTCCCTTGTATCCTCTGTCTGCCCGCCATCCCAACCTTTGCAGGGCCGATCTCGGCCCGGCAGAGCCGCTTGCACGCACCCAGCCCCACCACGGCCGGCCAGGTGTACCCATTCGCCGTCATCGCTCGTGATGCCTGGGGGAACCTCGTGTCCTGCGCCTCCGCCAACGTCAGCAACGAGACCTTTGCAGTGACTTGGGACGGCCTGTCCGCCAATGCGACCTTCTCGTGCGCCTCCGATGGAGCCTTCACGTGGGCCCTGCGCCCGACGGTAGCCGGGCCCCACGAGCTGGGTGTCCTTGTGCCGGATGATGGCGGGCAGCACGTGGGCGAGTCGCCTGCTGAGGTGGTGGTCCTCCCAGGTCCGGCTCACGGCCACCATCTTTTGCCCTTGGCGGCCTGCACCTGCCTTCTGTAGCTTGGCGGTCATGAGATGGTTGATTGGTTTCCTTCGCAGGTCCGATCTCGGCCGCCCAGTGCCGCCTCAATGCCACCAGCCCCACCACGGCTGGCCAGCGCTACCCATTCACCGTCACCGCCCGTGACGCCTGGGGGAACCTCGTGTCCTGCGCCTCCCTCAACGACAGCAATAGCAACAGCAACGAGACCTTCGCGGTGACCTGGGACGGCCTGCCCGCCGCCAATGCGACCTTTTCGTGCGCACCCGATGGGGCCTTCGAATGGGGCCTGCGCCCGACGGTGGCCGGGCCCCACGAGGTGGGGGTCCTGGCCACGGAAGATGGCGGGCGGCACGTGGGCGAGTCGCCGGCTGATGTGACTGTCCTTCCAGGTCCGCATTTTTAGAGGTGTCGGCCTGGGTCGTGCCTTGTTTTGTGTGGTTTGCGTTGTATCTCAAGCCTTCTTCAACCGGCACTGTTTCACTCTGTATTCCTTGTATCCTCTGTCTGCCCCCGGCATCCCAACCTTTCCAGGGCCGATCTCGGCCCGGCAGAGCCGCTTGCACGCCGCCAGCCCCACCACGGCTGGCCAGGTGTACCCATTCGCCATCATCGCCCGTGATGCCTGGGGGAACCTCGTGCCCTGCGCCTCCGTCAATGAGAGCAGCCCCTTTGCGGTGGCCTGGAATGGCCTGCCCGTTGCCAATGCGACCACCTTCTCGTGCGCATCCGACGGGGGCTTCGAATGGGCCCTGCGCCCGACGGTGGCCGGGCCCCACGAGGTGGGAGTCATTGTGGCGGGTGATGGCGGGCAGCACGTGGGCGGGTCGCCTGCTGAGGTGGTGGTCCTTCCAGGTCCGGCTCACGGCCCCCCTCTTTTGCCCTTGGCGGCCTGTTCCTGCCTTCTGGTTCTTGGCGGTTCATGAGATGGTTCGTTTCCCTTCGCAGGTCCGATCGCGGCCGCCCAGAGCAGCCTCAACGCCACCAACCCCACCACGGCTGGCCAACGCTACCCATTCGCCGTCACCGCCCGTGATGCCTGGGGGAACCTTGTGTCCTGCGTCGCCACCAATGTCAGCACCCACAGCGAGACTTTTGCGGTGACTTGGGACGGCCTGCCCGCCGCCAATGCGTCGTTTTCGTGCGCATCCGATGGGGCCTTCGAATGGGCCTTGCGCCCCACCGTAGCCGGGCCCCACGAGGTGGGTGTCCTGGTCACGGAAGATGGCGGGCGGCACGTGGGCGGGTCGCCGGCTGAGGTGATTGTCCTTCCAGGTCCGTTTCTTCCTGGATGTGTCGTCGGCCTCGCCGGGGCTACGTTGTTTTTTTTTTTTTTTTTTTTTTGAGGCCTTTTTGACCGAATGCTTTTCCGTGTCTGTTCCGCCTGCCCCCACAGGGCCGATCTCGGCCCGGCAGAGCCGCTTGCACGCCGCCAGCCTCACTACGGCTGGCCAACTCTACCCATTCACCGTCACCGCCCGTGATGCCTGGGGGAACCTCGTGCCCTGCGCCTCCAATGAGAGCAACCCCTTTGCGGTGACCTGGGACGGCCTGCCCGCCACCAATGCGACCACCTTCTCGTGCGCGTCCGATGCGAGCTTCGAATGGGCCCTGCTCCCGACGGTGGCCGGGCCCCACGAGCTGGGGGTCTCGGTTCCAGGGGATGGCGGGCAGCACGTGGGCGGGTCGCCGGCTGAGGTGTTGGTGCTCCCAGGTCCGTCTCCCGCCATGCCTGCAGCCTCCGTTCTGTTTCTCGTCGATTTCACGTGCCCTTCCCGGCTCGTCTCGCCTCACAGGTCCGATCGCGGCCGCCCAGAGCAGCCTCAACGCCACCAGCCCCACCACGGCTGGCCAGGTGTACCCCTTCATCGTCACCGCCCGTGATGCCTGGGGTAACCTGGTGTCCTGCATCGGGAATGCCAGTAGCGTTACCAACGGCAGCTCAGACGCCCTTGCCGTGGAGTGGGACGGGATCTCGGTCGTGGGCGAGGTCCTCTGGGGCTGCTCTGCCGCGTCCTTTGAGGGCCGTTTGCGGCCGACCGTGGCCGGGTGGCACTCGCTGAGGGTCCGAGTGGGCGAGGCCGATGTGACGGCCTCGCCCGTGGATGTCCTGGTGACCCCAGGTCGGGGCGGCCTCCCATTCGTGTCCTCCCTGGGCTGGTTGCCTTCTGCTGCTGTTGCTGCTACTGCTGCTGCTTTCGCAGATTCTCCCCTCGCTTTCTGCGCGCGTTTGGGTGATGATGATGGTTGATGTTGATGAGGATTTGCTGTTGATGATGATGTCGTTGATGTGGTTGTGGTTATGTGGTTGTGGTTGTGGTTGTGGTTGCGGTTGCGGTTGTGGTTTGTTTTTCGCTCATTTCCCATGCCGATCAACCACTGTATTCACTGCCCCCACCATCGCCATCGCCCAGGCCCGATCTCGGCGCCCCAGAGCCGCTTCGACCATGCCGGCCGTCTGGTGGCCGGGACGCCGCTGCCCGTCTCCATCGCGGCCCGCGACCCGTTCAACAACAACATTACATGCACCCCGGGCGCCCTGTCCCCGCCTCCGTTTCTCGTGTCGTGGGACGAGGCCGCGCTCCCCACGGGCGACGTGGCGTGGGGCTGCCTCGAAGCGGACTTTGTGGCGACGTGGGTGCCGACTGTGGCCGGGTTGCATCATGTGGCGGTCCGCCTGGCGGGGCCGGGGGATCAGCCACTACGAACCACTGCGGGAAACCTGCTCGGCAACGTCACGGTTGTCCCTGGTCTGGCCAAGCGTGCCGTGCCTGGATGTTGATGATGATGTTGATGATCATGTTGATGTTGGTATGATGATGATCATGTTGGTATGATGACCGCCCTTTTCCTCTTTCCCGAGCGCCGCAGTCGTTTCCATCACTCGGTTTTTCATCGTTCGCTCTGCTCCTTCCCCGCCAATCAAACGCCACACTATAATGCAGGGCCGCCCTTGGCTGCCACGAGTTTCTTCGCGTCCGCCAAGCCGCTCACCACGGCCGGATGCAACTACTCCGTCGCCCTCGTTGCCCGGGATGCTTTCAACAACACCGTCCCCTGCTCGGACCCCACCACGTTTTCCATGCTCTGGGACGGCGCGTCGCCACCGGAGCTCGCCGCGTGGCAGTGTTGCCGCGGGGAGGCGGCCGGGGTGCAGTACTGCGGGGTGTTCGCCCCAACGGTGGCGGGCGGTCATGAGCTTGTCATCATCGGAGGCGCGGACGAGGGCCTCGTGGGAGGCCGACCGATCAACGTGACTGTCCTGCCCGGTCCGCCAATGGGTGCTGTTTGTCGGGAGGGGCGGATGTCTTTGACCGACCGATTTGTAGGGCGCATGTTGGGCGGGGCAATGTTGTGCGTCGATGGGCAAATGGCTCGGGAGGTTCGACAATCCGCAGCTGTCATCTGCATCTCTCGTCGAATCGATCGACCCAGCGCACCCCTCCCTCAGCATACCATCGGAGAGAAAACTATAAAGGAGGCGACAAGTCCAAGACCCATCATCCGCCTTTTTCTGCTTCCCCACTCTCTTCCTTCCGCAGCGGACCCCTCGCCCCTGACCACCACCTTCACTGCGCCCTCGCGCGCCCTGGCCTGTGCGGGCCCATACACCATCCGCATCATCCCGCGGGATCGCTTCGGCAACCGGGTCCCCTGCGCCAACGCCACCCATCTTCTGGCCCTCCGGTGGGACGACGACGCGCCCCAGCCCATGTGGTGGCGCTGCGAGGGCAGCCAGTCGGGCGGTGATGTCGTGTTGGCCGAGTGGACGCCGCCAGGGGCCGGCGGGCACCGTGTCGTGGTGCTTGTCGCGGACAACGGCGGGGGCGCGCCCGTGGTTGGCGGCGCGGTGGACGTCTGGCTTGATCCGGGTCAGTGTGCTCCTCCGCCCCCGCCGCTGGCCCGCTGGCCCGCTCGCCTGTCTTTTGGGTTGGCGGCTCGTAACAGAAACTCATCACCGCCCCCGCCCCCCCGGTCCTCCCCCATTCACGCGTCCCGTCTCCGTTTCCACGCCGCCCGACCACAGGTTCCGTTTCCCCGAATGCTTCGACCTTCGCCGCCGCCAACCGCACCGCCGCCGGGAGCCCCTTCGCGGTGACCCTGGTCGCCCGGGATGCCTGTGCCAACGTCATCCCATGCTCCGGCCCCACAAACGCGACCAGGTCGGTGGTCCTCTGCTCCCTGGTGGTGGGTGCGCGCCTGCCATGGACCATGTCCCCCCACACTCCTCACCTCATCTCTGCACCAACCGCCGCTCCCGCCCTGTGCCCGCGCAGCGACAACGTGTTTGCCATCCGCTGGAACGGCACCGTCCCCTCGGACCTCCGCTGGCAGCCCTGCCGCAACGAGACCCTCCGCACGGCCGTCTTCACGCCCCAGGACCCAGGCGCCTACCTGCTCGACCCGACGCTTCTCCTCGCCCCGGGGCAGAGCGTCCGGGGGGCGCCCTGGCCGGTCCTCGTGGTCGACGCGACGCCCCCTGCCCTGGTCTCGGTCCGCTTTGCCTCGTCGAACACCCGCGACCCCGCCCGCGCCCGGGCGGGCGATGTGCTGGTGCTGAGCTACACGGCGGACGAACCCATCCGCCCTGCCGCGGTCGCCATCGCCGGCCAGCCTGTGGTCGAGGTCGAGCCCAGGGACAGGCAGCAGGCATGGGAGGCCCGGTGGCCGGTGGACTGTGCCCGCGAGGGCCCCGTCGGCTTTGTACTGGCGGGGGTGGTGGACCTGGCCGGGAACGCCATGGTTGGGGGCGAGGTGCGCAACGCCACCAACGGGACGAGCGTCATCCTGATCGGTCCGTGCCGTGCCCTCCCACAACCCCGACCGCATGTTCGCACACTCCGAACCGATTCTGACTGGTGCCACGGTTCCATCTCATGTGGTTGTCCCCTCCACAGACTGCACCCCGCCTCGCGCCCTCGACCTGACCGTCACCTCGTCCAACCGGCTCGATGCCCGGCTTGCCCAGCCGGGCGACACGCTCACCCTCCGGTTCAACCCCTCGGAGGCGGTCGACCCGGCCATGACCCGCCTGACCCTGGCCACGCACGCCCTCACGCCCGTCATCGACTCGACCTCGGGCGCCTTCGTGGGGTCGTACCTGGTCGGGCCCACTGACGCCCCGGGCGCCGTCTACTGGCGGCTCAGCCAGCTGGTGGACCTGACCGGAAACGAGATGCCCGTCCCGCTGGAGGGATTCCTCGCCTACCTCGGTTCGTCCTTTGCCCCCCCCCCCCCCCCCGCCTCTCGCCATTGCCGTCTGCCGGTGCGTCTGTGCCAAATATGGCCGAGTATGTGCCAAATGTCGGACGTGTGTCAAATGGGCCACATGGGTCGTCAAATGGTCTGTGTGGCGTCGAATGTGTGCCGATGTCGAATGTGTCAAATGGGTGAATGTGTCGATTGTGTCGAATGTGTCACAAAGGTGTTGTCAAAGGTGTGCTGTGTCAACTGAAGGGGTGGTGGTGGGATGATCGCTGGCTCCAGCAGCAACAACAACACACCATCTCCGCCACCCAACCCGACATCCCCCCAGGGAGCAATTGCCTGCAGGACTCGCACTGCGGCCACAACGCCACCTGTGTCCACAACGCATCGGCCCTGCCCGCCATGGTACTGCACTGTCACTGCCCCAACGGCCATAGCGGGGCCCGCTGCGAGACATACGGTCCGTCCTGGCCTGATCGCACCTGTTTCTCTTGGGCAATTCGCACGTGCGTCTCACAGCGCTTCACTCCACCCTGCAATTCAGGCACGGGGCACACCTTGCACATCACCGCCCCTCGCAATCAGCAGCAGCAGCAGCAGCATCATCATCATCATCATCATCATCATCATCATCATCATCATCATCATCATCATCATCATCATCATCATCATCATCATCATCATCATCATCATCATCCGTTCATCATCCATTCATCATATCATCATCCATTCATCATCATCCATTCATCATCATCCATTCATCATCATCCATTCATCATCATCCATTCATCATCCATTCATCATCATCCATTCATCATCATCCAATCATTCATCATCCTCCCTTCATCCAATCATCCAATCATCCATCATCAGAGGGCGACTGTTCCGACGACGCGGACTGCGCCCATTCGGGCCACTGCCTCGGGGTGGCGCCCACTCGAACGTGCGCCTGTCCCCCCGGCTGGGTGGGCCCACGGTGCGAGACCCCTGGTCTGTCCCAAAAATGCGCGCCCCGTCTCCTGCCCGCCCCCTCGAAGCGCTCACACCACCTCGCCACCTCTCAGCGCCCCCGGAGACCCACTACTGTTGGACGGATGCCGACTGTCGGGGCAACGGGGACCCGGAGGCCCACTGCGAGGCCGTCAGCACCACCTTCGCCGGCATCCTGGCGGCCACCACTTGGCTGTGCCGGTGCAGCGGGCCCTATCGGCCCCTGGACGGCGGGGCCACCTGCGGCAAACCGACGGGGAAGACGGTGTGGCAGTATTACATGTCGGGCCCGTTGGGGCTGCTGCTGCTGGCCATGATCGCACTGGTAGTGCTCTGGATTCGGAGGCGCCGCAAGGACGAGGTCGGCTCCACTGTCTGATGACTGGATGGGATGATGACTGGATGGGATGATGATTGGAAGGGATGATGACTGGGTGATGATGAATGATGATGAATGATGATGATGATGATGATGATGATGATGATGATGATGATGATGATGATGATGATGATGATGATGATGGATGATGATGATGATGATGATGATGATCTCGCTGGTGGTGCTCTGGATTCGGAGGCGCCGCAAATACGAGGTCAGTGCGGGCTGCGCTGCTTGATGAGGGTTTCGCCAGCTGCCGTGAGAGGCTGCACAGCCGCCGCTCCTCATTCTCGGTTTCGTCTTCATCTTTCCTTCATCATCATCATCATCATCATCATCATCATCATCATCATCATCATCATCAATCATCATCATCATCATCATCATCATCCAGTCATCATCATCATCATCATCATCATCATCATCATCATCCAGTCATCATCATCATCATCAAACCAGCCAACCAGCCAATTATCATCATCCAATATCATCATCCGACCATCATCATCATCCGACCATCATCATCATCATCATCTTCTTCTTCTCGTTGTGCGCAGCCCTTCGCCGGCTCCAAGGCGGACGTCACCCCGTCGGCCTTCATGCTGAACCCGCTGGCCCTCCCCCAGATCTACGCCCTGGGCCTCAACCTGAACATCCTCAAGCAGTACTGGGCCACCGCCAAGCCCGCCGAAGAGGATCTCTCGGCAGCCCACCCGTATCACTCAGATTTCCTGGATGCTCTACCATCCGCAGTCGGCCCGCAGCCCTCGTGGGCCGGGGACGAGTTCAGCCCCGAGGCGGCGGCGGGGCTGGGCGGGCTCGACGAGGTGGAGGTTGTCGAGCGCCGGTGGGCCCATCTCGCCAAACCCAAGCCGACCCGCCTGCCGGCGACTGCGGCTGGTGATGCCGGTGGCCTGGTGGCTCCCCGGCGTGGCGGCGAGGGCGTGGCCACGGGCTTCGAGGAGATCAGGCAGGTCGAGCGGCACTGGGCAGCCGCCATTGAGGCGGCCGAGGAGGCGGCCCTGGCGGAGGCACCGGGCAGTCCCACATCCGCAAAGGTCTGCCCAAGCCCCCGCTGCTTTCCGCCCGTCATCTCGCTCTCATGCACCTCACCCAGATCAGTCCCTTTGCCACGTCCACTCACCTCACCTCACCTCAACATCAACATCAACCTCATCTCACCTCACATCAACCTCATCTCACCTCACCTCCATCAACCTCACCTCACCTCACCTCACCTCACCTCACCTCACCTCACCTCACCTCACCTCACCTCAACCTGCAGAAACCCGGTTCGCCCCTCTTCCCGGCCGCTCCAACCACCGACCTGGGCCTGGCCAGCGCCGACGCCTTGGCGCTCGACTCGACGGCCCCGCCCAACGTGCCCACCACCCTCTGGGTGCTCGAACTGGCCCCCGACGGCAACCCGAAGCCGGACGCCGGCGACCTCTCCTGTGCCGCCCTGGCCCTGCTGGCCCTGAAGGACGAAGGTGGGGACGCGGCCGATCCCGAGGGCGAGGTGACGCCAACGCCGCCGCCCCACCGGCCGGCTGGCACGGGACGACATCCTGGCGGTGACACGGTGGTGGCCGTGCCCGCAATGACACTCGACGACCTGCCGCCCCCGCTCACCCTTGCCGTCCCGCCGCCGCCCGCCAGCCGGCCCGCGCCTTCGACCGAGTGCCTTATGCCGTCCACCCTGGCGCTCAACCTCGGGCTGGGGCCGGCGAGCCACGAGGCCGCTGCCGCGGATGCGCCTGTGCCGTGTCCCCCGGCCGCCCCGCAACCCGCCCATGTCCGGCCCCATCCGGCCAAGCCGACCGTTGGCGCTGCTCCTACTCCGGGCGGGTCGCCACGGCCCGCCCGTCTGGGTACGGCTGGCGAAGCCTCAGGGCTCAGTCCTTCCCGGCTCGTCAGGGCCTCGCCGGCCCCCGAGAGCCCGCCCATCGTGGCCGCCCGGTCGGCCCTGCAGCTGTGGGGCCAAGTCGATGTCGAATAACACGGCGAATTGCGAACTGTTGGAGTCTCCTTTGGTTTTTTGGTTCTTCCTTTTGCGGCATTTTTGTTTCTTATGGGCCCAAGTTTGTTTGTTTTCCTTTGGTTGTTCGATTTTTTTCTTACGAAATGTTTCTGCTTTTGCTTATTTTGCCGCCGCCCCGTCTGTCTCCTTCTCCTTCGTCGTCTTCTCCTTCTTTCTTCGTCGTCTTCTTCTTCTTCGTCTCCTTCGTCTTCTTCGTCTTGTCTTCGTCTTCTTCTTTGCGCATTGCCGTGCCGATTTGTTCCCTCTTCCGCTTCTCCCCTTCGTTCATAATTTTCGGGAAGCCCCGTTTTGCGATCTGTCGGATCTCTGTCCCTGCTTGTTGGACCCTTACTTAGTTTCTCCCCCCCCCCCCCCCCCCCCCCCCCGTCAGTCAGTCAGTCAGTCAGTCAGTCTCGTGCTACCCGTCGTCAGTCTCGTGTTAAAGCCCTGTAATGCATCTGCACCTACAATAGCATCCCTCTCTTCTTTCATCCCTCCAGTCGGCTCGCAAATGAATGGGCGATTTTTGGCGGGGGGGGAAGGAGGGAGGGAGGGAGGGAGGGAGGGAGGAGTCAGGATGTCGGGTCTGTCGCGGGGGTGCAGCCCCCGTGCCCGTGCCCGCCTCGGGCCCCTTGCCATTTTCCACTTTTCGACTGCGTCGCCAAATACACACTGCTCTCTGTTTCTGTTTGTGGTGCGGGGAGTGCACTCACCGGGCGGCCGAGGACGAGGTGGTGGTGGGTCTCGAGGAGGCCGCGCCGCCCTTGCGGTAGTCGGCCCCGCGTGCGAGGAGGAGCAGCTTGTTGGAGGTGCGGTCCTCCCGGGCTCGGCCCGAGGCCACCGCGTCGACGAACTGGTTGCGCCGGGTCGTCTCCTCCAGCACCCGCATGTCCACCTGGGGGATGGTGAGCCGGAAGGCGATGAATGTGATGATGCTGGCGAGAATGATGCTGATGCTGGGATACTGATGATGATTGGATGCTGATGCTGATTGGATGCTGATTGGATGATGATTGGATGATGATGATATGATGGTGATGATGATGATGATTGGAGATTGGATGATGATGACTGGATGATGATGATTGGATGATGATGCGGATGCTGATGATTGGATGATGATGATTGGATGATGATGATTGGATGATGATGATTGGATGATGATGATTGGATGATGATGATTGGATGATGATGATTGGATGATGATGATTGGATGATGATGATTGGATGATGATGATTGGATGATGATACTGATACTGATGCTGCTGCTGCTCCTACTACGACTACTGATGATGATGATGATACTGATCGGAGTGGGTGCGTTGACTGGATGCTGGCCAGGCAGCAGACCTTCAGTCTGCCGCTGGATGGCGGGGTCGTTGGCGGGGTGGGGCCAGCGGCACCGGCGGCAGCCGGGATGCTCTCGGTCGAGGCGGTGGTCCACATGGCCCGCGCCCGTGCCATGGGCGTGCCGGCCGACCCCGGGGTGGGGAGCACGGGGCCCAGGCCCGTTCCCAGCCCGGTGGCCATGCTGCCCGTTCGGGGCACCAGCCCCAGGGTGGTGCTGCTTGCTGTGGGTCCGGGGGCCGCGCCGGATGGGGCCGCCGGGTGGGGGCTGGGCAGGGCGGCAGGCCCGACTTGGGTCAGATAGAAATCGCGCTCCTCCTGGCGCTCCCGGGAGGCGCGGGACCCGAGAAGATCCATCTGCTTGGCACGGACCTCCTGCAGACATCCATGATGATGATGAAGATTGTGATGATGATGATGATGATGATGATGATGATGATGATGATGATGATGATGATGATGATGATGATGATGATGATGATGATGATGATGATGATGATGTGGATGATGATGAGATGATGATGATGATGATGATGATGATGATGATGATGATGATGATGATGATGATTGGATGATGATGCTCGATGATGATGCTCGATGATGATTGGATGATGATGATCGGATTGGATGATGATATTGGACGATTGAATGATTGGATGATGATGATCGATGATGATTGGATGAATGAGTAATGGACGGCGACCACTTTCGTGATTGGGTGGAGGACCAGACCTCTCCCAGTGCCCGCGTCCGCTCTGCCCGTGCCCTGAGGTCGCTGAGATCCGGGCTGACGGGCCGCACCCCAGCCTGGCGCAATTCTCGGTACATCCCGTCCCAGGCCTCGGCCTCGGCAAGGGCCGCGTACTGCTCCACCAGGGCAAGCTTGGCCCGCTCCTCCACGCCCAGCAGAAGATGCTGCCACACAAGGAGCGGGTCGGGGGGGCATTCATTGGTGAGTTGACGAGTGCAATGGTGGTTGCGATGCCGAGTGCAATGACGAATGCGACGACGAATGTGACGACTGCGATTGCAATACGATTGCGTGCGATTTGTGATGGTGTGATTGCTGGCGGTGGCGGTGGGGACGGCGATGGAAGAAAGGAAGTGCAGGCGTGGTAGGCGGGCGGGGGGGGATGACATCCAATCATCATTCATCATCATCATCATCATCATCATCATCATCATCATCATCATCCAATCATCATCATCATCATCATCATCATCATCATCATCATCATCATCATCATCATCATCATCATCATCCAATCATCATCATCATCCAATCATCATCATCATCCAATCATCATCATCATCCAATCATCATCATCATCCAATCATCATCATCACCCAATCATCATCATCATCATCATCATCATCATCATCATCATCATCATCATCATCATCATCATCATCATCATCATCATCATCATCATCATCATCATCATCATCATCATCATCATCATCATCATCATCATCAACCTCAACCTCAACCTCAACATCATCAGCTGCGGCTCCGATCGACAGACGTGTTCCAGCACACCGGGCGGGAGGGCGCGAGCGGGTGCAGGCGAGGGGTCCTCGCGGCCCGAGATGGGCGGCAGGGTGGATGTCGACGGGCCGCCCGAGCGCCCCGTGAGCCCCTGCTCGCCCATATGCAGTGCGAAGAAGGCCCCCGCCTTGCGCAGCACCACGTGGATCTTGGGCCGCAGGTCGACCCGCGCCCAGAGCCCCGCGGCCGCGGCCGGCTGCTGCTGCTGCGGCTGGGGCATCAGGTCGGCTGATCGGTCGGTGGGGCTGCCCGGGGGCGGGGAGGCCGACCCGAACCGGGCCGAGCCGACCGTCCGGCTGGGGGACGGTGGCCCGGCGGGCACCAGAGGCGCCCCGTACGAGTGAGCCCGCTCCTCCTCCCGCTGCTGGTGCAGCATCGCGTCCGGCTCGAGAAGTTCCCGCAGGCCGCCGCGGGGCGGGGCCAGCAGGCCGAGCAGCGGGTAGTCCGTGTTGCTCACGAGCACCTCGGCGCTCCCCGGGATCTGCAGAGGCCAAAGCCAGCCGATCCCCCCCACCAGATGGGTCAACAAAGATGGGTCATCATCCAATCGTCATCCAATCGTCATCCAATCGTCATCCAATCGTCATCCAATCATCATCCAATCATCCTCATCAGCCAATCATCATCCAATCATCATCATCCTCACCAATCATCATCCAATCATCATCCAATCGTCATCCAATCAATCATCACCCTTCCCCATCCACACACAGCACGGCCCAGCAAGGAGGGAGCAGCAGCAGCGGACGTCCTGCGGTGCGGCCATTGCGCGGGCGGTGGCGGTGAGCTCGTCCATGCGGCCCGTGGAGGCGGCGGGGACCACGACCCCCAGGCGCACCTCCTCCTGGGCCCACAGGGCAAGCAGCAGCTGGGTGGCCGTCAGCCGGCTGGTGGGGCTGCGCCACCGGTTGTACGCCCAGCGGGCCGGCTCGGCCGTGAGAAGGTCCGCCAGGCAGCCAAGAACCTGCGCAGAGGCAGAATGGCGGGGCAGGAAGCAGAGGGAAACAGAGGAGCGGGATGGTCGGGATGAGAAGAGAGAAGGAGAAAATGTGATGATGATGATTGGATTGAGATGATGATGATTGGATTAAGATGACGATGATGATGATGATGATGATGATGACGACTGGATGATGATGATGATGACTGGATCGATGATGATGGATGATGACTGGATGATGAGGATGATGATGATGATTGGATTGAGGATGATGCTGAAAAGCTGGTGATGATTGGATGATGATGCCGGTGCTGATCAAGGAAGAGACGCCATTTCATCACGGGGGGGGCATCACGACGGACCTGCGAGAGCAGATGCAGCGTCGCCTGGGCGGTGGTCACGCTGGCTGCCGCCGCAGGAGCCTCCGCCCCACCCGCAGGTCCGTCGACCACCCCTCCAATGGGCGGGAGCCTGCCTGCCGACAGGGCACCCGTGCTCTCATCCAGGGCCCGGCCCAGGGTCGCCCCCAGCCCCATCCCGCCGCCCCCCAGCGAGGCGGGGGTCGACGCGGCCAGGGCGGCGGCGTTGGCGGAGGCGCTGAGGGGCGCCATTCGTGAGAAGGCCGCGATCTGGGTGGCCGCCAGGTGGCCCGAGGGCGCCTGGTGTTGCTGCGGGTCGCCCAGGGCCCGGGTGCGCAGGGATCGGCTCATGGCCAGCAGGGCAGCCGTGCCCCGTGGCACGGCCTGGCCGCTCGGGGGCACTGCAGAGAGGCGAGGGAGGTGGACACAGGAACAGAACATTGATGGGGTGTCGAGCCAGAGTGCTGGGTGGTGGGTGGTGGGTGGTGGGTGGTGGGTGGTGGGTCCTGGTGCTGAGTGCTGGGAACTGGGCGCTGGAGCTCTGGTGTGCTGTGGTGTGCTGGGTGGTGCTGGCGGTGGATGAGGGATTCGGACGGACAAGACAACAACCGGGTCTTTCGCCCTCTGGGCCAGTGGGGGAAGGCTGGTGGAGGGGCGAGCAGACCAGGTGGGGCGGTGGTGGGCGGGCAGCCCTCCAGGAGGCCCAGCAGAAGGGCCAGGCCCCCGTTGGCCGAGCAGGCGGTCGGGTCGGCCTCGAGGCCCGCCAGGAGAGACACATCCAGGGTCGTCGGGGCCGTGGTGCGGCTCTGATGTCCGGCACACGGACGGAGAGAGACAAAAACAGAGACACAGCCAGCCAGGCAGAGACACAGCCAGCCAGGCAGAGACAGACAGAGACAGGCAGACAGACAGGCAGACAGACAGTGACAGAGAGACAAGACGCACAGCACAGACCAGACAGACAAACAGACAAGCAACATAAGAACAGACACGCCCAGGGATGCGCCGGGCACAGACACACATAGGACAGGGACCAGAGAATGAGCGCCACTCGGGTCCCGGTTCGGCCGGATCAGAGGAGGGAGCCTGTGCGTGCGTGTTGGCCTGGTACCACATCCTCCCTCCCGCCCAGACAGGCCAGACCTGGGCGTCGTCCTGCTCGTCCGTCTGCGACTGGGGCTGCTGATGCATGCGAGGCCGCGAGGATGGGAGCATGGCGGCCTGTGGGAGCAGCGATTCGAGGGGGTTCCGCAGGAATGTCATCACCGCCGCGGGGCTCTCGTCCATCAGCCGCCAGAGGCCCCGCACGCAGTGCGAGACGTAGAGCAGATGGCTCGAGCCCGAGGTCGGATCGACCCTGACAGCGGTCAAGTGCAACCAGAAACCCAGAACCTGATGATGATGATGACTGGACGATTGGGTGATGATGATTGGATGAATGGGTGATGGTTGTGATGATTGTGGTGGCGATGATGCTGATGCTGGTGCTGATGCTGATGCTGATGCTGATGCTGATGTTGATGTTGATGCTGATGCTGGTGCTGCTGATGCTGATGCTGATGCTGATGATGCTGATGCTGAGCTCTTTCTCCCTTTCTGTTTGACACAGTCGAGCACCGACCTGAGGTTGCCCGCGAGCGCGCCCAGGGCGCCCATACCCAGCAAGGCCCGCTGCACCTGCGGGTCGGGCTGCTCATCCAGTGCCGCCACGCCCCCGCCGGCCCCTTCGCCGGTCCCTTCGCCGGCCCCCTCGGCCAGCTCGGGCCGCAGCAGCCCCGCCCCCACGGTGACCACCGAGGGGGCTGCACCGGTCGGGGCGGCGGCGTCGTGGGGCGCTCCCAGGGTGGACATGGTCGCGCGGGTGGCGGCCGTGCTCGAGGCACCGCTCGGCGGGCGCTGCGACACACGGCGGGGGAGAGGAGCGATGATGAGGCCGACCGTGCCGTGACGTGCATCGATCGTCGTGGGCATCGTATGGGGGTGATCGGATGATCGGATGATGCGCGGGAGCTCGGCTCTGCCGTGTTGTGGTTGCCAACCCTCCAGTGGGCGTGGGATGCTGGCGGGCGGGGACCGACCTTGAGCTTCTGCGGGGCGGCGAAGGACGACGGTCCGGCGCCCGTCAAGACGCTGCCTGCTGGCCTGCTGCGGCCAGAGGCCTCGGGGCCGGCCGATGGCGCGGGGGCGGGGGAGGCCTGGAGGGGCGGCGGCGAGGCGGTTGCCGCTGGGCGAAGCGGGATGGCCATCGGGGGAAGGGCCGGCCGGGGGGCGAAGTCGGCCTCGGTGGCGGTCATGGTCATGTTTTCGCTGGTGGCCAGGCTGTCCTCGGGCACACCCACCGGATCCTCCTCGGCCCCGTCGTCTGCGCGGTGAGGTGGAGGTCATGATTGGTGATGATGATGATGATGATGATGATGATGATGATGATGGTGATGATGATGATTGGATGATTGGATGATGATGATGATTGGATGGTCATGATTGGATGATGGTGGTGGGGTGGGGACGTGACGGCCGGACCCACATCATCCTGATCCGATCCGATCGGCCCGTCTGCGCACGCCTCGGCAGTCCGCTCGGTCGGAGCGTACAGTGGCTCGACGGGCGGCGCCGCGGCACGGGCGGGTGCCAGCCGGGCGCAGAGCTGGGCCAGAAGCTCCAGGGCGATGGCCTTGGTGGCCTGGGCGACATGCGGAGCCAGGAAGACATCTGGCCGGGAGGGCGGGCGGGCGGGCGGGCGGGCGGGCGGGCGGGCGGGCGGGCGGGTGGGCGGGCAGGCGGGCGGGTGGGCGGGCAGGCGGGCAGGCGGGCGGGCGGGCGGGCAGGCGGGCAGGCGGGCGGGCGGGCGGGCGGGCGGGCGGGCGGAGGGTTAGGAGCGGAGGAGGGAGAGGGAGAGGGAGAGGTGGAGGGGGAGGGGTGGAGGGATGTAGAGGGAGGGGATGGAGAGGGAGGGGGAGATGATGAGAGTGGGGTCGCGCCGCGCCACCACCGATCGCCACCATCATCCCATCCCATCCCATCCCATCAATCCACCCCCAAAGGCGAAGCCCACCAATCATTGCATGCGCCCCTGATTGCTGCTCACATCCCCGTGCCGTCATCATCATCCCCCCGATCCTCATCCCCCTTGGTCCTCATGATCCCCTTGGTTGCTGCTCACATCCCCTGGTTGCAAGTCCTCATCATCCCCCTGGGTGCCGTCATCATCCCCCCTCCTCATCCCCCTGGTGCTGCCCACAAGTCCGAATCATGCAGCACCTCCATTCTCCTCCCACCGAGACCCGCACGTGAGGTGTTCGACAGGTCCGCGCGCCAAGCGGTGGGAGGCGGACCATACGCGAGTACGACCCCACCGTCGCGCCTGAGGGCCGCCCTGAGGAGTTCCGAGCGGGCGCAGCCCCGGGCGAACACCTTCAGCCCCCGCTCCAGCTGGGGCCCCTGGGCCTCGTCCAGCGCACCCCGCTGATCATCGGCCCCCGCCAGGCCCAGAGAAAGGTGATGAGGCGATGCGATGATGCCGGCTGGACGGTGACTGGGTGATGGTGATGATGGCTGGATGATGGCTGGATGCTGCTGCTGCTGCTGCTGCTGCTGCTGCTGCTGCTGCTGCTGCTGCTGCTGCTGCTGAGCTGCTGATGAGCTGATGCTATGGTGTGACGATGATGACGATGCTGATGCTGATGCTGAGACTGATGCCGGTGCCGGTGCCGGTGCCGGTGCCGGTGCCGGTGCCGGTGCCGGTGCTGATGATGATGATGATGATGATGATGATGATGATGATGATGATGATGATGATGATGATGATGATGATGATGATGATGATGATGATGATGATGATGATGATGATGATGATGATGATGATGATGATGATGATGATGATGATGATGATGATGATGATGATGATGATGATGATGATGATTAAAAATTGGCACCAGACCAGGAACCGCACCAGCCGCGAGACGGCGTCGCCCTCCGCCAGCAACTCGGGACAGGGCCCCACGAGCTCGAAAAACAGCGCCAGAACCTGCCCCGCCCACCGCCATCACACATTGCCATTCATATGATCATTCGTATGGCCATTTGTATTGTCAGCACCACCACCACCACCACCACCACCACCACCACCACCACCACCACCACCACCACCACCACCACCACCACCACCACCACCACCACCACCCAGACCCCCCCCTGAGATGGCGATTGTGAACGACCAGTTGACTATGAATGTGACCTGACGAATATCCCAACGAACCGGATGGACAGACGAATGAATGGCCAGACGACAGTAACCAAATGGCAATCACAATACAAATGACCATACTTGACCCTTACATTGGTGGTGGTGGTGGTGGTGGTGGTGGTGGTGGTGGTGGTGGTGGTGGTGGTGGTGGTGGTGGTCGGGGGGACGGACCGCGGCGCGGATCTCTGCCAGCTGGAAGGCCGTGTAGCCGAGGCGGGTCAGATGGGCCGGCAGGGGCGCCTCCAGGTAGGGGCACAGGGCCCCCACAAGACCAGCCTGTGGGACATGACAGCCACCACATCGCGCAATCGGGACACCAGGTCGGAACACCCATTCATCATGAGCAGCCGAAGCATCCGGCTGGGACGCCCGCCAGGGAGGGTGGGATTGAGCTGGCGGGGCAATGATGAATGGGCGCGCGCGGGGGACCTTGCGCGCGTGGGGGCCGCAGGAGCGCGAGCGGGCCAGCAGGCACACCAGATGCAGCACCAGCCGTTTCAGCTCGAAGTCCTCCTTGCTGGCGAGCTGCGCCCGGCACCCAGAGCCACCCACCACCCCAGGGCCACATAGACACACAGACACGCTCGGAACTGGGCCGCCAAGAAACCGCCCGCCGAACAAACGAAGCGAGGCACGGGGAGAGTGCGGAATGCACTCAGCCTTCCCCCCCCGCGTGTCCCTCATCCTCATCCACATCCGGATCGTCCCAGCCCAACGCGCTGTCGACTATTTCGAAGATTTTTCTGGTGGAGGGAGGTGGAGGATCGATCGGCTTTGGGGGGGAGGGCAGACGTGGGTGAGCGGGGGCAGCAGGGTGCAGTCCTGCTCGCATTCGGCCGCGACAGCCATCTCGATGAGGGCCTGGGCCAGGCAGCCCTCGTCCTCTGAGGCGCCCGACCCTGAGCTGGCGGGCGGCCCGGCCGGGGTGGCGAAGGCCGAGGCATACTCGGGGCAGCCCACCAGGTAGTGGGCCAACTGGCGGGCAGAGACGGGGGGTGCGGGGTGAGGCTCACCGAACAGGGGGCCCGATGTTGGCATGACGGTCATCATCAATCCCAGTGAAACACCGCTCAGGTCAATTGTAAGTTTACCCTCTCCGGAACTAACATTCAGCGCCAAGATTGATGTCTCGTGTCCGTGCAGCCTCGGGGGCTATCCGGTAATTTTCAAAAGAGACCTCGAATCGGGAAGCGGATCGAAATATCGGAGGAGAATGAAGTCTACCCATGGCCCAGATCGCCATATAGCTTTTGGCTTCTGCCCGTTCTTTGCTTTGTCCGCCCATCGATCGGATGGAGGTTGACGGCCGCGATGTGCGCATCGGGTGGCCCGGTTGGCTGTGCGCGTCGCCCGTGTGGTGGGTGGCTGATGGCGGAGTGCGCCTGTGTGGCACACGGGGCCGGACGGACCGCGAGGAAGTCGTTTCGCATTTCCTTGTCCTGCAGGCGGCTCCACGACCCGCACACACAGCGGACGGCCGTGTTGAGCACCCGCGCGACCAGGGGCCCGTTCAGGGCGCTCAGCAGCTCGGGCGCGTCCGCCTCGGCGTACTCGAAGACGTTCCTTTTTTTGGAAAAAATATGAGGACCCCGGCGGGATTCGAACCCGCAACCAAAGCCGGTGCAGATTTTGGGTGGCCCCGACAGACCAGAGGACCTCGGTCAGGAAGACCACCTGGGGGGCCGCGAGGCCCAGGGCCGGGGCCGCCAGGGCACACTCCACAGGGTCAGTCGTCCCCTGGGGACCCTCGCTGTACATGAGCAGGCCAAGGAGCGTGTTCACGGTCGCGGCTGCGCGGCACACCACCAGAAAAACAGCGTCAGGGGCGCCGAGGCAGAAGGGGTCATCATCATCCAATATCATTCAATCATCATCATCCAGGCATCATCATCATCATCATCATCACCACCATCATCATCATCAACATCATCATCATCATCATCATCATCGTCATCGTCATCATCATCATCACCCCAATCATCATCATCACCCCAATCACCATCATCACGTGGAAGGGAAGGGGAAAGCGAGGCGGACGTGTGCTGATCTGGCAGCAGTAGGGGTGGTACTGGGACAGGTCCCGCAGCAGCTTGAGGACGGCCAGAAGGTCCTCCTCGGGCATGGCTGCACAAGAACCGCACCACAGACACAGAACAGGCACAAACCACAGGCACACACACACATCATCACCATCATCATCATCATCATCATCATCATCATCATCATCATCATCATCATCATCATCATCATCATCATCATCATCAGCATCAGCATCAGCATCAGCATCAGCATCAGCATCAGCATCCAATCATCATCATCCAATCATCATCATCCAATCATCATCATCCAATCATCATCATCCAATCATCCAATCATCATCAATCATCAAGCAGCAGCAGCATCCAGCCATCACACACACCCAAACAGCAGACCGCACGGAAGCCGGCACATCAAGAATGAGCATTTCTCTCGTTGTTCCCCTTTTACGGGCCCTGTGGTGACTCGCTTTTCCGGAATATAAGAGCGAGGTGGGGGGAGGGGGATGGGAGCGGACGTGTCTGCATGGCCAGGGCGATGGCCTCTACGGCCCGGGCGGCGTGCAGCAGCCGCCGGTAGAATGTGCTGCCCGCGGGCCGGCTGGGTCGCGTCACCGGGGGTGAGGCCGACATGGGAGGCGGGGAGGGCGACTGCGCCGTCCGCTGGGTGACACTCGGCGACAGCTGTCGGGAATACCACCCGCACCGGGACGAGGATGAGGATGAGGTGTGTGTGTGGGGGGGGTGGGTGGGTGGTGGTGGTGGTGGTGTGGTGATGGCGGCGGTGGTGGTGGTGGTGGTGGTGGCGCGGCGGACCCCACGGGTGGCGCTGGCCGTGCGCAGGGAGCCCGAGAGGGCCCGGGAAGGTGCCGCCCGGGATGTCACACACGCGGAATCGCGCCGGGTGGCCCCCAGGGGTGGCTGTGGCCCCGGGATGACCAGCCCCCGCTCTGCCGGCTGGAGCTCCTCGAGTGGCTCGGGGCTGCGCTCTCGCTCGTTGCGGCGCAGAGGGCGACCTGGGCTTGCAGGGTCTGCGGGTGGTGGTGTGGAAAAGTAGGCGATGATCGGGCCGGAGGGAGGGGTGGGGATGGTCAGACTTGGATGAGGGCGGTGCGGATGATGGGTTCGTGGATATGACACAGGAACATAGCCATCAGATCCCGAGCCGAATCGAAAAGGTTAACCTCTTCGTCGGCCCTGTATGCCAGAAACGGGATCCCCACCAGCCGCACAACCGCCGCAAAGGCCTCCTTATAGAAATCGGATATATCGGGGGTTTCGGTGAAATGGTCGGCTGTCATCGAACAAATTTTCGTGACAATAGGGATATCTTGGAGGGGCTGGACAACAAATCAGACGAGCCCAAACGAGAGGGGGCTGCAGACGAGTCCTCCTTTTTGGAGGCGGCACATCTTCTCAATGGCCGCGATGTGACGTTCGTGGCATGACTTTGTGAGCCTGTCCTCGTAAAGCCGAATGATCTTATCATAATCGGCCGGCTGCATCAGGTCCAAACTGCCGAACGAGCCGAAAGTGCCACGGGGGTTTGTCAACTCCCGGTCTGTTCAAACGACTGGTGGTGCTCGTGCATCCTGGACTCCCTGGGCTGTGCTCTTTGGCCGCGGATCATCCAGAAAAGTCGTCAAAACGAATCTGTGAGAACCCATCCGCAAACATAATGGTGGAGGCGACATTGGGAATCAATCCGCAAAAACAGGTTCTCTTGTCGCACAAAAAGAAAACGCTGAGCAATCACGCCCAAAAAGACGGCATCTCGTGTGCCATTTACGCGGGTCCCAGCTTTTCGAGGGCGGCAAGAAGGTTCTTGCGGGCGGTTGCAATGTCTTCGTACTCGAGCGCCTGCCCGGCAAACTTGCACAGCCTGCGTGGAAAGCGCACGAAGATGTTATCATCAGACGCCGACTCAAAAAAAAAAAACCATTAGCAGACTTTTGCACCTCCTTGATCGTGGCAAAGTCGGGCCGTCCGCCCACCGTGCCGCTTCGACTGGCCCCAGTCGGGGCTGCCGCCGGAGGAGGAGACGGAAGCGGCGTGGTCCGCGCCTGGGGCTTGGCGGCCACCGGCTGTGTGGGGCGGCCAACTGGCGGGTAGGCTGGGGCTGGGGGCGGCACGGCAGGGGCCACGGGGCTCGGGGCAGGTGCGGGGGCGAGGGGCTGGGTGGGCGGGGTCTGGGCGCCACACCGAGTGGAGAAACACAATCGTCAGCACCCCGCCGAGGCGGGCCTCCCCCCATCCACCCACACCCCTGTTTTTTTGGGGTCCACCCAAGGCCCTTGACGCCTCGGCTCTGGCCGACCCTTTTCAAGCTAATTTGCATCATCGTGACCCAGATCCTCAGATGGATTCCTTTTGTTTCTTCCATCTTCCCCCTCTCCTCATTCATCTCCCCGACGTACGCCCCGGGTCAACGAACAGAGGTCTTCTGTCTTCGACACGAAACTCAACCTCTCTATCTCTATCTGCCAACATCCCCTCCTTTCCGCTCTTCTCCAAGTCACCCACCCCACCCACCCCCGTGAAACTGTTGTGGGCGGGGCGGAGCAGAGGCAGACCAGCCCGCCGAAGTAGTCGCTGGAGATGGTGGGGAAGAGGCCGCCCGGAACGGCGGGGCCGCCAAAGCCGCCCGGGAAGGAGGGCGGGAGCTGGGGGTGCTGGGGCTGAGCAGCGCCTGGCCGTGACCCGGGCGCTGACAGGGGGGGAGGGAAAAACGGGACGGGAGAGATTGAAGTCACAGTGTGAGTGATGATGTGGGCGGGGAGGAGAGGAGGCAGGTCGGGTGAGGGACGAACTTGTGGGCGCGGAGGCCGGCTGGTGCGGGTTGGGCAGGTTGGCGAGCCGGGCCATGATATCGTCCGCGCTCGGGGGTGGCTGGTGCGGGGCGGTGGAGCTGGCGGAGGCCGAGGTGGGCGCGCCCAGGGCCGCCAACCGCGCGAACGGGTCATCCGATGGGGCGGCCGGGGCGGCCGGGGCGGCGGGCGGGGGCGCCAAGCGCGCGAATGGGTCCTCAGCCGCAGTAGACTTGGGCGCCTGGGACTGGCTCAGCCGGGCGAGCCGACCGTAGGGGTCGAAGTCAGACGGGGTGGTTGGGGGGGTGGTCGTTGTCGGGGCGGGGGCGCCCACGGGGGCTGCTGGTGGGGCAAGGGCAGCCAGCCGTGAGAACGGATCGGACGCATCGGGGGCGGAAGTCGAAGCGGATGGCGCTGGGGCGGCGACCTGGGGTGGGCGTGATGAGGAGGCACGAGCGACACGGGAGAGCAGACCCCACCGGGGGGACCAGCCACGGGCTTTCGGCCCTCCTTGATGGCTTTTGCGATATCGGCAGCCTTCACCTGGGCATACTTTTGCTTGACGACGACCTGTGGGGGTGATGATAGATCCCTACATCATCGAGATGACCCAGACATCAGGACTGAGATCGCCAAATTGTTTGGCGACGTCGAAAAATAGAGAAGCGGCGTAAAAGTCCTGGGCAGTGGTCCTACACCAGAGAGGAAATGAGGGCCGGAATGCGAACACGGACTTGGTGGCGTTGCCGGCCCGATCCTCATCATCTGCCTTCAAAAAGACGTCTTCGGCGAACCCAATGACAAAAACCTGGGCATCGGCATCAACAGGGTTGAGAGATGCCTTATCCTACGGTTCCAGGGTCGAAAAACGAAAGAGAAAAACGAGGAAATGGAACCTTTTCACACCGATCCATCATGGCGAGAAGAAACTTCGACGACTCTGGATCGTTGGCTTTTTGCTCTGCACGAAGTTTCATGGCAATTTCAAGCGCATACATGCGACCTGACAGGAAGGGCAAAATCAGAAAAACGAAAAGTGCGCGCAGACAATAATACGCCATCAGGGGATTGAATGAGTCCAGCTCAGCCGCGCGAGCCAAATAAGGGCGCAGCGGCTTCAATGAAAGAGGAGTTGCAGTGGCGCTCATATCGACGAATAGATGATAGTTCCGCTTAGGTTATTTTAACTATCTTTTCGATTTGAAATTCTGGGACCCGATGAACCCCCTCCCACAAGTGGAGGAGTTTCGCAGGATATACATCGAGTCATGTAACCAACAACGCATCTCCCAATCTCAAGAGCTCCTGCACGACTTGGATAAGGCGAAAACGGAATTCACCCATCTCTCCACCTCGGGGTCTGGCCCCTCTTTCTCTTGAATGCTCACAATATGTTGCAGCCATATTCGTTACATTGGGTCAATTGGTATTTCTCCACTTGCTCATGCCCTTGCTGCCAACATTACCATCACCCATCTCGATCTGGGGCGCTCTCGCCTCGGCAACGACGGCTGCCGAGTTGTGGCAGCTGTCCTCAGAAACCATCGATCGATCGCCGTTTTACACCTGGACGGGAACGGGATTGGCGATGCGGGCGGAGCCTTCCTCAGTCTGTGCCAGCCGTCTCCAGCTCCCCGGGCAATGCCTGGTGGTGTGGTGGGTTATAGGTGAGGCTCTCGGGTATAACCGCGTCCTGCGCGAGCTTTCCTTGCGTGAGAACGCCCTGAAAAGCGGCGGTGTCAACATCCTGACCGCACTGCAGGGCAACTTCGCCCTGCGGAGGGTCTGTCCCCGCCCCGCCCTCCCCGCCCCCCCATTGCGCCCAAGCGGCACCGGTGGGCGACCAACGGAACTGACGCTCCGGGTGTGTCTGTTGGTGGCCGGGCAGCTGGACCTGAGCTCCAACCAGCTGGCCCGGGAGTGCTGGCAGGCCCTGGCCGAGACGCTGGCCGTCAACCGGGCCCTGGTCTCGCTCAACCTGGCCAACAACAAGCTCGGTCTGTTCAGCTGCTGCTGTGGTCGCAGGTACGGTCGCTCGGAGCCAAGTGGCAGTTGGGCATGGAGGCCGATCGGGTCGGGTCGGGTCGGGTCGGGTCGGGTCGGGTCGGGTCGGGTCGGGTCGGGTCGGGTCGGGTCGGTGTGGGCCCGCACGCGACGATCACTCGACTCTCTCTCCTTCCATTCATCCGCACACATACGTCCGCCGGGGTGTTGCAGGATCGGCTCGCTTTGAGCTGGTCGTCGAGGCGCTCAAGCGAAATACCACCTTGCGCGCCCTCGGTCCGCACCCCCCCCCCCCCACCACCACCACCACCTCCCACACCACCTCGCCACCACTTCACAGCACATCGCATCCACCCATCCCGGACATCGCCCCCACCACCTGCATCGTCCCCCACCACGCACGCCCCCCTCCATCCCATCTTATGGGCAGGCCGTTACCATAAAACACGCAATTTAGTACCCCACGAAATTTAGTGCTCCCCCCCCCCCCCCATATTTTCGGGGCTCCTCGGACCAAACTCAATAGGAAAACCCCGAAATTCGTACCCCGAGCCCACGAAATATAGTACCCCCTATTCGGACCATTTTCAAATTTAGTACCCGGTTTTTGTTTTACGGGAGGGTGCCTTGGTTGGGCACAACAGGCCAGTAATTTCTCACTGTGTGTGGCATGTGGGGTGTCATCGCGGCACCATGCGATGTGCTGGGGATGCAGACATCTCACGCAACCAGATCGGATACCGGGCCGGCTCCTCCTCCGCTCCGCCCTGCAGGTTCGTCCCCATTGTCACACGCCACGCAATTGCCCATTGTCACACCATCCACCGCCCACCACCACTGCCCACCACCTCCCACCACCGGCAACCACCACCCACCATCACCGAACGCCGCCGCCGCCGCCGCCGCCCACTGCCACCACCGCCCACCGCCCACCGCCATCACCACCTGCCCGCCCACTCCCCCACCGCCCATTGCCACAGCGCCTCCAACCCGAGAGAATCTCAGCCACCCACCCGTTCATGAATTGTTCGCTTTGTTTTTTGCACCTCCGCATGCCCCCCCCCCCCCCCCCCACCCCACCACCGGCGTGTTCTGGCAGGTGAACCACAGCCTGCTCTACCTCGACTGCGCCTACAACGGGTTCGCCAACTGATGGCCGCCCCGCCAGGCGCCCCCGAGCCTCCTGCACGAACTCGGGATTGCCGCGCACACCCCGGCGCCCCCCGGGTCGCCCGTCTCGCCCCATAACCCCGAGGCAACATACCCTCTGGCCACCCCGCCCCCGGCATATCCGACTGCCCTCCCCGAGTCACCGCCCGATCCCCAGGGGTTCGGCCGACCGTCTTCATCCCCCCCTGGCCGTTCCCCACCCCTGGCCATTGCCGACGGGGCCCCGGGAACGCTCCGCCGCCGGACGGTGGCCGACCTGGTCGAGGGCGAGGAGAGCTTCCTGTCGGGGGCGTCGGTCTCGTCGGCCAGCCCCGAGGGGACCCCACGCGGCGGCCCCGGGGACTTCGCGGGGGCCGAGGAGTCGCCTGCGGCGGGGGGCGGGGCCGCCTCACCCCAGGCGGCATCGGCGAGTGGCGACGGGACGGAGGCCTCGCCGGGCATGGTCCGTCGCGTGAGAGATTGATGACTGGATGATGATGATGATGATGATGATGATGATGATGATGATGATGATGATGATGATGATGATGATGACAAGTCAGGCGAGCTCGCTTCGTTACGCTTTCAATCTGGTGGCTATCTCCCCGAGGAAGGGTTGACCTGGAGTCGACCGCGACCACCCTGCGGTGATATGGCAGGGTGGCCGGAACGACTGGTGAGGTCGCCGTGCTTCCCCGACCCGTTTGAAATTTCGACCTTAGTGGCTACCCCCCCGGGGAAGGGTTGATCGGCGGCCGGTCCCGACCACGGTTCGCTGGGTTTATGGGTCCCTCCAGCGAACGGTGAGGTCGCCGGTCTTTGCCAACCACTTTGAAATGTCGACCTTGGTGGCTATCCCCCCGGGGAAGGGTTGATCGGGGGGCGACCTCGACCACGGTTTGGTGGATTTATGGGTCCCTCCAGCGAACGGTGAGGTCGCCGTGCTTCCCCTACCTATTTGAAATGTTGACCTTGGTGGCTATCCCCCCGGGGAAGTGTTGTCCTGGAGTCGATCGCGACCACCCTGCGATGATAGGGCAAGGTGGCCCGAACGACTGGGGAGGTCGCCATCCTTCCCCGACCCGTTGGAGCCTGTTTGAATTTTCGACCTTGGTGGCTATCCCCCCGGGGAAGGGTTGACCTGGGGGCCACCACGACCCCCGCTTCTAAACATATGTTGGGGTCCCCCGAACGACTGGGGAGGTCGCCATCCTTCTCCGACCATTTTGAAATTTGACATGATCCCATAATATTTTTGGATCGTGTCCCAAAATTTTTTGGAGGTGCCTCCCAAGTAGGGTATATCAGGGGCACCCCCCCTGGGGGACTTGTGAAGATGGGGTCGGAGGGGCCGAAGGGCCGAAAAGCCGAGATGCCGCAAGACACAGTAGGCTTAGTAGACCTGGTAGGCTCTCATGCGCCTGTGGCGCCCAGGCTGCGTCCGGCCCCACCTTCAGGTGCGATCGTTGTCCGGACAACACTGTTGCGAAAATGTTGCGAAATCGTTGCGAAACATGGTAGCGCTCTCTGGCCCCTGCCCTTGATGCTTAGCTTAGCCCACCACCGCCCGAACCCGCGAGACCCGAAGCACAATGGCCCGCCCGGTCAAGGTTGGCGATACCCCCCTGATGAATGCCCCTACCACCCCGGCCTTGCGACGGGTTCTCTCGGGTGCTGGTCCACGGTGACCGAGCCGCACGGACAGCTGGCCGGACCCCACTCCAACAACACGGTGCGTCCAGGATACCACTGTGGCGCAGTGCTGCGGTAAGCCGGTCCCGAACACATAGGGTGTGATGACGGCTGCACTCTCCCCCTGGCAAATGGCGTGTTGCCCCTAAGTTGGCAAAAGTCCGACGGCATGAGGACTAAAAATACCAACTGCCGTAGGGTCGGGTCGGTGCCGGGGGGAGAGCCCTGGGATTTTACAGATTTTTGGAAGGCCACCCTCAGTTCCTTTCCCCGAAAAGTCGTCCCTGTTTTTCGGTATGTAGAATGATGATGATGATGATGATGATGATGATGATGATGTGTGAAGCAAAGGACTGATCAATCGGACAAGCGGGGTCGATCAAATGATGCACGGCTGAATCAGGTGGGCACACGATGATAGAGTTGGATGATGGAGTTGGGTGAAGATTTTGGGTCAGGCCAGGCCTCGTAATGAGTTTCGGCGCGGAGAGCACGGTCATTAGAAAGAGGACAGGGAGGGGCACACAACCCGAGCTCAGAGACAGCAAGCGTCCCCCCAGATGGAAAAGGCAAACAGGGCTCCCAGACGATGGTGACAGACCTAGGGATCCGATGGGTTGGAGGCGCGACCAAGCAGTAGCAGAGCACCCGGCCAGCGGAGGGGACCAGCCATCGTCAGAGCCGCCACATACAGAAGCACACAAACCAAAGGAGAGCCCCCGGTCTTTATCACCGATGATGATTGGATGATTGGATGATGATGATGATGATTGGATGATTGGATGATGATGATGATGATGATGATGATGATGATGATGTGATTGTTGTTGAGGTTGATGATGTGATTGTTGTTGAGGTTGATGATGATGGTGATGGTGATGATTGGTTGATTGGTCATCATCCAATCATCCAATCATCATCATCATCCAATCAACTTCCACTCCGCATCCCCATCCGCCTCACCGTCTCGTTGGCCCCTCCTGCCCACAGCCCTCGCGGCCCCTGGTTGGCCTGGGGGGAACGCCACAGCCCCGCCGGGCGCGGCTTGTGCTGGATCCCGACGGGTCCCTGGCCGAGGAGGCGGCTATGCTGGTGGGCGGCATGGGCCGGGTGGCTCTCCTCACCGGTCTGCTGCAGGTGGGGCTGGGCGGGCATGGGCCCTCGCATCTGGCAGTGACATGATGATGATGATGATGATGATGATGATGATGATGATGATGATGATGATGGACTGGATGATGATGACTGGATGATGATGACTGGATGATGACTGGATGATGACGCTGTTTGCGATCTGGCTGTGGCTTGTGGTCTGACTGGTGCGGTCTGGCTGTGGTGGGCGGGGGCCGTTCTTCTGGTTGGCGGGTGGCTGCTGTGTGTGTTCGTCTGTCATATTGATGTCACCTCACTCGTCTCGCCACCCAACCCCCACACTCCGCCGCGCTCACCATGTTGCAGGCACGAGCCCGCCCGGCCAATCTTCCAGCCCCGCCTCCGCCGCGCCCGCCACTCCCACCCCGCCCTCATCCGCCGCCGCCCGTGCCTCCGCTCCCCCCCCCACCCCCCCGCCACCCTCCCTCCCGCTCCACGACCCCCCCGCCGCCACCCCCGGGCCCGTTACCCCTGGGCGGGGCGCCGCCGGCCGCCGTGTCGGCATCACCTGGCAGGCTGGGGATGCTCCCCTCCGCCAGCCCACGTCCGACCGATGGGAGCGTGGCGATCCCCCTGGCCACACCCACTGCTCCGGGTGTGGCGATTACCCCCGGACCGATGGCTCGGACCCCACATGGGTCGAGTACCCCACATCTCAGTGCGGCTATCACCCCCAGTGCGGCTATCACCCCCAGTGCGGCTATCACCGCTATCACCCCCAGTGCGGCTATCACGCCCAGTGCGGCTATCACCCCCAGTGTGGCTATCACCCCCAGTGCGGCTATCACCCCCAGTGCCAACCACCCCACCCCTGCGTTGTCAACACCCCCCGTCCGGCCGCTCCAGGCCCCCGTCCTGGCCTCCCTCTCCACCACCACCGCGGGACTCTCCCCCTCGACTGGCCACCTTCCCCACCCCGACCACCCCCGCCCCCCGCGCGCTGTCCATCCCGCCCCTGCGCGGGCTCGCCTCCCCAGGGTGCACCCCAACCTCCCCCCGCCCCGCGGCCAGCCCACCCCCACCCCCGATGACCGCCCGCAGCATGGGCGGGCCCGAGATTGAGGCCGCCATCGCGGCCGCCCAGGCGGGCGGGGAGGAGGAAGGTGGCGAGGCAGACGAGGAGCCGCCGATGTACTCGCGCTTTGAGGGTCTGTCAACTTGCACCTGACACACAGACCGACACACCCTGATACGCAACGAGCCAAACGCCCTCCCCACAGGGGATTCCTTCACCCACACGGGAAGTCAGCATCGGCATCAGCATCACCATTGGCATCCAGTCATCAGTCATCATCCAATCATCATCATCATCATCATCCAATCATCATCATCATCATCATCATCATCATATCATCCAGTCATCATCCAGTCATCATCCAGTCATCATCATCCAGTCATCATCCAGTCATCATCCAGTCATCATCCAGTCATCATCCAGTCATCATCCAGTCATCATCATCATCTAAGCATCATCACCAACACCCCAATCATCAGCATCCAATCACATCATCACCACCACCATCATCCCTGCACAGACCTGCTGCAGAAGAACCGGCGGCTGGTCGACCGGGCAGACGCGCTGCTGCACAGCCAGGACCCGGCCCACGCGGGCCGGATGCGGATGCTGATGACCCTGGCGCTGACCGAGGTCGGCAGGGCCCTCCGCTACGCGCGCCGCCAGGCCGACCAGGCCGCGTCCGCCATGGCCAAGTTCGCAAGGTCCCTGACTTTGGCAGGACAGGGCATGGCTGTGAAAATTCCGAGTGTGATGGTGATGGTGTTTGTTCAAGGTTGCGCCGCCGGGACATGATAGCGCCTGCTATGTGGCTTGCTCTGAGTTCTGTTCTGTTCTGTTCTGTTCTGCCCTGCTCTGCCCTGCTCTGTTCTGCCCTGTTCTGTTCTGCCCTGCTCTGCCCTGCTCTGTTCTGTTCTGTTCTGCCCTGTTCTGTTCTGCCCTGTTCTGTTCTGTTCTGCCCTGCCCTGCCCTGCCCTGCCCTGTTCTGTTCTGTTCTGTTCTGTTCTGTTCTGTTTCACGGGCGGGACCTCACGTTTGCTCGACATTCATGTCGCTTCCCCCTTGCTTATGCCTCCCCCCATATTCCTTTGGGACCCGCTCGCTTCATCTCCTCACTTGTCTCGCTTGTCCCGCCTGCCCCGCCTGCCCCGCTCCTCCCCCGGCCTGGTGGCTGCCAGGGAGACGAGCTCGCTTGAGGAGCAGCTGGCCCAGAGCAGGCGCGAGGTCGCTGAGCAGGCGGGGCGGCTCGGTGAGATGGAGGGCCAGTGTGCCCTCGCGGGGCAGACCCGCCAGGCCCTCGAGACACTCGCGGTCTGTCGGTCGCGGGATCCGACCGCCGGCCGCCCCCCGGGATTGCCATCATCAGCATCAGCATCATCCGATCATCCGATCATCATCATTGTCCGATCATCACCACCCAGTCATCATCCAATCGTCATCATCCAATCATCATCATCATCATCATCATCATCATCATCATCATCATCATCATCATCAGCATCATCATCATCATCATCATCATCATCATCATCATCATCATCATCATCATCATCATCATCATCATCATCATCATCATCATCATCATCATCATCATCATCATCATCATCATCATCATCATCATCATCATCATCATCATCATCATCATCATCATCATCATCATCATCATCATCATCATCATCATCATCATCATCATCATCATCATCATCATCATCATCATCATCATCATCATCATCATCATCATCATCATCATCATCATCATCATCATCATCATCATCATCATCATCATCATCATCATCATCATCATCATCATCATCATCATCATCATCATCCAGTCATCATCATCATCATCATCATCATCATCATCATCATCATCATCATCATCATCATCATCATCATCATCATCATCATCATCATCATCATCATCATCATCATCATCATCATCATCATCATTGCCCACCTCTCCCCATACAACAGGAGGAGAAGCAGCGGCTGGAGGCCGAGTATCAGGCCGATCGCGAGAGCCTCCTGGCAGCCCTGGCCGCGTCACAGGTCGCCCATCGTCTTGCCCATCCCGGGTGGTTGACCGTGTTGCATGCAAGTTGGTGCACGGGAACATGGCAGCACCAGCCCGTTTCCAGGGCTCATCTCTATTTTGCCTGTGTGTGCCTGCTGTGCGGGGGGGCGCCTGACGTGTGGGGCGGCAGGTGGAGGCCGAGCGGGGTCACATGGCCGACGAGGACTGGGCCGCGGCGACCCGGGACGAGCAGACCCGCACAGGCGCCATGCGCGAGGCGCTCGCCCAGGCCAGGGGGCAGGT
Organism: Paratrimastix pyriformis; assembly: GCA_027972325.1. Taxonomy (NCBI): domain Eukaryota; phylum Preaxostyla; family Paratrimastigidae; genus Paratrimastix; species Paratrimastix pyriformis. The sequence continues at coordinate 69,180 of JAPMOS010000088.1, read as the reverse complement.
CGGCACCTGGGGGTGTGGGAGACTCTCGACCGCATGGATCAGATGTCGACCTCATGGAGGATTGTCGACCTCATGGGAGATGTCTACTGTATGGGAGATGTCGACTCAAGGGGTGTCGACCTCAAGGGGGATGTCGACCTCAAGGGGGATGCTGACCTCAAGGGGGATGTCGACCTCAAGGGGGATGTCGACCTCAAGGGGGATGTCGACCTCAAGGGGGATGTCGACCTCAAGGGGGATGTCGACCTCGCCTCAGGGGGTTGGCGATTGCCTCCCATGCCGTCCATCTCATGGCGGGGGTCGTCTTCTTGCCCTTCGATTCGCCGAATGGGTTTTCTGTCTGCCGCCTGCGGCCGGCTGGCTGTGATGGCTGGGTGGCTGTGTGCGGGGGGATGGCTGGCGGCGCAGAACCGCGAGCTGCACGAGCGCGCCGAGCGGCTTGCGGGCGACTTTGAGCTCTACCGGACCGCCTCGGCCGAGCAGGGTACGCCCCCACCCCCCCCCCCCCACCCGCCACCCGCCACCCCACCCACCCACCACCTCACCACCTCCACTACCTTCACCACCTCCACCACATCGCCACCTCACCACCTCACCACCTCACCACCTCACCACCTCACCACCTCCACCACCTCCACCACCTCGCCACCTCGCCACCTCACCACCTCACCCCCCTCGTTGCTGCAGCCGAGGCGACCCGCCGTGAGCTTGCCGAGGCCCGCGCTCAGATCAGCCGCCTTCAGGCCCAGCAGGAGGCCCAGAACAAGGTCCGCCCGCCTCGCCCTGCCTGCCCTGCCCTGCCCCGCCCTGCCTGCCCCGCCCTGCCCTGCCCTGCCCACTGGCCCCGAGCGGCGACCTGCCCAGATCGGTGATTGGTGATTGGTTTTTTCACCCTCGTCACTGTCATCCCGTGAGCACTTCGCGCCCCGCGATGATGATCCAGACCGACTCATCGATGGTTCCTTCGTTTTTCATTGTGAACACACACACACACACACACACACACACACACACACAACCACCACCCCGCTAACTCGCCTGGTGGCCCAGCGGGTGGATGGGCTCCAGCGAGTTTTGGCTTCCCGCGAAGCGGACGCGCACACACTGGCTCTCCATCATGCGCGCCTCGTCGCCCGGTCCGCTTCTGCTCGCCCCTCGCAACGCGTCCTGCACTTGTCCCGCCTCGCTCCTGCCCCTTCATTGATCCTTGTGCGTTCCCTGCTGCCGTGGTGATGATGCTCCAGGGCGGCACGGGATTCGCAAGCCATCACCGAGCTCATGGGGCAGCTCGAAATGAGGTCGGTGTTGCCTCCAAGCGATTGATATCAGATGGGAAGCGAACTCAACTCGTGGGACTCAGATGGCATTCGCTGACTCTCGATTTCTGTTTCCGTGTGGTTTCTGTTTCCGTGTGGTGCTATGGCAGCAACACCGAGCTGGAGATGACTTCCCGCAGGGTACTACAGACCGTCGATCGGTATGCCCCATCCCCGACTTGAGGGAACCGTTCGCCTCCCTTACCCGCTCCCCCACCACCCACCCACCCCACCCACTCCATGTATTTTCGTGCGAAGAAGCTTCGACCAGTGAACTTAAGTTGAGCCGGCAGTGGAGGTTCCCTTTTTCTGTCGGCTGTGCCGGTTTATTTCGATTCTGGAGTCAAAAAACCCGACTTGTCCGGAATCTAAGCGTTCAAAGCAAGAAGATGCACAGGTGACTGTTCAGTGTGCCTTCGGGGGCTTCGAACAACTCCCGGAAGAACTGTACTCCGAGATCATGAAACATGTTTCGAACGTGGCTGATTTTTATGTCCTTCTTCGAGTTTCTACCTGTTTCCGAAACGTTATCCCGCGAGCGACATCTTATTTGAATTTCCCCTTCTTTTTGGAGAGGCACAACACTGTGATTTCGCCGGATGCCCAGGCTCACAGCTATGTGGCCATGGTCAGATCAGTCCTTCAAAGGATCCCTCGATTACGCAGCTTGGCCTTTTCTGAAGGTCTTTTGAAACGCACACCCGCGCATTTCACGAATGTCTCTCCCTCCCCAGGTGGGTTCGCCGTCCAGGCGGTCACCAGGCCCCTGCTGTGCGCGGTCTTCCAGGCGCCCCACCTGACCGAACTCGACCTCGGCAACACGTACCTCTCCGTCAGAGATGTCTGTGTTTCTCTGGCCCCCCCCTCCTCATCCACATCCTCCTCCTCCATCCACCTCATCCAATCAGCATCCGATCACCATCATCCGATCGTCACCGTAGTATCCTTCAGCATTATCATCTAATCGTCTCTCCTCTCATCCCCCCCCCCCCCCCCCCCCCCCCCAAGATCCGGGATGCACTCGCCAGTCGGTCGCCCTCCGAGCCTCCCCTGGCCCTTCGCTCGCTCGAGCTGCGGGCGCAGTACTGGCGCGACCTTCGCCTGCGCAGCCTGCACGAGGTCTTCCTCGCCCCGGGGGCCCCGGTCAAGGTGACCTGGCCGGGTGACGACGACCCCATGACCGAGTGCACCATGGACGATGAGGTGCGCATGGCTGGCCTCGCCCACATTCCACCCACCTGACCCCATCCCATCACCCATCTCTCGCCTGCAGGCACGCGACACGCACACACACCGCGTGCCTTTTTTCCCTCGCCGGTTTCTTTTTCCCGCCGTCATCATCACCATCCATCGGCATATCATCATCATCATCATCATCATCATCATCATCATCATCATCATCATCATCATCATCATCATCATCATCATCATCATCATCATCATCATCATCATCATCATCATCATCATCCAATCATCATCATCCAATCATCATCATCCAATCATCATCATCCAGTCATCATCATCATTCAACAACAACAACAACAACAACATCATCATCATCATCATCATCATCATCATCATCATCATCATCATCATCATCATCATCATCATCATCATCATCATCATCATCATCATCATCATCATCATCATCATCATCATCATCATCATCATCATCATCACCATCCAATCATCATCATCCAATCATCATCATCATCATCATCATCCAATCATCATCATCATCATCATCACTAGGATCTTGCGGCCCTTGGGAGGCTGTTCCCCCAGCTGGACAGCCTGGCGGTCGAGGGGGCCCAGATCAGCACCTCGGGCCTGGGCGCATTCCTGGGGGGCCGGCCGGCCATGCGGCAGCTGCAGCTGGTCCACTGCAGGGAGCTCAGCCCCGGGGCACTGGAGGCCGTCGCCGCCCGCTGCCCCACGCTGGAAGTGCTCAACCTGGTCCGCTGCTGAGAGACGACCCCCCTGCCAACCCGCATTGAAAACCTGATCCCAGACTCCCGGAAGCATTCCCCCTCCGTTGAGAAACACCCCCTCCCGCCCACCGCACCTCTCGTCATGTCACTTCACCATCGTCCCACCTTTTGACACCCCCTCCCGTTCGCTCCACCACCACTAGGATTTCTCCGGTTCGGAACCCGACGAATTCCCCGCCCTGGCGGCAGCGGCCGGCCCGCCCCCGCCCTTCGTCCCGACCCCCAACCACCCCGCGGCCGCCAGCACGCCGCCCCCGCCTCCCCCCTTTCCGCTCGGCCTGGCGGGGTGCTGCCCGGCCCTAACTGTGCTCAACCTGGTCCACTTTGGTGGACTTCCCCTGGTGTTCATCCGACAGCTGGCCACACTGACCTGCCGACACAGCCTTCGCACCCTGCTCACACACCTGCCCGCCGGCTGCACTCCGGGGGACGTCGGCTGCCTGGCCGGCGCCCTGCCCCGGCTGCAGACGTTGGTGCTGGTGACGGATGATGGCGGTTTCACGCTCGATCATCTGCGGGCCCTCGGCCGGGGCCTGCCGGAACTGCGCACGTTGAAGATCTCCCACGTGTCCAACAGGATCAGGTCCGGGGCGGTGTGTGTCGTCGTAAAGAAGGAAAGAAGTAACGGGGGAAAACAAAAACCAGAGAGTTGAAGAGACAGCACGAATGTGTGTGTGTGCGCGCGCGCGCTCTCTCTGCCCAGACTTCCTCTGTTTGCGGGGGTGACATCCGATGTGTGGATCACTCAGTGTTCCTCTCTGTTCCTCTCTGCGGTCTCGCCATCCCCACCATCTTCTCACCTCCCTCCCCGGGACAGCCCTCCCGATGCCTCAGATGTGGCTCTCGACATCCCAGCGGCGGCCCCCGATGGAGCTGGCTGGTGCCACCTTGAGGCCCTCCGTCTCGGCAGTTCTATCGTGGGCACCCACTTCCTGGGCGTCCTGGCCGAGTGTCTGGGACCCCGCGGGGCCCCGCTGCGGGTCTTCGGGGCCGAGAGTCTCTCGAGTCACAAGGCCCTGGCAGGATTGGTGGAGCGGTTCGGGGGATGGCTGGAGGTGCTCCACTTGGACGAGTATCGATGTCTGCCCGGGTGTGAGTGCGTGGCCCTGGGGTGACGGACAGAGGGGGGCGGCGCCAATTGTATCCAATTTCAAAGGGAAAAGCACCCCACCATCCACACACACTTGCGTCGCCAGCAAACATGTCATTCTCCTCCCCTTCCACATCGCCATCACCGCCCACCCACGCAGGCCGCTCCTGCGACCTCGAGGTGCTCGCTCGGGGCTGCCCTCGGCTGCGGCTCCTCGGCTGTGACATCCCGGGCCGGCTCCTCTTCGGGGTGGCCAGTCTGTCGTCATCAAAGGGGTGTGCGTGCGTGTGTCTGTGTGTAGTGTGTGTAGTGTGTGTGCGTGTCTGTGTGTGTCTGTGTGTGTCTGTGTGTATGTGCAACTTGGGGTGGCGGCGGTGGGCGGGTTTTGGGGAAAGGGGAGGAGGCGTTGGTTCGATCCTCTCCACGAAAGAAAGTCCAGCTCTCTCCCGCCAAGTGGAGTCGTTCAAGCGGAGACCATGTGCCTGTCGTTGTCCCACCAACCACACCACCACGACACGCGCGGTGCCGGTGTGACCGAACCACACCGGAAACGAATTATGGGACGCCGAGAAATGCCGATGCTGTTCTGATGTTCTGATGTGATGCCGAGAAAATGCCGAGGCTGTGATTCCTTACGATTTGATGTCTTGAAGATCATCTCGTGTCCATTCCCCGTCCGCCCTTCCCCCAGGTGGCCCGTTCCGCCGTGTGGGTCCCTTCTCGCCCAAGGCCGCCCACCGCCTGACGCCCATCACCCCGCGCCCCGTCGAGCGAAGACCCTCCTCCGTCCTGCGGCCGGGCAGCCCAGCCGCGCCGCCACCCGGCACCCCCCCGCCCGCCGCCACCAAAGCGATTCCCCCCGTTGGCTCGGCGGTATGCTCCCCGGCCTTGGCGCCGCCTCCACTCGCCGCGGCCGCACCTGGGTCTCCGCTGCTGCCATCCAGCATGGACCGCCACCCAGCCACCCCGCCGCCTATGCTACTGCCCCCCACGCCCACCCCTGGTGGAAGGAATCTCTCTGGCTTGGCCGCCAAACGGACCCCCTTCTCGCCGCGGTCGCCTATGGTGGGCCCTGGCTCGCCCACCACCACCCCAGCGCCCGGGGCTGCCACCCCGTGGCTCCTGGAAGACCACGTCCCTCCTGCCCTCGAGGTGCTGGTCCTGTCCCGGTCTGCGGTGGTGCACAGGCGCGTTATGATTGGCTCATTGGATCATCGCATCTTTAGGCTGCTGGATGAGATCGACCCCAAACAGCTCGGGCCTCCGGCCCTGTGCAACCTGGCGGGCGCACGGGTGCGCGTGTACTATGTCGATGTGGGCATGCTCAACGCCGACTCGTGGGGACGGTGGGACGCCCCCGCCCCAGCAGCCAATTAGACGAAACAAACCGGAGGCCACCACCGCAAACCCTGGAGCACACTCACCTTCGGATCGCGCGAAGAACAATCTCTCATTTGCTTGCGTCTGGGGGGGACTGGGGGGGGGGGGGGGGGGGGGGGGGGGTTGAAGCTACCTCTCAGACGGTTGGGCGAGAGTCACTGACATTACGAAAAAACTCGGGGGGGGGGGGGGGGGGGGTTGTGTGCTGTTACGAGTAGAACAGGAAATCGCGCACCCGGGCGGCGAACTCGGCCTGTGAGCAGCGGGTGGGTCCTGCTGATGCTCGCGGAGCATCTTCCACAGCCCCACGGCGGCCTTCTGGAACTGGATGCGGATCTGGTCGAGCTGCACGGCATACCACCAGAAGAAGGTGTGTGTGTGTGTGGGGGGGGGGGGGGGGGGGGGGCCAAACATCATCCAAACATCATCCAAACATCATCATCATCATCATCATCCCCCTCATCATCATCATCATCATCATCATCATCATCATCATCATCATCATCATCATCATCCAATCATCATCCAATCATCATCATCATCATCATCCAGTCATCATCATCCAGTCATCATCATCCAGTCATCATCATCCAGTCATCATCATCATCATCATCCAGTCATCATCATCATCATCATCATCCACCAGTCATCATCATCATCATCATCATCATCCAGTCATCATCATCATCATCCAGTCATCATCATCATCCAGTCATCATCATCATCCAGTCATCATCATCATCCAGTCATCATCATCATCATCATCATCATCATCATCATCATCATCATCATCATCATCATCATCATCATCATCATCATCATCATCATCATCATCATCATCATCATCATCATCATCAGCAGCAGCATCCAATCATCATCAGCATCCAATATCATTCACGAAGAGCACCGTCTCCATTACCCCAGGGTGGGACGGACCTTGCTCTTAAGGCGCACCTGGACGTGCTCGCCATTGATCGGGTCCACAAAGAGCACCGTCTCGTGTTCAACCAGGGTGGACCGTGGGACCACCCCACCCTGGCACAGGTCCAGGTGGTTGTGACTGTAATCGTAGCAGAAGGCGTAGTAGTAGAAGAACAGCAGAAGCAGTTCGTAGAGCGAGGCCGGGCAGGCCTGGGGGACGAGTTGGAAGGCCGGGGGCATCGGGGCCCCGCGGACCAGCTGAGGAAAAGGAAAGGAGAGGGAGGAGGAGGAGGAGGGTGAGGGTGGTGGTGGTGGTGGGTGGTGGTGGTGGTGGTGGTGGGTGGTGGTGGGGGGTAAGAGGGGGCGGGGGATGAAGAAGTGACATGGTGCTGATTGGGGAGGGGGGGGGGAGGGGAGGGGGGAGGGGGGGGAGGGAGGGGATGACGTCGATCGGGTTGGGGATGACGGGGAGTAACGGAAGGACACCCGGACGCACTGGGGCCCAGAGGGCAGGGAGGGAGGCGGAGACGATGAATGAGCCGGATGAGGAAAAGGTGGTGGAGGTGGGCGGCGGCGGCGGAAGCTGTGAGTACGGGTCTGAGTCAAAGGGGGGGGGGGGGGGGGGGGGGATCGGCGAGAGGACAGACTGGCGCCCGAGCTGAAGAGGGAGGCGGCGGCGGGGTTGTCGGGGCGCAGCTGGAGGAAGGCAAGGCCCACCATCATAAAGCCGAAGCTCGACAGGAACCCGTTGACCGCGTCGCAAACCCCGTGCTGCTTGGCCCTGGAGGTGCCGATGGGGGGGAGGGGGGGGAGGGGGGATGGAGGTGGGGGTGTGTGGCATGGGGTTGTGATCACCGCATCAAGCATCCTGGAGGAGGATTGGATGATTGGATGATTGGATGATGATGAAGATGATGAAGATGATGAAGATGATGTGAATGATTTGCCCATTTTCGCCGGCATGGAACCCAGTAGAGAGCGCCAGACCACTCCTTGACCGCGAACAGGAAGGGCTTCACGCGGGGGTCGAGGTCGATCAGGATGCGAATGTATCGCGAGTTGTAGACCCCGTTGGGGCTGCTGATGTTCAAGTCGATGTCGATGACCTGGCCATGCATCATCACCATCACCAGCATCAACAACATCACCATCCCCCCCGTGTGGGCGAGCAAGAAAGGGGAAGGGGAGGGTGAGCCCTGGAGGTTACGGGATGGCAACATGAGAGTCATGCATCATCATCCAGTCATCTCATCATCATCCAGTCATCTCATCATCATCCAATCATCATCGCCATCATCATCGCCATCATCATCGCCATCATCATCGCCATCATCATCGCCATCATCATCGCCATCATCATCATCCAATCAGCATCCAATCATCTATCATCAACCATCATCAACAAAACGTCATCTAATACAACATCATCAACAACAGCATCAAGTCATGAGCTTAACCAAAAATGAGACGCGCTCCAACAAGCCAGAGATCGTCGTCTCTGTACACACCTAGGCCTGTCCCTGGACAGCAGTATCACGAGCTTGGTGTGTGACATTGAGAACACCTTCTGGAAAAAAGGGCGCTGCACCAACCCTGCGGGAGCGTTGGTCGAACCCCCCACGATGACAGCTGCACCCTGATGTGCCCCAAGAAAATTATGGGACGTCCCCTTTTGGGGACAGAATTGTCCTGTGGTAAACTGATGCTGAATGCTGAATGCTGATGATGATGATGATGATGATGATGATGATGATGATGATGATGATGATGATGATGATGATGATGATGATGATGATGATGATGATGATGATGATGATGATGATGATGATGATGATGATGATGATGATGATGATGATGATGATGATGATTGGATGATGATGATTGGATGATGCTGATTGGATGATGCTGATTGGATGATGCTGATGATGATGATGATGATGATGATGATGATGATGGTGATGATGATGATGATGATGATGATGATGATGATGATGATGATGATGATGATGATGATGATGATGATGATGATGATGATGATGATGATGATGATGATGATGATGATGATGATGATGATGATGATGATGATGATGATGATGATGATGATGATGATGATGATTGGATGATGAAGATGATGATGATGATGATGATGATGATGATGATGATGATGATGATGATGATGATGATGATGATGATGATGATGATGATGATGATGATGATGATTGGATGATGAAGATGATGATGATGATGATGATGATGATGATGATGATGATTGGATGATGATGATGATGATGATGATGATGATGATGATGATGATGATGATGATGATGATGATGATGATGATGATGATGATGATGATGATGATGATGATGATGATGATGATGATGATGATGATGATGATGATGATGATGATGATGATGATGATGATGATGATGATGATGATGATGATTGATGATGATGATGATGATGGATGATGATGATGATGATGATGATGATGATGATGATGATGATGATGATGATGATGGTGATGATGATGATGATGATGATGATGATGATGATGATGATGATGATGATGATGATGATGATGATGATGATGATGATGATGGTGATGATGATGGTGATGATGATGATGATGATGATGATGATGATGATGATGATGATGATGATGATGATGATGATGATGATGATGATGCTGATGATGATGATGATGATGATGATGATGATGATGATGATGATGATGATGATGATGATGATGATGATGATGATGATGATGATGATGATGATGATGATGATGATGATGATTGGATGATGATGATTGGATGATGATGATTGGATGATGATGATTGGATGATGATTGATGATGATGATGATGATGATGATGATGATGATGATGATGATGATGATTGGATGATGATTGGATGATGATTGGATGATGATGACTGGATGATGATGACTGATGATGATGATGATGATGATGATGATGATGATGATGATGATGATGATGATGATGATGATGATGATGATGATGATGATGATGATGTTGATGATGGCGATGACTGGATGATGACTGGATGACTGGATGCCTGGATGACTGGATGACTGGATGACTGGATGACTGGATGACTGGATGACTGGATGACTGGATGATGCTGATTGCTGTGGAGGATGACTGGATGAAGATGATGATGATTGGGTGATGATGATTGATGATGATTGATGAGATGATGGATGATGGATGATGGAGTGATGATGATGGATGCTGATGATGATGCTGATGACATAATTTTCCGACCGTGCCCACGTATACAAACCTGGTTCGGGTTGATCTTGACCGCGGAGGCCGCCGGCTGCTGGGCGTGTGCCCCAGTCCCTGCCGGCGCGGGGCCCCCTGCTGGCGTCTCCCCCGGCGCACGTGCCCCGGAATGGGTGCCGCTGGCACTGGCGCCCAGGGGCGGGAACGCGATTGTGTCGGATGGCGAGGCGACGGCCCGCTGGGCGGTCAGGTCGGCCACGACCCGCCGGCAGAGCTCGGCCGGCGAGACGAACTTGATGATGGGCACGCGGGCCGTGGTGATGATTCTGGAGAGGGGATTGGAGGGGGGAGTGAGACAGTGTGGGCACCCAGCCAAGTGGGTCCTCAAGTTGCTTTCCCCATCCAATTTCATCCTCAATTTCTGAGTGTGTTTGATATCCCCGTAGGTCCCAAAAAAAAAGGCAGTTTTTCAAGAAGGTCCTCAAAACATGCGCGATCTTATGCAGGTGGCGGGCAGGCACCATGCGATGATGATGATTGGATGATGATGATGATTGGATGATGATGATGATGATGATGATGATGATGATGATGATGATGATGATGATGATGATGATGATGATGATGATGATGATGATGATGATGATGATGATGACAAGTCAGGCGAGCTCGCTTCGTTACGCTTTCAATCTGGTGGCTATCTACCCGGGGAAGGGTTGACCTGGAGTCGACCGCGACCATCCTGCGGGGATATGGCAGGGTGGTCCGAACGACTGGTGAGGTCGCCGTCCTTCCCCGACCCGTTTGAAATTTCGACCCCTTGGTGGCTATCCCCCCGGGGAAGGGTCGATCGGCGGGCAACCTCAACCACGGTTCGCTGGATTTATGGGTCCCCCCAGCGAACGGTGAGGTCGCCGGCCTTTGCCAACCACTCCGAAATTTCGACCTTGGTGGCTATCCCCCCGGGGAAGGGTTGATCGGCGGGCTACCTCGACCACAGTTCGGTGGATTTATGGATCCCTCCAGCGAACGGTGAGGTCGCCGTGCTTCCCCGACCTGTTTGAAATTTTGACCTTGGTGGCTATCCCCCCGGGGAAGGGTTGATCGGCGGCCGGTACCGACCACGGTTCGCTGGATTTATGGGTCCCTCCATCGAACGGTGAGGTCGCCGGCCTTTGCCAACCACTCCGAAATTTCGACCTTGGTGGCTATCCCCCCGGGGAAGTGTTGCCCTGGAGTCGATCGCGACCACCCTGCGATGATAGGGCAAGGTGGCCCGAACGACTGGTGAGGTCGACATCCTTCCCCGACCCGTCTGAGCCTGTTTGAATTTTCGACCTTGGTGGCTATCCCCCCGGGGAAGGGTTGACCTGGGGGCCACCACGACCACGGTTTGGTGGATTTATGGATCCCTCCAGCGAACGGTAAGGTCGCCGACCCTCTCCGGTCATTTGAATTTTTTGGAATTTAATTTTGGTCCCATAATTTTTTTCCTGCGTCTCCCATACTTTTTTGGGGGTGCCTCCCAAGTAGGGTATATAAGGGCCACCCCCCCCTGGGGGACTTGTGAAGATGGGGTCGGAGGGGCCGAAAAGCCGAAATGCCGCAAGACACAGTAGGCTTAGTAGACCTGGTAGGCTCTCATGCGCCTGTGGCGCCCAGGCCCCACCTTCAGGTGCGATCGTTGTCCGGACAACACTGTTGCGAAAATGTTGCGAAATCGTTGCGAAATCGGTGCGACACATGGTAGCGCTCTCTGGCCCCCTGCCCTTGAAGCTTAGCTTAGCCCACCACCGCCCGAACCCGCTTGGAGACCCGAAGCACAATGGCCCGCCCGGTCAAGGTTGGCGATCCCCCTCTGATGTATGCCCCTACCATCCCGGCCTTGCGACGGGTTCTCTCGGGTGCTGGTCCACGGTGACCGAGCCGCTCGGACAGCTGGCCGGACCCCACTCCAACAACACGGTGCGCTCTCCAGGATACCACTGTGGCCTGTGGACGTCCCCGCAGTGCTGCGGTAAGCCGGTCCCGAACACATAGGGTGTGATGACGGATGCACTCTCCCCCTGGCAAATGGCGTGTTGCCCCTAAGTTGGCAAAAGTCCGACGGCATGAGGACTAAAAATACCAACTGCCTTTGGGTCGGGTCGGTGCCGGGGGAGAGCCCTGGGATTTTACAGATTTTTGGAAGGCCACCCTCAGTTCCTTCCCCCGAAAAGTCGTCCCTGCTTTTCGGTATTTATATATGTAGAATGATGATGATGATGATGATGATGATGATGATGATGATGATGATGATGATGATGATGATGATGATGATGATGATGATGATGATGATGATGATGATGATGATGATGATGATGATGATGATTGGATGATGATGATGATGATGATGATGATGATGATTGGATGATGAAGATGATGATTGGATGATGATGATGATGATGATGATTGGATGATTGGATGATTGGATAATGAAGATAATGATGACTGGATGATGATGACTGGATGATGATGACTGGATGATGATGATGGATGATGCTCGGATGATGATGATGATGATTCACGTCAAATCAAGCAGACTTGTCGATGGGGCACTCCCCGTAGGTCCTCAACACATGTGCGATCTTATGCAGGTGGCGCGCAGGCACCATGCCGCCCCGCTGCAGAATGGCCTTGAAATCTCGGGTCTGCAGGAACAAGTCCAGATCGCCCTTCTCACCCCGCTGGCTGTAGAGCCCCGTGGCTGCGCTGCCGAAGCAGAACAGCTCGGCAGAGGGGTCGTACTGGGTCCGGACGACCGTCTGCAGGCAGGCTGGGAGTGGGGGGAGGGGAGGGAGGGAGGAGGAGGGGGGGGGAGGGAGGGGGAGGGGGGGGGTGCCGGCAGGGAAGGCATGGTGAGATGGTGATGGTGGATGGTGGTGGTGGCGGTGGCGGTGATGGTGGCGGTGGTGGGGCGCTGATGATGATGACGCCTGGATGATGACGCCTGGATGATGACGCCTGGATGATGACGCCTGGATGATGACGCCTGGATGATGACGACTGGGTGGTGCTGGTGAAAGAGACCCCCCCCTCCCCCCACTCCAAACGTCCAAAACAAAGCAATGATCCAAGATTTTTTTTAAAAAAAAAATGGAGAAGGGGGCTATCACCAGGTTGTGTCGACCGGCAAAATTTGAATTCAAATTTCAAAAAAAGGCGCCACTCCCCGAGGGGTCATACAGACGTGAGGATGGCCTGCCGGAGGGCGTCGCCGTCCTTGGAGGATCCGATGGCGGCCATGTACTCGCGAATGGCCGTGTCAACTGCATCCACGGCAGGGCCGCACGTGTGGGCCAGGGGCGTGTGCTGTGGGCGGATGGGGTCGGGTTCGCGGGGGGCGATGATGAGGTGAAGGGGCTGGTTGATCTGGTGCGGTGATGAGGTGAGGTGCATCATCAGCAGCCGATCAGATCATCCGATCATTCGATCAGCATCATCAACAACATCAACATCACCATCATCACCATCATCACCATCATCAACATCATCAACATCATCAACATCATCAACATCATCAACATCATCAACATGATCAACATCATTAACATCATCAACATCATCCAGTCATCACCATCATCCAGTCATCACCATCATCCAGTCATCATCATCCAGTCATCATCATCATCCAGTCATGATCATCGAGGATCTGAAGGCGGACCGCGGCCCCATCGGCGATGATGGACTTGGCGAGCGGGGCCATGACCCGCGTCAGGTAGGCCTCTGGGGGCATCTCCTGTGGATGGGGGGGGGGGGGGGGGGGGGGGGGGGGGGGGCGTTAGCCGGTGGTTGACCGAAAAGGGATGGGAAGGTGGGACGAAAAGTGATGGGAGGGATGGGACGGTCGATGATCGTCAGCCCCCGAGACGGGATATGCCGGGTGTGCTTGCGGTGCGTGGGCATCCATCGGGGCTGGTGGTGGAAGTGGAGGGTGGAAAGTGGATGAGGAGGGAGACCGGGGGTGGACTTGGTTCCAGGTCAGCGCCAGACCCGGCTTGGCCACGTTGACTGGGTTGATGGGGGTCTGCTGCTGGACCCGGGAGGGAGGGGGGTCCATCCCAAGGGTTGTTGAGATAATGCATTTTTTTGAATTTTGAATTTGAATTTTTTGAAAAATGGGATGGATTGTGCGCAAGGCGAGAGAGAGAGAGGGGGGATACAGACATCCACGCCGCCAGCAGCCGGCGCGC
>JAPMOS010000088.1:25000-50000 GCA_027972325.1 Paratrimastix pyriformis | reverse complement strand
GTTCCGGAGAGACCCAGAAAAAGCGAGACCTCGCCCACCACTGTGAGTCCGTGTTGTTTTAATGGTCGTGGGCGCTCCAAGGCATCGCGAGCATAAGCAGAAAGAGGGCGAGATTCATCGGTTTCATTCTCGATGCGGAATCCGAGAAGTGCCATCAGCCGATATTTCGTGATAGCTCGTTCTTGATGGCGACAGCATCGACTAGACATAATTTTGTCCTCGGAAGGATGGGTTTCATGAGGTATCCTATCTATGATCTCTTCAAGATCGCCGCGAAGCACAGCGCGTGCCACCGTGGTGGTTAGTTTTCGGTGGAGCATGGTCAGATTTGTGACAGTGCCGGACTCCATAGGGGTGGTTGCCCGGCGGGCTCGGGCGAAATGAGGTGGATCTGTGGCTGTGAAGAGGGTTGAGTTGGCCGTCCGGTTGAGCGTTGCCGCAGGCTCCGCCACGGGTGTGTCAGGACTCGGACTCTGGTTTCGAAAAACAACCCAGCCCACTCAATGGTCCCCTATTGGTTTTCACGAAGGAAGCTGGATTGTGATCAGGACTAGGCATTTTGCTTGCCCCGGGGGACACGTTTCTCTCCTACTCTACTCACGGAGGTGCCACTGAGTCCTCACATCCGAGTTCAACAACATGAAAACAACAACAACAACAACAAAAAAAAACAAACTCTCAAATGCCGCCACATTCTGGAGCTTGCTGTAGAGGCCCGCCGGTTTCGATTGCATAGCTCCCCGGAGGGACTGGGGCAGCGGCTCCGGTGAGATTTGGAGCCACGGGCGTTGGGACCCGTGGGATGCGGGCAGAACCCGGGGCAGATGTGACACTGGAGACGCTGCCGGAACGGTGATGACCGGGGGGAGCAGTGGGCGGGGGCACCTGAGACGCCATTGGTGCACTGTAGACCAGCTGGCTGGGCTGTCGGGAAGGTGGCGGCGGAGGCAGTTGGATGGAGGGATGCTGCTGCTGCGGCGGCATGGGGTTGTACGACACGGGAGCAGCAGTCGGCTGGGGTTGTGGAGGCATCCCCATGACGGATCCGATGCTGGGATGTGGCTGGGATGGTGGCGTCACGGCCATGCGACGGATGGCGGCAACGAGAGAGTATAAAACCGGACTACAGTAATAGGGAAGATGATTGATGGTGAGAATGGGGTTGAGCAGACACTGTCGGATTGACACCATTTTCGTTGAGACCGCATTCGCGAATCAGGAAGGAACGATCGATCCCGGTCTCGGGCTGCCCCGATTCTTGGAGTGGACGTAATCAGCCGCCAAGTGATGCGAACAGGCGCAGACCGGGAAGGAAAACGTTCAATGTATGGTTGTATTTGTGGAAGGCAAGATACTCTCGGACGAGCTCGTTCAAGAAGAAGTGCTCACTGGCCAATGGTGGCGGTTTGGAGTCCTGTTGATCATCGAGGGCTTTGAAAATTTCCGAGCGGATTTGTGCTCTAAGTTGTCTCATACTTCCATTGGCTTCGAGAGTCTCGCGAAGAGCCGCCTTGAGCTCATCAAAGCTGGCCATTTTAAATACGAGATCGAGCCGAGCGGACCCTGGTGATGAGGTGGTGTCAAACTCATGTCGACAGGAACGCAAGGCCTGGGAACGCTGTGAAGAACTTCAGCAACACGTCAGCCCATGCACCAATAAAGAGAAAGAGAAAGCCTGGAAAATTCTAAGCGATCACGCGATCATTCATCCTTGGATGTTCGTTCCGTCAAATGGTTTTTTCTTTCTTTCTTTCTCCCCTCACATCGTTTCTTCTCCGGCAATTGCCCCATTGTCCCCGGGCCAACACGTTTCCCCCCATTTTTTGGTGGCCCGCTGGCATCAGATAAATTCCTGGGGCATCCATATCAATGACATTCCCAGAACCGACAGCCTTCGAGCTCTCGTTCCGATTTCAAACATAGGAAGAAAGAGAGAGAATCCGCAGTTATTTCTCCGGTTCGCTGGTGTCGTCATCCTCGACCCGCGGTTTGGCCCGGGCCTGGGTGGCTGTTCCCCCGGTCACTGGGGCCGCCCGTTTTTGGGGCCTCTTCCGAGAGCCCTTCCCCCGGGCCGTGGAGGGCGTGGCGGGGGCGGCGCGTTGGGACGAGGTGGCATCAACCCCCCCGGGGGCAGCCCCCTCATCGTCATCATCGTCCACCACAACGGGATGGGCTGCCGGGGGGGTGGTCGAGGTGGGCTCCTCGTCCTCAGGACCCAGTTCAATGACGTCCTGCGGGCGGGCGGGCGGGGCGCGGGACGAGTGGGGCTTTCGGGCGGCCCGCCGGATAGAATGACCCGCCTTGGACGACGGGGCCTGGGTGGCGGGCACCGGGGCACCGTTGTCCTCCTCGTCTTCATCGCCCAGGGTGATCACGGGGCCGATGGCGCGCGGGGTGGGTTGGCTGCCGGGGCGCTCCTTGCGGACGGGCGATGGGGATCGGGGTGATGGGGCAGGGGCAGGGGCAGGGGCAGGGGCAGGGTTCGGGACTGGGACATGGGGTGATTCGGACGGGGAGAAGCCACAGCAGGAGCGGTGGCGGTGGCGGGGGCGGGGCGGGGGCGGGGGCGGGGGGCGGGGGCGGGGGCGGGGTGAGCGGCCCGGGCGGTGGTGGGGGCCTGGTCGAGACAGGGAACCATGCGCAGAAAGTTCTCGTAGGTCACGGGGCGGGCCGTGGCGGGCGCGCCGATTCGCTGAGGAAGCCGCAGGAACATGGATGATGATAATGATTGGATGATGATGATGATTGGATGATGATGATGATGATGATGATGATGATGATGATGATGATGATGATGATGATGATGATGATGATTGATGATGATGATGATGATGCTCATTTGAGACCTGCATCTCCTCGGGGATGGCGTTGGGCTGGTTGCGGTACTCGTGGCTTGAATCGAGCAGCACAATATCAGCCTGACTGGGGTCCACCACCATCACGCCCCGGCCAACCTAACCAGGGGGGGGGGGGGGGGGGGGAGGGTGACACAGAGGGGGGGGGGGGGGGGGGGTGATTTTCCTTTCTCCCCTCGTTCCCGTTTTACGGGCCCCGGTGGCTCGGTTTTTCGGAATCTGAGAGAGAGGGCGATTTTGGTCTTCCTCGTGTTCCCTTTCACGTCGGAATACGAGCCAGCACAGCACAGCCAGCACAGCACAGCCAGCACAGCACAGCCAGCCAGGCCACCCACCCACTCACCCACCCATCCATCCATCCATCCATCCATCCACCCACCCACCATCCCAGCCGCACAGAGAGTGGGAATGGCGGGGAAGACCTGAATCTCACTGTTGACGCAGACACACACAGACAACCACACAGACAACCACAGCCAACATAGTCAACACGGCCAGCCGCACAGAGGGGATATGAGTGAGAGTGGCTGGGAGGAAGACCTTGATGAGAGTCTCAACGGAGAGAGACAGCCAGCCAGACAGAGGGGACACAGACAGCCAGCACAGCCAGCCGCACAGAGGGGAGATTAGTGGGAGTAGCGGGGAGGAAGACCTTGATGAGGGTCTCAATGTTGACCCAGTGCTGCTGGGTGACGAAGGACGGCGCCCGGTAGCAGCGCAGGTTAAGCAGCGGGTTGTCCGTGTGCCGGAACCCATACCTGCATCCCCCCCGGCCCCGGTCACACCCACGATGATGATTGGATGATGCCTGGATGATGATGATGATGATGATGATGATTGATGATGATGATGATGATGATGATGATGATGCTGATGATGATGATGATGATGATGATGATGATGATGGATGATGATGATGATGATGATGATGATGATGATGATGATGATGATGATGAGGATGCTGATGCTGATGCTGATGCTGATGCTGATGATGATGATGCTGATGCTGATGCTGATGCTGCTGATGATTGGGTGATGATGATTGGGTGATGATGACTGGGTGATGATGACTGGATGATGATGATGATGATGACTGGATGATGCTGATCGGATGATGATGATTGGATGATGATGATGATGTTGGTGGTGATGATGATGGGGGTGGGTGGTGGTGATAGCGGACGTCTCCTCGGGGAGGAAGCGGCCGGCCTTGGCGGATTCCTGGACCCAATCCTTGCCGGGCATGATCCAGCAGTGGTTCAGCGAGGCCATGCACATCTGCCCTCAGAAAACACCGTGAGGAGATGGGGAAGGGGTGGGTGGTGAGAGAGATGATTTTGAATCAACATGAACAACATCAACAATAATCCTTGCCGGGCATAATCCAGCAGTGAGGGCCGGGCACATCCGCCCTCAGGCAACACTAACACTGTGAGGGGAGGTGGAGGAGAGTGACACCAGGCGCGGGGGGCAGATGAGCGTGGTTCGGCAGCCCAATATACATCATCTTCTTCTTCATCCGATCATCATCATCCGATCATCCATCATCCGAACATCATCATCCAGTCATCATCATCATCCAATCATCATCATCCAGTCATCATCATCCAGTCATCATCATCCAGTCATCATCATCCAGTCATCATCATCATCATCATCATCATCATCATCATCCGATCATCATATCATCATCATCACCATCATCATCATCATCATCATCATCCAATCATCATCATCATCCATCCGATGGCCAGGCCAATGGGCTGAATGATGGTAGGAGTGGGGGGGGGGGGGGGGGGGGGGGGGGGGGGGTCGAATCTTGAGTGTGCGGGATCCTGGGTGACGGGACTGAGGGGAGTATGTGGACTGTGGGGAGGTCGTGACGGACCTTGAGGGTGCGAGTCTTGGGCGGGACCACCATATGTGTCACCAGCCCCGTCACGAACTCGTTGACCATCCGCCCGCCCAGGGCCTCAATCTGTCAGCCCCCAAGACACACACACGGACGCGGGCCAGAGGGTCCAGTTAGAAGGGAGCAGTATAATAGCAATTATCATCTCTATGTATGGTTTTAAAAGACAAATTCAAGGTTTCTCGTCAAAAAAACGGGTGAATTTTTTTCAGAAATTGTCGAAATTGCACAAAAAAGCAAAATTCGAGAAATTTCGAGGCAAGACTCTCCAAGGTATGTATGCCCCCCCCCCGATTATGTGTCACCAGCGTCAAGAACTCGTTGACCACTCGATCTGTCAGCAGCCCCCAAGACACGTCACGCAGTAAGACGCGGGGGAGATCATGAGGTCACACCCGTCTCAAAAACCGGCTCTATGACGAACAATATCAGAATGATGGTGGTGGTGATGATGATGATTGGATGGTGGTGGTGATGATGGTGGTGGTGATGATGGTGGTGGTGATGATGGTGGTGGTGATGATGTTTGGATGAAGCAACAAGAGCAGCAGCAGCAGCATCATCATCATGTTTCAAGCATCATCATCATCATCATCATCATCATCATCATCATCATCATCATCATCATCATCATCATCAGCAGCAGCAGCAGCAGCAGCAGCAGCAGCAGCAGCAGCAGCAGCAGCAGCAGCAGGAGTGTCGTCATTGTGTCACCTGCACCCAATGTGGATGTTGGCGGAGTGGGCGGGACGGACCTGCTCGGTGAGGGCGATTCGGGCCGCGTCATCATAACCGGGGTTCCCAGGCTTGAAGCCCGTCACGGCAATCACATCTAGCGGGGTGGGCGGGGTGGGGTGGGGTTGGAGGGCGTTACTATCAACATCAACATCCAGATCATCAACATCAACCAACAACAACAACAACATCACCCCGCTCATCATCATCATCATCATCATCATCATCATCATCATCATCATCATCATCATCATCATCATCATCATCATCATCATCATCATCATCATCATCATCATCATCATCATCATAATCATCTCAATCATCATCATCATCATCATCATCATCATCATCATCATCATCATCATCATCATCATCATCATCATCATCATCATCATCATCATCATCATCCAATCATCATCATCATCATCATCATCATCCAGTCATCATCATTCAATCATCATCATCATCGTCATCATCATCATCCAGTCATCATCATCATCATCATCACCATCATCATCATCATCCAGTCATCATCATCCAATCATCATCATCATCATCCAATCATCATCATCATCATCATCCAATCATCATCATCATCATCCAGTCATCATCCAGTCATCATCCAGTCATCATCCAGTCATCATCCAGTCATCATCCAGTCATCATCCAGTCATCATCCAGTCATCATCCAGTCATCATCCAGTCATCATCCAATCATCATCATCATCATCATCATCATCATCATAAAACATCCGATCATCATCCGATCATCATCATCATCATCCAATCATCATCATCAACCAATCATCCTCCTCCTCCTCCCATCATCATCATCATCCATCCATCCAATCATCATCCATCCATGTTCATCCCGCCCCTCTGCCTGCCCTGCGGTGGGGTGCGGCTGCTTTGCGGACATTTCTCACGAGGTCGCGGCGAATGTGGCGACTTGACCGCCGCCGCCGCCGCCAACGGTGTTGTTGCTGTTGCTGCTGCAGCTGGTGCGGGGCTGGTGGCCGCCATGGGGGGCACGCCTGATGCCCCCGGGGTACCAACCACATCCACCCCTGGCGTGGGTGCCTGGGAGGTGGCGCGCGAGGAGGCGAGGGGCTGGGTCTGGGATGGTGTCTGCGGGGTGGTGGTGGTGGTGTCGGGATGTGGCGATCCAGGCTGGTCCGCAGGCTGGTCCGCGGGTGGTGCGGGAGCGAAGGCGGGAGCGGCCGGAGGTGGGGGCGCAGATGGAGGCGCGGCGGGGGAGGCGGGAGGAGGAGGGCTGGTGGAGGGCGCGGGGTGGTTGTGGTTGTGGTGGT
The DNA here is from genome assembly GCA_027972325.1 of Paratrimastix pyriformis. NCBI lineage: Eukaryota > Preaxostyla > Paratrimastigidae > Paratrimastix > Paratrimastix pyriformis. Next base: position 43,188 of record JAPMOS010000088.1, on the reverse strand, counting down.
CGTCGTCGGGGGCGGCGGCGGGGCTTGTGGGGGGCTGTTGGCTCGCGGGGATGGCACCGCCGGCCGTCACAAGTTGCTGTGTGTGCGACGTGGCGGGGTGTGTGTGGAGAGATGATGTGGGGGGGGGGGTGGATCGGGGCCTCAGATTTCCCATACCGAAGAAAATGCATTAGTTGACCCACGCACACGTCCGCTCACACACACACACTCACTCTCCACACACTCCCACACACACTCATCATCCAGTCATCACCATCCAATCGTCAGCATCCAGCAGCCATCATCATCCAATCGTCATCATCATCATCATTCAATCATCATCATTCAATCATCATCATCCAGTCATCATCATCCAGTCATCATCATCCAGTCATCATCATCCAGCAGCCATCAGCATCCAATCGTCATCATCATCCAATCATCATCCAATCGTCATCATCATCCAATCATCATCCAATCATCATCATCCAATCATCATCATCCAGTCATCATCATCCAGCAGCCAGCAGCCATCAGCATCCAATCGTCATCATCATCCAATCATCATCCAATCGTCATCATCATCCAATCATCATCCAATCATCATCATCCAATCATCATCATCCAGTCATCATCATCCAGCAGCCAGCCAGCATCCAATCGTCATCATCATCCAATCATCATCCAATCATCATCATCCAATCATCATCATCCAATCATCATCATCCAATCATCATCATCCAGCAGCCATCAGCATCCAATCGTCATCATCATCCAATCATCATCACACAGACACGGACAACCTGGGTGGGGGGCAGCAGCGCAGACCATCTGCAGGTCGCCCGCACGGCGCACCTCTGCCTGGTAGGCGGCCGACATCTCATCCAGCTGTCGCCGCAGATCATCCACCAGTTTCTGGGCATGGGCGCGGGCAGACAGGAGAGGTGACGTGAGGTCGATTGGCAACCGACAGAATTTGCATTCAAAATTTAGTCGCCATACAAATTTAGCAAATTTATGACTTAGTTTTTTTCGCAAAACGCGCTAAATTTTGTATGGCAAATAAATTTTGAATGCAAAAAGTTCTGGGGTGCAAGGTGCCCCCGGTTTGCGACCGACCGGCACACAAGAGGGACATGGAATGTGTGAGCTTGGAGCTTGAAAAAAGTTGACAATTTGAAAGCGCGTTGTTTCAAAATACGGGGGCCATTGTGGCCATGTGCCGAGACGCTGACCTGCTGCTGGGCTGTCTGCTCCTCAAGCTTCGCGGCTTGCTGCCGCCCCTCGGCCAGCTGGGAGGCCTGGACTTCGAGCTGCGCCCTGGGGGAGGGGAGGAGCGTGCATGGAAAAGTGAGGGATGATGATGGAGATGATGGAGATGATGATGATGATGATGATGATGATGATGATGATGATGATGATGATGATGATGATGATGATGATGATGATGATGATGATGATGATGATGATGATGATTGAATGATGGATGACGCTGCTGCTGCTGCTGCTGCTGCTGCTGCTGCTGCTGCTGACGATGATCATGATAATGACGATTGGATGCTGCTGCTACTGCTACTGCTAATGATGATGATTGGGAGATGATAGGATGATGATGAGGATTGGGCGATGATTGGATGATGATGCTGCTGCTGATGCTGCTGCTGCTGCTGCTGCTGATGCTGCTGCTGATGCTGCTGCTGCTGATGCTGCTGATGCTTGAAACATGATGATGATGATGATGATGATGATGATGCTGCTGCTGCTGCTGCTGCTGCGCCTGACCCCCGCCGACGAACCTGGCAGCCTCTCGTGCGGCCCGTGCCTCCGCGGCCTCCAAGCGGCTCCGTTCCAGGTCGGCCTGCAGGCGGGCCGCCTCGGCAGTCAGTTGGCCGTTGAGCTGCAGGTTGGACTCACTCAGTTCGCGAATCTTGGCCTGGTCCCCGGCCCGGGTCGTGCCTTGATCCTGGGGATGGGAGGAGGGAGGAGGGAGGAGGAGGGAGGAGGGAGGAGGGAGGAGGGTCAAAGAAAGAGAATGTTTGGGGAAGGATGGACGAGATTAAGCGATTTAGCCACGAGGGATGGTAAATTATTGAGATCACTGACAACTAAATCTGGTGGGAGTAAAGGGGGAATGTTCCTCGGTGGTACACGGAGCTGCTGAAAAAGACTTGTATGCCAGGATACTCGAAGGTGTTGAAAAGACTGAAGAAAGAATATGCCCTTGTGATGAAGGTCGTGGAGAATGGGGTGGGAGTGCAGGAGGAGCGCCAAAGGGCGTGTAATTTGGGTAGGATAGGAAAATCCCACTTCTTCACGGATGGATCTTCATGTAGAGAAGGAAAAATGGTGAGAGGTTCATATGCGGTGATTGAAAATATAGATGGCAAGTTTGTGAAGAAGGAGGCAAAACGATCGCCGTGGCTAAATCAAACCAATAACGAAGCGGAGCTTTATGCGGTTGTAAGAGCGCTGGAGATGGCGGGTGGGGGTGATGTCCAAATTACTACTGATTCGAGGTATGCGATTTCTTGGGTTCAGAAGGTTGGGAAGGATAGAATGTCGTTGGGGGAATTGGGGATAAAAAAGAATGGGAGTGTACTTGTACGACTGAAAAAGGTTGTGGATAATTATGTGGGGAAAATTGAAATGGTATGGGTAAAGGGTCATCAAACTGGAGACGCAGTGGATATTCGAGGGAATAATATGGCGGACTCTGAAGCTGGTGAGGCAAATAAATCTGAGAAAGTTGAAGACTGCAGTATGGAATTGGGTGTTATGTTGATCGGTCCAAGTGGCGAAAGAGTACAAGGTGACTATAAGACAAGATTGGCGAGGTGGCAGAATTGGAGAAAGCTAGAGGGGCTGGGAATGAAGACGAGGAATGCTGTTTTGATGATAAATGATAAGTCAGGAAATGCCGAGATGAACTGCTCTCGGTTTTGTAGAGAATGCTCGGCTGGGTGGCTTTTCGCAGCTTATTTCCAAAGGATTATGACTAAGGAAAAACAAAGGCAATTCTTTGGTGGGGAGGAGTTGATGTGTACTTGTGGTCTGAAAGACACATTGGAACATGCAGTTTATGGGTGCTTAAGGGTGCGTGGGATTTGGAGGGAGATGGTCCGGGAGATTGAAAGTGAAGCGGTCATTGAGAAATTGGCGAGGTGGGTGGAAGGACAGTCTCAGATGCTGGTGATGTGTCCTGAATATCTAGAGGTGCTCGAGGGGGTGGGTGGGCTGAGAAAGAATGGCTTGGTAGTGCTGGGGAACGGAGGCACAATTTCCCAGGAGTGCATCTGGCTATTATATGAGAGGTGCCGACGGAAATTACTCTGGAGTAGCTGGGCTGAGTTAATGGTTGAACTGAGAAATGAAGTTTGCCGATTGGTTGGTCGGCATGGAGAAGGTGGAATGGTGGGGGGGAGTGTGATACCATGGGACTTTTCGTCGATATGTGCGGAAGTCTTTTCGTTGAATATGATGCTCCTAAGTCACCCTGTGAGCGTGGATATGTCCTTTAGTGAGTTCTGTACAGAGAATCGTAGTGATATGTTTTTTGGTGCTCGATTTGATAGTTTTGCTCAATTTGAAATGGACTATGATATGATGGCGTGTCTGAGTGTGGATTTCTCCCTTGATGCGGAGATTGGTCGGAGGATATGGGAGGGAATTGGTCGGAGGGGGAGGAAGAGTAGGGCATTCCGATGTGTGGTGGTGGTGGAACATGATGGCCGAGTGGTTAATTGGAATGAGAAGGTTGGTATGGGACCTAGGGGGGACGGGGGGGACGGGAAGCTTGTGATTGCAGAAATTTTTAAAATGGATGAGAACACCTTCTCTTGCTGGCCGGGGAACTTTTGGAGGACGGGGAAGAAATACGTCAGGCCGGTAAATCATGTTGTGAGTATAATTGTGTGTGACAATGTGGAAGCGAGGATGAAATATCCGGTGGTGGAAGGTGGGATGGAGAGGATCTATAATTGGCTGGTAAAGCCGAAATACCAGATGGCGGTCTGGGAGGGGTTCCGGACTGGATTTAATCAAGAAGAAATTGGGTCAAAAATTCGGTGGGAAGGTTCTAGTGGGAGGGGTGGAAAAGGCTTGTTTATGGGAGATGTTGTGCGGATTATACAAAGAAGACTGAGGGAATGCTGTAACTATAAGGAGAGTTGGTCGTTACAGACTCTCTATTCCGCGGCAGTTGGATTTTGGATGGGAGAACGGAGAAAGAGTGGCATCAGTTAGGGATCAGGATTGGGATGAAAAGAATTCTGGAGAAACTTATTGAGGGAAGGAAGGAGGGAGTGGATCGAAATTTGGAAAGTGGTGATGGTTTGAGTAGGAGGAAGCGTGGACGGAATCGGTTAGGCGAGGTGGGGAAGGAAGAGTATGAAAGTGGGAAGTGGAGTGGGGTGGCGAGAATAATGGTGGGAGGGAAGGAATGGGATGTGCTGGATAAATGATGAAGATGGATGGAAAATGGATGGAGGGAGGGGATGTGGGTGAAATAAGAGGAAAAATGGATGGAGGAAAAGAAGAATGAAAGGTAAAGAAAGACAGAGGTGGGAGGAGGAAAGGAAAGGAGGAGGAGGAGGAGGAGGAGGAGGAGGAGGGAGGAGGAGGAGGAGGAGGAGGAGGAGGAGGAAGGGGGCAGGTGTGAAAAACGAGTATCTTCCCGATCAATCATCATCATCATCATCATCATCATCATCACCCAGTCGTCATCTCATCCAATCATCATCATCCAGTCAACAACAACATCATCATCCAATCATCATGGGGTAAAGGAAGTGGATGCGAGGATCCTCCCTCCACTCCTCGGACTGATTTGATTGCGTGATGATGATGTTTGGATGATGATTGGACGATGATGATGGATGATGATCATGGGATGCCGCGGGGTCTGTGTGGTGGCCCACGAACCTCAAGTGCCTTCCGGGCGCCAGCCAACTCCGCCTGCAGCTGGTCCGCCAGGGCGCTGCGCTCCTGGGCGGTGGCCAGCTGCCTGCTGGCGGCGGCGGCCTGCTCAGTCAGGGCCGCGATCTCCGCCCGCAGAGCGGCAAGCTCCTTCTGGTGCGACTCAGCCGCCGCCCTGCGAATGAATGAATGAGGAGGGGTGAGGTTGATCAAGGGGTGCACATAGGGAAAAAATTATGGGACGGCCAAAAAAAAATGTATTTCAAGTGGGGCTGCATGAATGGGAAAAAATTATGGGACAATATTGGGAACGTCCCATAACATATATTTTTCTGTGCGGTCTCATAAAGGCATCACAGCTTATAGAAGAGACTTTCCGCTCCTTCTCCCCACAGAGTGATGCTGAAGAGCAACGAATGACAACGGCACCGGGCCACGAAGCAAGGCACGTGCTCGGTCTGGTTCCAGGACTGAGTCGGTAGGAACAGTCGGAAAAATAATGGGATGTGTTCAATAATTCAAATACGGATCAAAAAAATTGGACGAATAAGTGGCCCCCATTGACTTTTTTTTTGGTGCATCCCATAATAAAAAACCGGTGCGATTCCATTCAAAGGCCCCCCCTTTTGCATCCCATAATTTCTCGGATGTGTCCGCACAGACTTAACCCCGGCCTCGTGCTGCCCCGCCAAGGCGGCGCGTTCCTGCGCCCATGCGGCGCGCTCCTGTTCCAAAACCCCCCGGGCCGCGTCCAGTTGTTGGGCGCGGGCCTCGGCGGCCGCATGCTGGACGCGTAGGGCGCCCTCGCGTTCCTGCTGGGTGCCCTGGGCGGACCGAAGGCTGTCCACCTCGGCTTGAAGGCGGTCGCACCTGATGAGGGGGCGACAAGCAGCAGCGGTAGCACAACGCAGAGCATCCCCCAAATCATGGGGAGGAACAGAAATGAACGGAATGAATGGGTGATGCCGGATCTAAAATGTGCCAATTCGATCAACAACGTCAAGAACATCATCATCCAATCACCACCACCATCACCATCATCATTCTACATATATAAATACCGAAAAACAGGGACGACTTTTCGGGGGAAGGAACTGAGGGTGGCCTTCCAAAAATCTGTAAAATCCCAGGGCTCTCCCCCCGGCACCGACCCGACCCTACGGCAGTTGGTATTTTTAGTCCTCATGCCGTCGGACTTTTGCCAACTTAGGGGCAACACGCCATTTGCCAGGGGGAGAGTGCAGCCGTCATCACACCCTATGTGTTCGGGACCGGCTTACCGCAGCACTGCGGGGACGTCCACAGGCCACAGTGGTATCCTGGAGAGCGCACCGTGTTGTTGGAGTGGGGTCCGGCCAGCTGTCCGTGCGGCTCGGTCACCGTGGACCAGCACCCGAGAGAACCCGTCGCAAGGCCGGGATGGTAGGGGCATACATCAGGGGGGGATCGCCAACCTTGACCGGGCGGGCCATTGTGCTTCGGGTCTCCAAGCGGGTTCGGGCGGTGGTGGGCTAAGCTAGGCATCAAGGGCAGGGGGCCAGAGAGCGCTACCATGATTCGCACCGATTTCGCACCGATTTCGCACCGATTTCGCAACAGTGTTGTCCGGACAACGATCGCACCTGAAGGTGGGACCGGACGCAGCCTGGGCGCCACAGGCGCATGAGAGCCTACCAGGTCTACTAAGCCTACTGTGTCTTGCGGCAGTTCGGCTTTTCGGCCCTTCGGCCCCTCCAATCCCATCTTCACAAGTCCCCCAGGGGGGTGCCCTGATATACCCTACTTGGGAGGCACCCCAAAAAGTATGGGAGGCACAGGAAAAAATTATGGGACCAAAATTAAAGTCCAAAAATTCAAATGACCGAGAGGGTCGGCGACCTTACCGTTCGCTGGAGGGACCCATAAATCCACCAAACTGTGGTCGTGGTGGCCCCAGGTCAACCCTTCCCCGGGGGGATAGCCACCAAGGTCGAAAATTCAAACAGGCTCAGACGGGTCGGGGAAGGATGGCGACCTCAGCAGTCGTTCGGGCCACCTATCATCGCAGGGTGGTCGCGATCGACTCCAGGGCAACCCTTCCCCGGGGGGATAGCCACCAAGGTCGAAATTTCAAAGTGGTTGGCAAAGGCCGGCGACCTCACCGTTCGCTGGAGGGACCCATAAATCTAGCGAACCGTGGTCGGTACCGGCCGCCGATCAACCCTTCCCCGGGGGGATAGCCACCAAGGTCAAAATTTCAAACAGGTCGGGGAAGCACGGCGACCTCACCGTTCGCTGGAGGGACCCATAAATCTAGCGAACCGTGGTTGAGGTTGCCCGCCGATCAACCCTTCCCCGGGGGGATAGCCACCAAGGTCGAAATTTCAAACGGGTCGGGGAAGGACGGCGACCTCACCAGTCGTTCGGACCACCCTGCCATATCACCGCAGGATGGTCGCGGTCGACTCCAGGTCAACCCTTCCCCGGGGAGATAGCCACCAGATTGAGAGCGTAACGAAGCGAGCTCGCCTGACTTGTCATCATCATCATCATCATCATCCAATCATCATCATCATCATCCAGTCATCATCATCGGCACCAACAACAACAACAGCAACATCATCATCATCATCATCCACCACCCATCATCCAATCATCATCATCATCATCATCATCATCATCCAGTCTCATCATCATCATCCATCATCATCCATCATCGTCATCATCATCATCATCGTCATCATCATCCAATCATCATCCAATCAATCATCATCCAATCATCATCCAATCAATCATCATCATCATCATCCAATCAATCAATCATCATCATCATCATCATCATCATCATCATCATCATCATCATCATCATCATCAGCATCATCATCATCATCATCATCATCATCATCATCATCATCATCATCATCATCATCATCCAGTCTCATCATCATCATCATCATCATCATCATCATCATCATCATCCAATCATCATCCAATCATCCTCCTCAGCCAAACATCATCAGGGGTCCGGGGCGACGGTCTGGGTGGGGGGGGGCTGGCGGACCTGGGCCAGTTGGCCTTCGGTCTGTTCGAGTCTGACCTTGGTCAGGGCCGTCCGCTGCTGGGCTCGCTCCGCCGCCACCCGCAGCTGGGCCACGGACGAGCGGTCGGACAGGAGCTGATCTCGCTGGGACTAGGGAGGTGTGTGTGTGTGCGTGTGCGTGTGGAGGGGGATGATGATGATGATTGGACGATGATGAAGATTGGATGGCTGATGATGCTGATGATGATGCTGATGCTGATGCTGATGGTGTTGATGATGGTGTTGATGATGGTGTTGATGATGGTGTTGATGATGCTGATGGATGGATGGATGGATGGATGGATGGATGGATGGATGGATGGATGGATGGATGGATGGATGGATGGATGGATGGATGGATGGATGGATGGATGGATGGATGGATGGAGGAATGGATGGATGGATGGAGGAAGGGAGCGCCTGACGGACGGTTGCCTCCCGCAGTCGCTCTTCGGCCTGCCGCTGGGCCGCCTGGGCACTGGCGAGGCTCGCCCGCAGCCCGTCGGCAACCAGGGCCGCTGCCGCCGACTAAAGAAAGAGAGGGTGGCAGAGGAAAATGAGGTGGAGCCCCCCGATTGGGTGATGATGACTGGATGACTGGATGATGAAGATGACCAGATGCAGCAGCAGCAGCTGATCGGGTGCTGCTGCTGCTGCTGCTGCTGCTGCTGCTGCTGCTGCTGCTGCTGCTGCTGCTGCTGCTGCTGCTGCTGCTGCTGCTGCTGCTGCTGCTGCTGCTGCTGCTGCTGCTGCTGCTGCTGCTGCTGCTGCTGCTGCTGCTGCTGCTGATGATGATGATGATGATGATGATGATTGGATGATCGGATGATTGGATGATCGGATGATTGGATGATCGGATGATCGGATGATTGGATGATTGGATGATTGGATGATTGGATGATTGGATGATTGGATGATGATGATGGTGGTGGGTCTTGGCGGGGGACCTTGCTGGTGGCCTCGGCGGCCTGCTCCTGTGCAGCAGCCTGGCGCTTGCAGGCCTGGTCGAGCTGGGCACGCAGATCAGCCAGCAGGGCCTGCATCGACGCGTCTGGGGTGCATGCCGCGGCCCCCTCGAGCTGCGAGACGAACACAAAGAGCGGGATTGATGCTGGTGCGGACTGACGTCTGACTGATGAATGGGGGTGATGAATGGGACGATGATGCTGACATGACTGGATGGTGATTGGATGCTAATCTGATTGATGATTGGGTGCTGACGATTGGCGATGATGATGATTGGCGCTGATGCTGACTGGATGATGCTGATGCTGATGCTGATGATTGATTGGACGCTGATGATGACTGAACGATTGGATGGTGACTGATGATAATGATGGAAACAAGGAAGGCGGAACGAGGCAGGAGATCAAGTTGATGACTGATCGCACCAGGCCAGACCCCGCCGCCACCCCAGTTTCCCCCATGAAAGCGTGAGTGGTCTAGGGGTAGAATTGACGCCTCCCACGCGCCAGACCCGGGTTCGAGTCCCGGCTCACGCATAACATTTTCTCTTTGTCCGGCTCGAGACGGACCTCGGTGATGCGGGACTGGGCCTGCTGGAGCCTGGCCTGTGTCTGTGCCAAGTCGGCCTCGGCCGCCTGGCAGGCACGCGCCGAGTCCTCGAGCTGGGTCGTCAGCCGGGCGGTCTCGGCACGTGCGGTCGCCTCCGCTGCCTGGCGGGCCGCCGTGGCCTCAGCTGAACGGCAGGGACAAAAGACGACGCGTCGATTGTGATGCTGATTGCATGATGGGTGGTCAATGACGGATTTTCGTTATAGCGCCTGATGCTGATTGGATGATGCTGATGATGCTGATGCTGATGCTGATGATGCTGATGATGCTGATGATGCTGAGTGCATGACGCTGATTGGATGCTGATGACGATGATTGGATGATGCTGCTGATGATGGGGCAAACCAGACCCTGGGCGCGTTGCCCGGCCGCCTCGATCTCGGCCCGCAGGCCGGTGACCTCCTGCTGGTGCTGCTGGGCGGCCGTGGCGAGGCGCTCCTGCAGGGCCTGGGACTCACTGCGGGCAGAGGGATGAGAGCATCATTATTACCATCGTCTCATGATGACCAACCCAGCACCACAGCCACCACCACCACCACAACCAACCACAGCCAGTCCCACACACCACCACAGCCACTACCACAACCAACCACAGCCACAGCACCCAGAGCCAGCCAGCCAGCCACAGCCAGCCAGCCAGCCAGCCAGCCAGCCAGCCAGCCAGCCAGCCAAGCCAAGCCAAGCCAAGCCAAGCCAAGCCAGCCAAGCCAGCCAGCCAGCCAGCCAGCCAGCCAGCCAGCCAGCCAAGCCAAGCCAGCCAAGCCAGCCAAGCCAGCCAAGCCAAGCCAAGCCAGCCAGCCAGCCAGCCAGCCAGCCAGCCAGCCAGCCAGCCAAGCCAAGCCAGCCAAGCCAAGCCAGCCAAGCCAAGCCAGCCAAGCCAAGCCAGTCAGCCAAGCCAGTCAGCCAAGCCAGTCAGCCAAGCCAGTCAGCCAGCCAGCCCAGCCAACCAGCCCAGCCAGCCAGCCAGCCAGCCACGGACCGCTCCCACCCGGCCTTCTCGCCGGCGGCCACCTCAGCCCGCCGGGCGGCCTCAGCCTGGGCCTCAACCAGCTGCTGTCTGATCGCGTCGAGGGCCGCCTGCAGGTCACGACGGGCCTCCTCGGCACGGTCCAGGTCACGCGCCTGGGCGGCGGCGGCAGAGGCGTGCTGGTCGGACTGGGCCTGAGCGCTGGCCTGAAGGACGGACAGCTGGGAGGGCGGCGGGAGGGGACCAGGAGGAGTGAAGGAGTGTCGGAACGGAAATGATAAGAGATGATCGCCTGGCGCATGGCACGGCACCCGCGCGGTCACCCGGGGTGCTCCACGTGTCCTGTCCTTCCGAAGTCCCGACGCGCTGTGCGCCGATATCAGACGGATCTTTCGCATCACGCCTGTCACATGTATCTATCGTCTGACATGGATGTGATGGCAGATCGTGTGGATGGCAGATGGCAGATCGTCTGACATGGGGTGTTCCGGGAGATCGTGTGGATGGCAGATGGCAGATGGACATTGGCAGATGTCAGCTCGTGTCGTGTGTATGGCACGGATATATTTGTCAGATGGCAGGGTCGCAGCCAAATCGCGTATGACATAGACATCTGTCAGATCGTGTATGACATTGGCATATATCGTGTCGTGGACAGCTTTGGGTCGCAGCCAAATCGCGTATGACATAGACATCTGTCAGATCGTGTATGACATTGGCATATATCGTGGCGTGTGTAAGGCATGGACATATTTGTCAGATGGCAGGGCTAAGCCAGATATGACATGGACAGTGTCTGTCGTGTCGTGTGTATGTGCAGATGAGATGGGTGCGCGCGTCAAATGGTGAGATGCCGACCTGCTCGCGGGCCTCGGTGAGCGCCTGCCGGGTCACCTCGAGATCGGCCTCCAGACTGACCGTCCGCTCCTGGGGATGGTAGATGATGATTGGGCGATGAGGATGAATGATGAATGATGACTGGATGATTGATGATGATTGGATGATGATGGTGATGATGATGATGATGATGATGATGATGATGGTGGTGGTGGTGGTGGTGGTGGTGGTGGTGGTGGTGGTGGTGGTGGTGATGATGATGATGATGATGATGATGATTGGATGATGATGATGATGATGATGATGATGATTGGATGATGATGATGATGATGATGATGATGATGATGAGGTGGAGGATGATGGATATCACCATGGAGATGCCTGTCACCACCACCACCATCACCACCACCACCATCCAATCATCATCATCACCCACATCCACGAACCTTATCCTTCCACGCCATCTTCCCAGCCTCCACGGCCTCCTCCCGCAGCGCCCCAATTTGCTCCTCCGCCGCACGCGCCCGACCGCGAGCCTCCTCGGCTTCATCCCGGGCGCGATCGAGTGCCTCGCGGGCCTCCTGGGCGCCCCGGGTGGCCTCGGCCAGGGCCGTCTGGGCGGCGGCGAGCTGGGCCCGGGCCTGGGAAAGGTCGGTCTGGGCACAGGTCATGTCGGCCTGGGTGCGGGTGTGTGAAGCAAAGGGATTGATCAATCGGTGCGGGGGTGTGTGTGTTATACAGAGAGACAGAAGGTGATGGATGATGATGATGATGATGATGATGATGATGATGATGATGATGATGATGATGATGATGATGATGATGATGATGATGATGATGAGGATGAGGATGATTGGATGATGCTGATGCTGATGCTGATGATGCTGATGATGCTGATGATGATGCTGGTGATTGGATGATGCTGATGATGATGAAGATCAGTTGAGATGGTCACCGACGGACCTGGATGCGGCTGCGGTCGGCCTCGAGCTGGGCGGCGGCGGCGGCCCGGCCAGATTCGGCGGCGGCGAGGGAGGCCTGGGCGGCGTGGAGGTCTGATTGCAGACGATCTGCGGGGTGGCGGCAAAGAGCAGACAGCGGAGCGGGCAGCGGATGCTGTGAGTGCTGTCGATCTTTCTGTCCAATATGTGTGTCTGTCTGTGCTGTCTCACTGTGAGTGTCTCACTGTCTCTCTGTGTGTCGATCTGTCGATCTTTCTGTCCAATATTATTATGTGTGTCTGTCTGTGTCTCACTGTGTGTCTCACTGTCTCTCTGTGTGTCGATCTGTCCAATATGTGTGTGTCGATCTATAGTCGATCTGTCTGCCCAATATGTGTCTCACTGTGTGTCGATCTGTCTGTGTCGATCTGTCTGCCCAATATGTGTCTCACTGTGTGTCGATCTGTCTGTGTCGATCTGTCTGCCCAATATGTGTCTCACTATGTGTCGATCTGTCTATCTGAGCGTCTGTGTGTCGATCTGTCTGTGTCGATCTGTCTGCCCAATATGTGTCTCACTGTGTGTCGATCTGTCTGTGTCGATCTGTAGACGATCTGTCTGCCCAATATGTGTCTCACTATGTGTCGATCTGTCTATCTGAGCGTCTGTGTGTCGATCTGTCTGTGTCGATCTGTTGCCCAATATGTGTCTCACTATGTGTCGATCTGTCTCTCTGAGCGTCTGTGTGTCTATATATCGTGTGCGGACCCCTCTCAGCCTGGGCAGCGCAGAGTTGGGCCCCAATGGCCGCTGCCTGTGTCGACCTGTCTATCTGTATGTCAGTCTATATGTCTCACTGTGTGTCTGTCTGTGCGTCTGTCTGTGCAAAATGCGGACGGACCCCTCTCAGCCTGGGCAGCACGGAGTTGGGCCCCAATGGTGGCTGCCTGGGCGACTCGGTCCGCCTGTTGGGACAGAGCAGCAAGTAGGCTCATCCGGTCCTCGTGCGAAGCCTGCGCCGGTGGGGAGAGTGGCATGGTAAGTGACAGTAGGGGGATGGACTGCACCTGCGGCCTTCATTCGGGTCGTGAGCTGCTCCCGGAATCATCATCATCCAATCATCATCATCCAGTCATCAGCATCCAGTCACCATCATCCAATCATCATCATCCAATCATCATCATCATCATCATCATCATCATCATCATCATCATCATCATCATCATCATCATCATCATCATCATCATCATCATCATCATCATCATCATCATCATCATCATCATCATCATCATCATCATCATCCAATCATCATCATCATCCAATCATCATCATCATCATCATCATCATCATCATCATCATCATCATCATCATCATCATCATCATCATCATCATCATCATCATCATCACGGGACGGACCGCCTCAGCGGCCTTCATGCGGGTCGTGAGCTGCTCCTCCCGGGTCGCAGCCTCGTCCAGCAGCCGTTGGCGAATGGCGGCTTCCTGCCCCGCCCGGGCCGCCTCGACCTCCAGGGCGCCCTGGGATGATGTTGATGATGATTGGATGAAGATGATGATTGGTCAGGGCAGTCAGAGGAGAAGTGGCAGAGGAAGAATTACAAAAAGCAAACCCAGAGAGGTCGCGGGTCACGAAAGCTGAATGGCGATGGTGATGATGATGATGATGATGATGATGATGATGATGATGATGATGATGATGATGATGATGATGATCGCCCTGGTGACGTGGTGCTGCCGCTGTCTGTGACGGACCTTCTCCAAGCGGAGCGCATCGCAGGACCGGCGGGCCTCCTCCTCCCGGGCCGCCTGGGCGCTCAGCTCGCTTCGGACCCGGTCCAGCTCGCCCTCGGCCATACTCACTGCGTGTGTGTGTGTGTGTGTGGGGGGGGGGGGGGGGGTGGATACATTCACGTCATCGTCAGCCAATCATCATCAGCTAATCATCATCATACATCCTCAACATCATCACCAGCATCCACCCTTCATGGGCGCGGGCCGGACCTCGCTGCTGGCACGTGTCCAGCAGGGCGCGTACCTCGGGGTCATCCAGTCCCAGCCGGCCCAGGCTTGCACCATCCTCCTCGATGGACATAGTTGCTGTCTCGGCGGCTGTCTCCCCGGGCATGGCGGCTATCGCCCCGGGCATGGTGGCTGTCTCCCCGGGCATGGTGGCTATCGCCCCGGGCATGGTGGCTGTCTCCCCGGGCAGAGTGGCTGTCTCCACGGGCATGGTGGCTGTCTCCCCGGGCATGGTGGCTGTCTCCCCGGGCATGGTGGCTGTCTCCCCGGGCATGGTGGCTGGCGAGGTGGCATCTGGGGCCGGGGGTGATGCCTCCGGGGGAATCACGACCTCCGGGGGGAGAGCCACAACCGGGGCCGGGCAGGCGGCCGACCCCGGAGTCTCAACAACCGGCTCGCAGCCCAAGTCGGGGTGTGTGGGTGTGATGGCTGCGGTGGTGGTGGTGGCGGCGGCGGTGGTGGCGGCGGCGGTGGTGGTGGTGGCGGTGGTGGTGGTGGTGACAGCGACCGGGGTGTCGGTGCTGATGGTGGTGGTGCTCACCGGGGGTGGTGTTGGCGGACTTTCCACATGGGTTGGGGTGACGACGACGAGATCGGCGGTGGCTTCAACCGGTGCCGGAGCGGGAATCGGGGATATCTCCTCGGGAGGTTGAGACATCGCCGGAACCGAATCAGAGGCCAGTGCGGGTGCGTGTGTGGATGTTGGGAGAGATACAAGTGGGAATTCCCGCTCCTGGGAAGGCGAGAGTGGAGCCGGAAGAACCAGGGGGGTGGCGACACGCTCCTCTTGGGAGGAAGGATGCGACGGTTGGGTGATCGGAAGAGCGACCGAAAACGGATTGGTAGCTGAGAAGAGTGGGTCGTCAGATCAACCACCTTGGAAAAGTGTCCGCCAGACCTGGATATAAAACCTGGGGAGAGCTTCTCCAGGGCACTGCGATGCTCGAGATTCCGGGCGAGGAGGCGGGGCTTGTCCCGCCAAAAGAGAACAATGCACCTCCTGCTTGAGAAAATAGCATGGATGGTGAGGCCTCGAGGCTAAAGGGCGAGGTTGGCGACGGCCGCGCGTGGTGGCGAGGGGGTGTCGATGGGGGGATCGGCGAACGGAGAGATTTGATCTCCGCTTGAAGTATACGTATCTCGTCAGTAGGAGATACTGTCGATGGAGGAGGCACATAAACTACTGGTGACGGCGTTCCATCACGTGCCGCCTTCTCACGCCGGAGCCGGGTCACCTCTTCCCTGGCGACAAAGTGTAAAAACCAAAAAAGGCGATCGAATTGTCAAACCTGAGTTTTTCAAGCTCGGCGGCGAGATCCGCGCCGGCGAAAGGGGAAGACATGATGTTGAAAAAAAGATGATCTCACACGCCAAGGACCGACGGGCTCTTCGCACTTCGTCGTTTTTGTGTGTCTCGTCCACTTTCGATGCTTCCGGGAGACCCCCCGTCCTCTTGTCTCGCCCCCTCGACTTCTTCTTGCCCCCCGCCCCTTGCGCCCTCATCCTCGCTTCCCCCTCCCCCACCACTTCGATATTGGGCCATCCTTCGCTCCCTCTTCCCAGGGCGGTACCAAGACATTTATTTGCCCACCGACAAGGTTAATATCAGCAATTTCTCGCAGACCGGACTTTTTCCGGTCACCCAATTCCTGAGTCGCCAAGTGTGCCAGATCGAGAAAAATCGCGTCTGTGTTGTTTCAGGCCAACAATTTCCATGATCTCTTTTCTGTCAAACAGGTCACCGGCATTATCAGCATTGTGGACAAGACGACGCATGGAGTGGTTTTTGTGGGTCAATCTCAGATCCCCGTCAAGAATTGGCCCCAGAAACGGGCATTTCTTCGCGACGGCATGGAGGTTTCCTTCGTCCAGGATGTGAAGCGTGCCAAAGCCGCCTGGGATAACATCAACTCGGGAGTTTCCATCGCAACAATCCAACCAGGTGCCGAGGGTTATGTATACCAATTTCACTTGAACCTCTCCCCGGATTGTGGTACAATCGCGAATCCTTCCGGCCCGCCGTCTCTCGCATTTTGCACCACCGTCCACTCGGAGCACGGCCATCCAGCCCTCCATCCTCCGGCCGTCCATTCCTCATCCACCCCACCTCCCTCCTCCTCCTCCTCCTCCTCCTCCTCCTCCTCCTCCTCCTCCTCCTCCTCCTCCTCCTCCTCCTCCTCCTCCTCCTCCTCCTCCTCCTCCTCCTCCTCCTCCTCCTCCTCCTCCTCCTCCTCCTCAATCCTCCTCCTCCAATCCTCCTCCTCCAATCCTCCCTCCTCCAATCCTCCCTCCTCCAATCCTCCCTCCTCCAATCCTCCCCTCCTCCAATCCTCCCCTCCTCCAATCCTCCAATCTTCCAATCCTCCTCCAATCCTCCAATCCTCCCCCGATCCTTCAATCCTCCAATCCTCCTCCTCCCAACCTCCCCCAACCCACTCCTCAACCCACTCCCAAACCATTCCCCAACCCATTCCCCAACCCCCGCTCCCCACCACCCAACCCACCTAACCACCCAACCCTCCCCTCATACGCAGCCCTCAAGCCGGAGGACCTGCGCCGGCTGGTTCGAGATCTGATGGAGCCTCAGCACCAGTGCCCCCAGTGGAACGAGCTCCTGGAGCTGATGAACCGATGCGAGGCCCTCCTGCGCCAGGAACCCATGCTCGTTGAGGTCCCCCCTCGCTAGCCCCTTCTCCCACGTATAGACACGCAAGACACACAAGACACACAAATGATACACAAGCACACACACAAGACACAAGACACAAGACAAGACACACAAGACAAGACACACAAGACAAAGACACACAAGACAAAGACACACAAGACAAAGACACACAAGACAAGACACACAAGACACAAGACACACAAGACACAAGACACACAAGACACAAGACACACAAGACACAAGACACACAAGACAAAGACACACAAGACAAGACACACAAGACAAAGACACACAAGACACAAGACACACAAGACACAAGACAAGACACACAAGACACAAGACACACAAGACACAAGACAAGACACACAAGACACACAAGACACGCACAAGACACGCAGTCACGCTCCACACACAGACACAGACACAGACGCAGACACAGACCCAATGTCGCTATCACACCCTGTTGTGCCCGTGCGCGGCCCCTGCTGACATACACACCTGCCACGCATGCATGCATACACACGTACCCACTGCCCCACACCCTTGCACCGAACAACCACAGCTGAGCGCCCCGCTGCGGGTGCTGGGCGATATCCACGGGCACCTGCCCGGCCTGTGCCGGATGCTGACCTGCACCCGGGACGGAGCCGCCGAGGACCCCATCAACCCCAAGGTCCCCTTCCTCTTCCTCGGTCTGCGCCCCCCCCCCCCCACGCCCGCTATATTACCCTGGTGGTGATAATTTCCATGACCGCGGGCTTGCTCTCCATCCGCCCCCCCCCCCCCCCCAACCACCCACCCGCCCATCGCATGGTTGGTTGCTACCGCCAGTCTGATGCAGCCCCATCCACCAGGCCTTCCTCTGGTGCGAACGCCCGGGATTTTTTGCAGAGGACTCCATCGATCGGAAGCAGTTTGAATGCAGCCCACTCACCCACCCATCCACCCCCGCCTTCGCACCGCAGGGGATTACTCCACCCCCGCCTTCGCACCGCAGGGGATTACATCGACCGGGGTGACTTGGTGGCATTCTGCTGCAGCCCATTCACTCACTCACCACACATTATTGTTTTGCGAGTCATCATCGTAATTTTGTGATTCTTGTTCGCCCACCGGCCCCCCAAGTTTCGCTCAAGCTGTGGCCTCATTTGAGACCCCCTTCCTGTCCGATTGCTCAGTCCCTTTGCTCCAACACACACACACCGCAGGGGA
>JAPMOS010000088.1:12500-20000 GCA_027972325.1 Paratrimastix pyriformis | reverse complement strand
TTTCTTCTCCTCCCGACGTCGGGGCACATTTTGTCCTCCTCTTCCTCCTTTTCTCGGTTAACGTTCTCGCTCGTGCAACCCCAACCCCAACCCCAACCCAGGGCTGCCGCCCTCCTCACCTTTCCAGCTGCCCTGCGGGGTGGCTGGACTGGTTTGGCGCACCCCCAACCCCCAACCCCCCCCCTTGTGCCTGAATCCAATCTGATGTCATGATATCATGATACAGCAGGCGTCACATTCCTCTCCTCCCGCTGCTCCAAAAGGGGACCCGTCCGACAATCACAAGATGAGTCAAACACAGAATGCTGTCAGATCAAATCAACACACCCTCAAGAGCATCCCCCGCACGCGACCTCGTGATGAATTCCTTAATTTACTTGGGTGCCACTGGCTTGGTCAGGGCCTCAACAATGCATCGCATGGCCTCGACCACCGTCTCCCGGGCACATCCCAGGTTCATCCGCAGAAACCCCTCGCCCTGCACCCCAAACTCACAGCCGTCCGACATCCCCACTCGGGCCGCCTCGGCCAGCCAGCCAGCCAGGTAGCCCTCGTTGTGGTCAGGGTCGGTGACAGTCATATCGCGTCGGTCGCAGAGCGCTTTCAGCTGGCGCGAGGCAACCAGCTGGCGACAGTCGAGCCACATGAGAAACATGGCCTGGCCAAAAGGGGGGAAAAAAATAGAGAGGGGAAAATTAGACGAGCTACGCAGGACTCGAACCTGCAGTCTCCTGATCCGTAGTCAGGTGCCTTATCCAATTTGGCCAGTAGCCCGTTGCGATGGGGCAGCAAGGGTTACGGCGGAATCGTGACCGTCACATGGCCCGCCAAGTGCAAGTGCATAATAAAAATCTCTCCCGCCGGAGTCGAACCAGCGACCTCAAGATTTCTGTATTACTACAGTCTCGCGCTCTAAACCATCTGAGCTAGGGAGAGCGATAAGGCAAACTGGGATTTAGGCCACCCCAAAGGCATACGTTTCTCAGATACTTGGTGATGCTGACTGGCTGACTGGATGATGATTGGAATGGTGAGTGCTGATGATGACGGTGAATGATGATGGTGATGGTGAGCTGATGGGTCGGATGATGATGCTTGGGGTAATGATGATGATGATGATGACGATTGGATGATGTCTGGTCGATGGCTGGATGATGAATGATGATGCTTGGATGGCCCCACGCGTCACAACCCTCCGGACCTCGCTGCGAGCAGGCCGAACGAGGTCCCACAGCCCTGCGGCGCGCAGTGCCGCGCAGACGACGTCGAAGTTACCCTGGATGTGCTGCCGCAGCTGATCCACCCAGGGGGCACACTGGGTATACGCCGCCTCGGTCGCCACCATGCCTGCACAGATCAAAAAAAATACAACAATCATTGTGAGCATCATCAACATCAACATCAACATCGTCATCATCAACATCATCATCATCATCATCATCATCATCATCAACATCGTCATCATCAACATCATCATCATCATCATCATCATCATCATCCAGTCATCATCATCCCAGTCATCATCATCCAGTCATCATCATCATCATCATCACCACCACCATCATCAACAACATCACCAACATCATCAGCCAACCAAACATCCCAATCATCAATCCTCATCAATCATCATCATCCAGTCATCATCCAGTCATCATCCAGTCATCATCTGATCATCATCCAGTCATCATCCAGTCATCATCCAGTCATCATCCAGTCATCATCCAGGCATCATCCAGTCATCATCCAGTCATCATCCAGTCATCATCCAGTCATCATCTGATCATCATCGCCCAGGGGGCACACTGGGTCTAGGCCGCCTCGCAGATCGAAAAACAACATCATCGAGCATCGTCATCATTAGCGCCATCAATTAATCAGCCTCATCATCTAATCATCATCATCCAGTCACCCATCTCCAATCCTCATCCAATCGTCATCATCCGATCTTCATCAACAACATCATCAACAACAACATCAACAACAACATCAACAACAACATCATCATCCAATCATCATCATGAACACAGTTACGGACCGAAGGGGGGACCCGGGAAGATGCCGACCTGGTGTGTATCGTGTGTGTGTGTGTATGTGTGTGTGTGGGGGGGGGGGGGGAATGATGATGATGATGATGATGATGATGATGATGATGATGATGATGATGATGATGATGATGATGATGATGATGATGATGATGATGATGATGATGATGATGATGATGATGGGTGAAATCTGTGACCATAAGCGATGTGTGTGTGCCGTGGTCACGAACACATGCCGAGGTGTGTGCGAGCGGAGTGCGTGGAGGGCAAGGGGCAGGGTGGGTGGGGGGGTGGGTGGTGGTGGGGGTGGGGGGTGGGGGATGTGGTTGGTACCCCGGTTGAGTGACATCCATCCCAGTCAGGACCACTGCCAGTGAGGCCATTGACATTCGGGGTGGGTGGTTGTGGTTGTGGTTGTGGTGGTTGTGGTTGTGGTGGTGGTGGTGATGCTGATGCTGATGCTGATGATTGGATGATGCTGATGCTCATGATGATGATAATGATGATGATGATGATGGTGGCGGTGAATGGCGCCTTGCGGACCTGGGAGGCCATGGCATTCCACTTTGCAAGGATGGTCGGGTTCTCGGCGACCAGATATGAGAAACCGAGCCCCGAGATGTTGAAGGTCTTCGAGGGGGCCGTGCAGGTCAACGTGCGCATGGCCGCGTCGCGGGACAGGCTTGCGAAGGGGATGTGGGCGTGGTCCGTGTGGGGCAGCACAAGATCCCAGTGGATCTCATCTGGGGGGTGAGTGTGTTGTGTTGTACAGGAGCACACAATGATTGATTGGCTAAAAAAAAAAAAAAAATGTGTGGGGGGTGGGTGTGGGGTGTTGGGTGTATGATGGGTTTTTCTCTGATTCCGTTCATGTTCTTTTTTTCCCCATCCAATTTCCTCCTTTTCTTTTCTGAGTGGCGTTTGATCAAACATGAGGTCCGACCCGTGTCATAAAAAAGGTCAAAAAAAAAAATTCGAACACAGAGGGGTGATGATGACTGTGAGGGGGGATGTGGACGTGGTCCGTGTGGGGCAGGACAAGATCCCAGTGGATCTCGTCTGTGGGGATGAGGGGTGGGTGGGGTGGGTGGGGTGGGTGGGGGTGGGGGGACCAGAAGCGCAAAATGATTGCTTCGCAAAAATTAATTATATCGACACAAGGGGGGGGGTATTATACATATCGACACAGGGAGAGAGATATCGACACAGGGGGGGCGATATATATCGACACAGGGGGGGCGATATATATTGACACAGGGGGGGCGATATATATCGACACAGGGAGAGAGATATCGGCACAGGGAGAGAGATATCGACACAGGGAGAGAGATATCGACACAGGGAGAGAGATATCGACACAGGGAGAGAGATATCGACACAGGGAGAGAGATATCGACACAGGGAGAGAGATATCGACACAGGGAGAGAGATATCGGCACAGGGAGAGAGATATCGACACAGGGAGAGAGATATCGACACAGGGAGAGAGATATCGACACAGGGAGAGAGATATCGACACAGGGAGAGAGATATCGGCACAGGGGGTATCGACGCACGGACCGGAAACCACCGTGATGTTGTACTTGGCGCAGAGGGCCGCCAGGGCCTCAAGCTCCTGCCGGCGCCAGACCCGACCCGTGGGGTTATGCGGGCTCGACAGAAGGAGTAGGCGACACTTGGGGTCGGCCAGTTTCTTCTCGAGATCCACAAAGTCGATCTCGTAGGAGAGCATCGTCTCGCCGACATTACCCGAGGGTACTTGCCGCTCAATCAGCGGGCTCCGGAGGAGGCGCCGACCGTTTTCGGAGACCGCCCAGCACATGGGATAGTACAGGGGCACCAGCACGGCCACCTTGATCGTGATGATGGGTCGACCCGGGGTGGTGAAGACGAATCAACAAACCTTATCTCCGGGCTGAGTCAGAGCATGAATTGCCACATTGAAAGCCGGTACCACTCCCGGAGCGAATGAGAGCCATTGGGGCTCGACATGCCAATTGTGGCGACGTTGGGCCCAGTCGCAGATGGCCCGTTTCAAGGAGAACGGAAATACAGTGTAGCCAAAGACCGGGTGCTTCGCTCGTTGCTGGACGGCCTCCGAAATGGCCGAGGGAACGGCGAGATCCATGTCGGCCACCCACATGGGAATCGTTCCGGGTGGATAGCGAGCCCACTTCAGCGAGTTGGTACCAGTGCGGTCGACAGTCGAGAAGAGCTCTTGTTGTTGTTCGGCCATGCTTGAAATGCCTGAAACGCCAGAAGTGACTCCAACCCAGAGCCACAATGCCGGCGCCCTTCATCTCCGTACAGTACGGACCCTGCCTCTCGTGCCCAAAGAGTGGCATGGTGAGACGCCCCAGACAATGGCGGCTTTGGTGATGGTGATGTGGCACGAACGCGGCGAAACTGGGGCTCGGATTTTAAGAATCTGAGAAAGAAAGAAGGACGAATGGGCAGAAAAGGGAGAACAAGCAGAAAACGAGAGCGCAAAGTAACGAGCAAGAAGAAAGGGAAGTCGACAAGAACAAGAACAAGAACAAAGAAAGATCGAAAAAGACACCAACCAACCAGCAGGAGGAAGGGAACAGGAGGAGAAACGAACGAAGAGGTAAAGAGCGGGGCACAGCCGATGGGCTGTGGTCCCCAAGAAGAAAGAGGCAGGAATGACAAAATGAGTCGAATTGCAAGAAAAAGAGAGAGAGCGCGAGAATATTCGCTCGCTTCACGTCCGCCGCGGGACTTATTTACAAAGCTGGGCGGCTGTTGGGATGGGGATCGGGATAGGCACGGGGCCACCTCTTGGCATGGGGGCGGCGGAACTTCCGCTGATGGTCCGGGTGAGTGGGATGAACGACATCCCGCCTGCTGGTGGGGGCGGGACTTGGGGGGAGAAGAAGATGGGACCCGTGGGGGCGGTGGCAGCGGGGGTCTGCATGGCCCCGGTAAAGTCGACCGAGGGAACTGCCGGTCGGGTGGGTGGCGCCGGCATGAGCATGGCGGCCACGGTGGGCCCAACCCCGGCGCCGAGGGCTGTTGTTCTTGTTGGGAATGTCACCTCCATGGGGGAATTGCTACTACTGCTGCCCTCGTTGACCGTGGCGGTCGGTGGGTCCATCGTCTCCAGGGAGACACCCGCTCCCATGGAAATCGTGTCGTCGTCATCTTCACGTTCAATCCTACGGGGAAAGAAGTTGACCATGAGCATGAGACGAAGGTACAACCCGTGGGGTAAGAGCCACAGACCGGGCGCCGAAGGACTCCCCACTCTCACTGGCGTTGTCTTCTGCGGCCAGTGCGTGCTTGCTCACGCAGCGGGCAGTCATGAAAAGGATCTTTTTGGCGGCTCGGTTGTAAAAGAAGTAATTGAAGGACCATCTGTGGTGTTGAAACGTGGTGGGATGTGAAGAGGTAGGAGAGACACGCGAGCCAGACATGCATCCTTCGTCGGTAAATGGATCCGCCTCTGCGTCGGGTGAAAAGCTGTACAAATCGCATCCCGACAGGTCCTAAGGCATGACGGGAGGCTTAGGAAAGGAGATGATGGACAATCGACAGACGATGACCGTCCCGATGGTTTTCCAAAGAAGGTCTCGGAATTCTGCGATCAATAATGGAGAAAAACTGGAGACTCACGAGAAGAAGACCGACCTGGCGCGTATTCTTCAACAATCTCCGCTAGATTGCCGTCCACAAAATTCTTCACGATGGAAAGGTCAAGTTCCTTCTGGAATTGGGTGGGCTTGACATGACGAAAATCATAATCTGCAGATGATTGAGTGGTAAAGGACGATGGGAGCAAGGACCGACCTGGGAACGTGAGGGACAGAGTCGCAATGAGGTTGATGAGGGTTTGTCTGCTGGTCCTCAGACAAAGCGGTCCGAAGGGAGAGAGTCCCGACTGAAGGCTCTCTTGTTCGTCCAGGAACCGATCCAGACAGACGGCAAGTTTCTTCTCGTCGCCAGCTGATTTACATGAGAAACATTCAACCAAAAAGTGGAGCCGGTGGTCGGCCGACTCCAACCCAGAAAGTGTAGACTGAAGGAAGGTCAATCCGGGGAACTCGAGGTATTTCATCGTGAGATATTCTCAACCGAGTTGTGAAGGTAACTGGTTGCAAGAGGTGACAGTACCGGGGATGGAGAACGGTTCCGGCAAATCTACCGTCCACGCCCGCCATCACAACCAGCCGCTTCAGAGATGACGGCGGAGATAGGAGATGAAGATTTGCAGTTTTTCTTGGACTAGATCACCATTTCATCCGCATCTGAGTTCAGACTATCCAGAGCATGTCCAGTCTCACTCAGCTCACCTGGTTCACTTCAGACATCCCAAGTCTCCTCATTTCACCACCCACCACCACAGCCCATGTCCGCGCCTTGTGTGAGTCCATTGACCATTCGGATCAAAACACTTTTTCCCGAATCTTCATCAGGCCGCCTCATGGGTCATTCACAAAGACAAACTTATCTGCTGCTCTCTGGATCCGAAATCTCTGTCAGTTTTGGGATTGGTTTACCAGAGGGGGGGAGAAATCAAAAGAACGGACCTTGAAAGGTCGGTGTGTCTTGCTGCCGGGCCGTGCCCCTGCTCTTCCCCCCCCCCCCCCCCCACCCCTCGGCAGAGCACAGTGGCGCACCCTCTTTTTTTTTGGGGGCGGGGGAGGGGGTCGGGTTGGTGGTTCGTGCCCTGGTGCGCTGCGCGGGTTGCGCGCCAAGAGGGTCAGGGTGCATGGGGCTAATGGGCTCGGCGCTCACCAGATCGCACACATACCTGAAGAAGAAGAAGAAGAAGAAGAAGAAGAAGAAGAAGAAGAAGAAGAAGAAGAAGGGTGTGTGCGCGTGGCAGAAGGAATAAGTGCTGTGTCTGTGTGTCTGTGTGTCTGTGTGTCTGTGTGTCTGTGTGTCTGTGTGTCTGTGTGTCTGTGTGTCTGTGTGTCTGTGTGTCTGTGTGTCTGTGTGTCTGTGTGTGTCTGTGTGTGTCTGTGTGTGTCTGTGTGTGTCTGTGTGTGTCTGTGTGTGTCTGTGTGTGGGGGGATCCTGGACTGTGCCTACACACATTTTGTGGTGGTCCTTCCTCTCACCCTCTTTGAAATGGGTGATGGGAGGAGGGTGAGCAGCATGGCATGACGGACAGGGCGCGAAACTGGAGGCAGAAGTCGGCGAATGACATCCAGAAGCTGCCATCGATCAGATCGCGTGCGTGGAACTTCTCCCGCAGGAGAGGCGTCCACTTGCTGGAAGCGTCACTCCAGTCGCCAGTCCACTCCTGATCGTCGGGTGTGTGATGTGATGATGTGTGTGTGGAGCAGAGGGACTGATCAATCGGACAGGAAGGGGTCTCAAATGACGTCACAGCTTGAGCGAGCATGATGATGACTGGATGATGATGACTGGATGATGATGACTGGATGATGATGACTGGATGATGATGACTGGATGATGATGACTGGATGATGAT
>JAPMOS010000088.1:7500-10000 GCA_027972325.1 Paratrimastix pyriformis | reverse complement strand
CCGTCCCCGCCGTCCCCTCCTCCGACAAGCATTACTCCCCCCTTCCCTCCACCTTCCAGCCCCCCCAGCCCGGGCAAGGAGGCGGGGGGGCCGGACCCACGTAGATGCCAGCCCGTTCGTCGTAGTTGATGAAGAGCGACCGGATGCGGAACTCCTCCCGGGCGAGAACACTGACCGACGAGAGGAAATAGCAGTTGTCCAGGCCGCCCTGATGGTGGTGGTGGGTGGTGGTGGTGGCGATGATGATGATGGTGATGATGATGATGATGATGATGATGATGATGATGATGATGCTGATGATGATGCTGATGATGATGACTGGATGATGATGATGCTTGATGGTGATGATGATGATTGGATGATGATGATGATGATGATGATGATGATGATGATGATTGGATGATGATGATTGAATGATGATGCTGATGGTGGTGGTGGTGGCGATGATGCTGATGATGATATTGATGGGAATGGGTGATGGTGATGGTGATTGATGATGGACGGCGATGCTGATGCTGATGCTGATGCTGATGGTGTTGGTGTAGATAGATGTTTGAGGAACACGAGAGGAAGAGGCGGGGGGCCGGGGCCGGGGCCGGGGCGGACCTGCTGGATGGATTCCGGGTTGGGCGGGGAGGGGAAGAGGACCGGTGTGATGCCTGGCTGGAGCTGCTCGGGCCGCTTCCACTCTGCACTCGCCGCCCACCGGCACCGGCACCCAACCCACCACCCGATCATCATCATCCAGTCATCAATCATCATCATCATCATCATCATCATCAATCATCATCATCCAATCATCATCCAATCATCATCCAATCATCATCCAATCATCACATCCAATCATCACATCCAATCATCACATCCAATCATCACATCCAATCATCATCATCATCATCATCATCGCCATCATCAATCATCATCATCATCATCATCATCACCCGATCACCATCACCGTTGTGTTGTGGCCACATGTGCGGCAGCCAGTACGGCCAATGATGACTGGATGATGTATATGATTATGATTGTGATTATGATGATGATGATTGGATGATGATGATGGTGATGATGGTGATGATGATTGGATGATGATGATTGGATGATGATGATTGGATGATGATGATTGGATGATGATGATTGGATGATGATGATTGGATGATGATGATTGGATGATGATGATGATGATGATGATGATGATGATTGGATGATGATGACGACGACGACGACGCGCAATGGTGGAGAGGTGAATGAGGGCAGGGGAGGCTTGCCAGACCAATCTTCCCCCATGCCAGGCTGCCGGGTTTGGCGCCGAGGGACGCGGCGTTTGCGGGAAAATCCGGGTCGGTGTACTTGGCCCCGGGCGGCAAGTCCCGCAGGGCCGCGGCGAAGTCGGGTCCATGGCGATTCTCGGGCCGCACCGCAGCAGACCAGGGGCCGCTCGTCTGGCTGGTAATCCGAGCGGCCTGCTCAGCCTGTCGGGCCTGCTCTGCCCAGCGGGCCTGCTCGGCCTGTCGGGCCTGCTCGGCCTCGGGGCCCAGTCCGGACAGGCGGGCCAGCCGGGCCAGCCGGGCCTGGAGGGCCTGCTCGCCCTGGCGGGCCAGCTCAGCCTGCTCAACCGGGTCTTGGGGGGCCAGTTCGGCCCAGCGGGCCAGCTCGGCATCCAGCTGTTGCAGGGCCTCCTGAACGATGATAAAAGAAGCGAAAGAATGTGATGTGGTGCGGTGATCACCCCAGCCCAGCCCTGCCAGCGCACAGGCGCGAGTGGGATCCCAAACGGTGCCCACCAGGCAATAGCCTCGTCCTCAAAAAAAAAATTTTTTTTTAGAAAAAAACGAGCTCAATGATGTCTGGCGGTCGGTCCGAATGCACATGGACGAGGCAGGTTCGGACCTCCTGGATGGGTCGCTGGGCATCCAGCTGCCGAAGGGCCTCTGCGAAATCATGGACCTGAGCATGGACCTGGGTCGGCAAACGTGAGGGAGGTGCGGTGCGTGTGAATCCACGGTGAACGTCTTGCTCACCGTCCCGCAGCGAGGATGGAATGGGGATCGGGCGTGGGGGGAGAGGTCTCAATTCTGGACCGGCAGGTCCGGACCTCCTGGATGGTTCGAGTTGCCTCCAACTGCCGATCAGGGCCCTGGCTTGGATCGTCCTTGAGCATTGAAGAAACTAAGAAACTGGACGAGAGAAGCTCTGCTTGAGGTTGAACGCGCTCTCTCCCTTTTCTTGCCCACCCCGCGAACCACGGGAAGGTAAACGAATCAACACGAAAAGGACGGTCTCTCCCTTGGTGCGTCTCTTGTTAATTTGTGGCAATACAGGAGAAGAAATAGGCAGAGGGTTTTTGACCCCTGCGCAGAATGGTCGTGAAGATGCGCCTCAAAGTCTCAGCATTCCTGACAGTGATCGAATTCATTGCCGGTGGCACTGCTCCCTCCTGTGAGATGCTGGGATTGCCATATCTTCACCCACTCTTTTTCAGGATGTCGCCATCCCTCTC
>JAPMOS010000088.1:0-2500 GCA_027972325.1 Paratrimastix pyriformis | reverse complement strand
GGGCAACACGCCATTTGCCAGGGGGAGAGTGCAGCCGTCATCACACCCTATGTGTTCGGGACCGGCTTACCGCAGCACTGCGGGGACGTCCACAGGCCACAGTGGTATCCTGGAGAGCGCACCGTGTTGTTGGAGTGGGGTCCGGCCAGCTGTCCGAGCGGTCCAGGTCACCGTGGACCAGCACCCGAGAGAACCCGTCGCAAGGCCGGGATGGTAGGGGCATTCATCAGGGGGGGATCGCCAACCTTGACCGGGCGGGCCATTGTGCTTCGGGTCTCCAAGCGGGTTCGGGCGGTGGTGGGCTAAGCTAGGCATCAAGGGCAGGGGGCCAGAGAGCGCTACCATGTTTCGCACCGATTTCGCACCGATTTCGCAACATTTTCGCAACAGTGTTGTCCGGACAACGATCGCACCTGAAGGTGGGGCCGGACGCAGCCTGGGCGCCACAGGCGCATGAGAGCCTACCAGGTCTACTAAGCCTACTGTGTCTTGCGGCATTTCGGCTTTTCGGCCCTTCGGCCCCTCCGACCCCATCTTCACAAGTCCCCAAGGGGGTGCCCCTGATATACCCTACTTGGGAGGCACCTCCAAAATTTTGGGACACGATCCAAAATATTATGGGATCATGTCAAATTTCAAAATGGTCGGAGAAGGATGGCGACCTCACCAGTCGTTCGGGGGACCCCAACATATGTTTAGAAGCGGGGTCGTGGTGGCCCCAGGGCAACCCTTCCCCGGGGATAGCCACCAAGGTCGAAAATTCAAACAGGCTCAAACGGGTCGGGGAAGGATGGCGACCTCACCAGTCGTTCGGGCCACCTTGCCCTATCATCGCAGGGTGGTCGCGATCGACTCCAGGTCAACCCTTCCCCGGGGAGAGCCACCAAGGTCGAAATTTCAGACAGGCTCAAACGGGTCGGGGAAGGATGGCGACCTCACTGTTCGCTGGAGGGACCCATAAATCCAGCGAACCGTGGTCGTGGTGGCCCCCAGGTCAACCCTTCCCCGGGGGGATAGCCACCAAGGTCAAAATTTCAAACAGGTCGGGGAAGCACGGCGACCTCACTGTTCGCTGGAGGGACCCATAAATCCAGCGAACCGTGGTCGGGACCGGCCGCCGATCGACCCTTCCCCGGGGGGATAGCCACCAAGGTCGAAATTTCAAACGGGTCGGGGAAGGACGGCGACCTCACCAGTCGTTCCGGCCACCCTGCCATATCACCGCAGGGTGGTCGCGGTCGACTCCAGGTCAACCCTTCCCCGGGGAGATAGTCACCCGATTGAAAGCGTAACGAAGCGAGCTCACCTGACTTGTCATCATCATCATCATCATCATCATCATCCAATCACCATGCGATGGGAGCTGATGCAGACATGTTTGAGAGTGCGGTTCTTGATCAGGGCGGCAGCGAGGGCGCGCGCCCCCTCGTCGCCAATCTGGTTCTCCCGGAGGTAGAGCTGCGAGATGCTCGGCAGCAGCCAGCAGGGCTTCGGATCCTACAACATGACGAGATTTCAGATGTCATGTTAAGAGGATGAACATTTTGAAAAGGCTCCAAGCTTTTCCCAAACAGAAGAACGTTTTGAGTGGGGATGAGCACAGAAGGTATTTCAGTCATTGAATTGGGGCTCAAAATCAAGAAGCATCTTTGGTGAATCAGTCAAGGGATTTGAAGTTTCATTCTGGTTAGATCGAAGAGAGAAAAGTATATATTGAGAAACATCCTGAGAAGATTGGTCTCACCCAGCATCATCGCACGGCGGCCCACCAACCGCATCAGGATGGACAGATCACGCGCCCATTTGCATCGCAAGATGGGGCAGCATATGTCAAGGCAAGACAAGGGGCAACCGGAGGCTCGGATGATGACGATGATGATGATTGGATGATGCCTGGATGATGCCTGGATGATGCCTGGATGATGCCTGGATGATGCCTGGATGATGCCTGGATGATGCCTGGATGATGCCTGGATGATGCCTGGATGATGCCTGGATGATGCCTGGATGATGACTGGATGATGACTGGATGATGACTGGATGATGATGACTGGATGATGATGACTGGATGATGATGACTGGATGATGATGACTGGATGATGATGACTGGATGATGATGACTGGATGATGATGATGATGATGATGATGATGATGATGATGACGATGACACAGACCTTCTGGATGGGATGATCAAACATAATGTCGACGATTTCCATCGACATCTGACGGATCGGCGCGCCCCCCGAACGGAAGGTGACGGGACAGCGCGCCGGGGACGTAGAAGCACGCCGGCCAGGGCAGGCCGCACGAGGTCAGCGAAGAGAAACGGAACGACAGGGGGTGGGAGGGGAGCGGGGGTACAGGGAGGGGGAATCCCCGCGGGACGGGGAGTTGGGGAAAAGTGTAGCGGCACCCAGAATGAGCCTACTGATCGGAGCGGACTTGACGTGTGGATGACGTGATGTGGTGGGTGGGTGGTGGGTACAGACAGTGGAGGAGG
>JAPMOS010000087.1:105000-163788 GCA_027972325.1 Paratrimastix pyriformis | reverse complement strand
GCCATCCGCCTGGCCGCCGAGCTGCTCAACGGGAGCAGGTGCCACCGAGCCGAGCCATCTGCTCCTCTCCGACAGCTCGCCCTCGGCGCCTTTGCCGGTCCTGTGGCCTGTCTCAGTGCCAGCAGACCGTCCTCCGGATCCGCGACGACTGCTCCCGCTGGCCGCGCCTCTGTCACCGTCCATCACACGCCGTCATCATCCCCATGCCCCAGCTGTGGAACCTGCAAGCTGACCGCCGGCGGGGAGGCCCGCGGCAGCCGCCGCCCGCCACAACCCGATGCCGCCCCGCAACAGATCGGCCTCCTGCCCAGCCCGCTCCGGTTCCGGCCATCAGGACCGGTGGATGCGCCTGCCGTTCCTGCTCGACCGTTCACCACCGCCGCGGCCCGGGGTTCTGCCTGCCCTCCAATGTGAGGAAGACAGCCGCGAGTGGCTGCAGCGCGAACGGCCTCATCGGGTGACCCTCGACACACTCGAGCAGAAGCTGGCCTCGGCGGCCTGGCGGCAGCTCGCGGCCCCGCCTGGAGGTGCGCCGCCTCGTCTGGCTGCTCTTTGGCGTTCCCCACCGGCCCATCCGCGCCTGCGCGGGCGCGCGCGGACCACCTGCCCGCTGCGGGGCCCAGAGACCATGGCCCATGCGGCCTGCGGCGGGTTCCACGGCCAGGCACGACCGTGCCGTCCGCCCATGGGCCTGGTTCGGCGGCCAGGACGCCTGGTGATCCGGCACCTGGGGGTCTCGGCAACCAGCCAGCCTCAGCTGCTCGATGAGATCCCAGCGGCCTTCCAGACCTGGTCCTGCAGTCTCAGGCTGGCACCGCAGGTGGCTCGTGGACGGCCAGGGGGCGGCAGTGGGTTGGCCACCCTGGCAGCAAAACTACCCAGCTTGTCGGTCGTCTGCTCCTGGTCAATCGTCCCTGACCTCGTCCCGCGAGCTCTCTCGGACCACTTGACCTCCCCGCCTGAGATCCGTGGGCCTCGGTGCCTCTCCTCCTCGCCACCTCTCGTGGCGGCGCCCTGGCCCTGATGACCATGCGGAACAGGCGGCTGGGACTGAGCCGCACCCCTGACACAGGCACCCCACCTCCCCGCCGCCCCCTATCACCCACCACTGGGGCTCCGCTCGTCGCTGCCCCGGCCGAGAGGGCCAACACGAGGTCGTGGGCCCCATCGGAACGTGTAACGCGCGACGCGAGGCGGAGATGGGTTCTCTTCGCCTGCGTCCCTGCAAATACAGCATGTCTCTCTCTCATCATCATCATCATCATCATCATCATCATCAATCATCATCCAATCATCATCACCATATCATCATCATCATCATCATCATCATCATCATCATCATCATCATCGATCATCATCATCATCATCATCATCATCATCATCATCATCATCATCATCATCTTCATCATCATCATCATCATCTTCATCATCATCATCCAATCATCCAATCATCATCATCATCATCATCATCATCATCATCATCATCATCATCATCTCATCATCATCATCATCATCATCATCATCATCATCATCATCATCATCATCATCATCATCATCATCATCATCATCATCATCATCATCATCATCATCATCTTCATCATCATCATCCATCATCAATCATCATCGTATCATCATCATCATCATCATCATCATCATCATCATCATCATCATCATTCATCATCATCATCATCATCATCATCATCATCATCATGTGTCATGTGTATCATCATCCATCATCATCCATCATCATCATCATCATCATCATCATCATCATCCAATCATCATCCAATCATCATCACCATCATCATCATCATCATCATCATCATCATCATCATCATCATCATCATCATCATCATCATCATCATCATCATCATCATCATCATCATCATCCCACACCTTTCTGTTTGCCCCACATATATCCGCACCACCGAGCAGAATAATCGTTGCAGTTCTCGACGCCGCCCGACTCGTCTCGCTCCCGCCCGCCACCACCCGCCGGCAGACCTCAAACGCCCGGCGGGGGCGCGGGCGATGTCTCGATCGAGGTGACCGAAGTCTCGCCAATGTCCGCCCGAGCCCCGTCGCTGCTTAACGCGAGCAGCACTGCGGGTGCTGACGGTGCCTCGCCCTACGGGGCAGGCGGCAGCGGCGCAGGCGAGGCGGGCCCCAGATGGTGATGGCTGGGAACGGACATCATCTGAGGCCGCCTCGCGGTCGTGGGCTGCAGCAGGTCTGTTTGTTTGGCTGTGTGTGAATTCTGGTGGGGGTTTATGGGGGGTCGGTGCGGTCGGAAAAATTATGGGCCGAGGCAATCGATAAGGGTCGCTAGACTTCGGAAAAACTATGGGTCAGGACTAAAAAAATCAGTTAATAATAAGACCGTCGTAATATGGGTCAATAGACTTCGGAAAAATTATGGGATGGGCAAAAAATAATTCGGTCTTCATCTAACCCCCCTCCCTCCCCCCCCCCCTCGGTTTCACAGACTCCGTGTTTCCGCTCGCTTCGCCTCCACCGGCCGCCCCGCCCCCACCACCACCACCACCTCCTTCACCTCCCCCACCACGGCACCTCAGCAGCGCCCCAGCCCCACCACCACCTCCACCACCTCTTCTGCTGCTGCTGCCGGGACCCCCAACCCTGCCGCCCCCGACACGGACACGTTCTACCTGAGTTCACCGCCACCTCCGCCCCCACCCCCGCCTTCCGCCGGCCCGCTGCCTTCGTCCGGCCTCATCGTCATCGTCATCAACAGTCACCCGTCCTGTCTGGTCCCTCGCCACCGCTCCCCGTGCCCCAACCACCAGCCGACAGGGCCAGGGTGATGGTGATGGTGGCGGTTATAACCGCCCTGTCTCCTTCCCCCCAATGGGTATCTCCCCCCCGACGACCCCTGTCGGTGGCGGTCATCACCACGCCGCCGCCACCACCACCCACCCCTCTCCGCCATCATCCCAATCATCACCAACCCGCCCGACCTCCCCTCCCTCATCATCATCACGTGCCCTCCGTCCCACCAACAACCAAGGCCTGCCCGCTTCCTCATTATCCGCCACCCCTGTCTGGACTCTGGCCCCCTCCAATCAACACCCACACCAACCACCAACAACCCCGCCCAGCCCCCACCACCGCCACCACCTCCGCCGCCGGCACCTGGCGGGTCCCCTCGGCACTCTCCACCCTGCCGGCCACCTCCGTCGCCGCACACCTCTTCGCCGAGTCCGCCCAGCCGCCCGAATCGCCCGCGGCGCGGCTTTACGCCCGGTTGGCCAACGCCACCGCCGCCACCCCCACCTTGCCAACCACCACCACCGCATCCAGGCCGCCAGGCTCACGACCACCCCAACAACAACAACATCATCATCATCATCAGGTCGCCCCAGCATCAGCACCACCCACCACCGGCCTGCTAGCGCATCCACGCCCATCCGGTCATCATCTGCA
The DNA here is from genome assembly GCA_027972325.1 of Paratrimastix pyriformis. Lineage (NCBI taxonomy): Eukaryota > Preaxostyla > Paratrimastigidae > Paratrimastix > Paratrimastix pyriformis. The sequence goes on along the minus strand of JAPMOS010000087.1, from coordinate 160,344 downwards.
GTGGCGGCCGCGGCTACACACACTTCGGCCCGTCGGCCGACCAGTGCGGTTGCGCCATCAGAGAGAGAACATGCTGTGTATTTGCGAGGGCGCAGGCGACAAGTTCAAGGAGAAAGCTTACTCGCGCCTTCGCGCCATGCGTTACACTCCATCATCATCATCAGCAGCGGCGGCCATGGGCGGGGCCACGACGCAGGCTGAGGGCCGGGGCTGCAGGGGGACGGCGTGGGCCAAGTCCCGCCCGGCCGCCCAGGTGATGATGACCGGGGAGATGCACACCACACCCCCACCACCACCACCACCACCACCACCACCACCACCACCACCAACAACAACAACAACAACCACACACCCGATCAATCATGATGCTCGATGGATTGCGCGCCCCACGACAACGGTGGGTGGAACCGACTTCGGTCGGTTGTTGTGTCGACAATCACAACGAACGTCTCTCTCCTCCTCCTCCTCCTCCTCCCCCCCCCCCCTCCCCTCCCCCCTCCCTCCCTCCTCCTCTGTATTTCTGTGGCGGTTTTATTTTCCTGTCTTTGAAGATCCTCTCGGAGTTGAGCCGCCCACGAGGACGAACACGAGACTGACTGGCGGAGAAGGAGTGGCACATGATGATGAGGTGGTGAACGTTTCAGAATGCAAGGAAAAACTAGTTGTTTTGTGAAAATCCCTTGAGAAATTTTGAGTGCCTCCGCAGAGAGAGCATGCTGTGTATTTGCGAGGACGCAGGCGACAAGTTCAAGAAGAGAAATTTTGAGTGCCTCCGCATAACCGCATCAAGCGAGATATAAATGGCCGATGCGGCAGGAACCCCTTGGACGCCGGAGGAGAAGGCAAGGCGACCTCACGTTTCCGTCGGCCACCCAAGAGATTCGGCACAGCACCGATCAGGCCATACGAGGCAAAGCCGGTGAGCCAGTGCAAGGGAGCCCAGGGCGAGCCACTCATGGGGTGGGTCTGCCCCGGGAACAGCCAGGCCAGTGAATGCAAGCCTGCTCTTTGTCGTCCCTCTCCCGACGTTAATTATTCTCATTGTGTCCCACTGTGACGAGACGACGGGGATTTACGACAGTCCTTGTCGTCTTCGTCTTCGTCTTCTTCTTCGTCTTCGTCGTGGCTCCAAGGGCATGCCCGTGGCGAGGATTCGCCGTCGTCGTCGCTCAGGTCAGATCGAGCGAGCGCGGGCTTTCGCTCACGGATCAAGTAGGGCATCTCGACCTCCTTGTGCAGCTTGGCGGAGTACCCAAGATCGTCATACCGCAAGCTCTCCAACGCCGGACAGCGGAGAACCACCTTCGAGTGGCGCGACATCCCATCGATCGTCAGCTCGCGCAGTGTCGACGACTGGAACAGGGCCGCGGGGGTCGACCCCAGATGCATATTCAGCGATTCCAGGACGGGACAGCAGACATCCCCCAGGAATGCGAATTCCGGCTGCTCGGCGACACCACCATCGGGCAGCTCCCAAGAGAGGGATTTGAGTGTGGGCAGCAGAAGACCCTGTTCCCAGCTGCGCGCGTCGGTCACGGCCAGTGAGGTCAGCGGCGGAGGTGCGGGGCCTTGCCACACGATCGAAGGGGGCCCAAAGAAGGCGCCATCATCACCCCGGCGGCGGCGGAACTCGCGGCGGATGGTGAGCGACCGAAGGGCCGGACAGCCCAGCGACACTTGGGCACAGCCGGACCGGTAGCCCAGATCCAGGCTGATCAACCCAAATTCGGGGATATGCGCGGGGAGGTCGAGGACGAGGTCGCGCATGGTGGCCGTCAGGTGAAGGGCCAAGGGGCGGCTGCCGGTGGCCTGAAGGATGGCGACCCCGACCTCGGCCAGTGGCTGCGGGTTGGTCGCGGACAGAAGTTGCTCCGCCAAGGCCGGGGTGAGCCCCACCTCGGCGATCCGAGTCAGGCGGGGCGCGCAGGCCACGGCCGGGAACCAGACGGGGACCTCCTCTCGGCTGGAGGACATCACGAATTCCAACTCGGGCATGGGGCTGCGCACTTCGAGCTTGCAGGCGGAGGGCAGGGCCAGATCCTGGAGCCGTGGGCACGAGAGGGTCACCACCTCGGTGGCGTGCAGGGTGAGGGAGTGTAGCCGGGGGCAGGTCACACTCATCTGGCCGACGTGCAGAACGCTGCTGGTCGAGGTGACGTAGAGCATGTTCAGCCGGTCGCTGACAATGTCCCACCGGTCGGCCTGACACGGGTGCGCGCTCCCATCGCCACCAAACTCCTCTTCCAGGAGGTCGCCCGCCATCACCAGGTTGAAGGCGTCCAGCCGGCCTAGGAGGAGGCCCAGCCCCGGAGGGAGCGACTCCCAGCCCGGGTTACGCAGGCGGACAGTGTCGAGTTGGGGCATCTGGGCCAGGGCATCCAGCAGAAGGTCGGCCGGGAGGGGCGGACGCCCCGACAGGTAGACTTCGGTCAGTGTGTTGACATTGTTGTGGAGGATCATGCGGAGGCTCTCGCCGTCGGCGCCCCTCGCGGCATCGTCTCGGTCGCGGGCCTGTGCGGCGAGGGCAAACTCAAGTGCGAGCGAGGCGAGTTGGCAGAGCTCTGGACGGGCCAACCCGGTCAGGATCCCGGCCACCACCAGCGGGGCATTGGACAGGTCGAGGCGGGTCAGGGCGCTCAGATTCAACGCCCAGGCGGCAGCCACATCCGGCAGGGCGCTCGGCGGGACGTCGAGGAATTCCAGGGCGGCCGGCGCGTGCACCACCTCCGCAATGCCCGCGCCCTTGGCGGCCAGGTCGAGGTCAGTCAGGCCCCCGCATGCGGGCAGCAGGGGGGTGTAGACCAGGGCCGATGGGGTCACCCAGAAGTCCCCATGGAGGCCAAGGGAAAGCGACCTCAGGTTGCGGCAGGTGGCCCCGATGTGGGCGATGATGGCGTTTTCGTCAGCTTCGGGGAGGTCAAAGTCACGCAGGGTGAGGTCGGCCAGCCCGGGCAGCAGCGAGATGATGCGGCAGATGGCCCCCGGGGAGAAGCCGGCTGTTCCCAACGAGAGCCGCCGAAGGGAATCGTGGTTTCGAAAAGCAGCGTCAACCCAAGGGCCATAGATGGACTCAGCGGCACCGCAGTGAGTCAGTCTCAGCGAGGGGTTGTTCTGATCAATCTCTGTGCAAAAAAAAAAAAAAGTCAGGAGTGACGGAGATTTATGTGTTCGACGGACCTTGGAGATTTTTGCACGGTCCAATGAGAGCAACCATGGTGGCCGGGGTCATGCTGGCCTTCACCTCGCAGATGTCCGATTCGTCCACACCCTTACAATCGAAGACGAGGGACCTGACGTCTGTTTGCAGTTGGCAACGAAGGCTGTGCTGGCTGTGGTTCAAGGCGAGCAATTTGATCCACAAGCCGAGAATCCGAGTTCTCGACCACGAGAAAAAGGATATCAGAAGGTAGGGAGTCCAGGCGAGAACAACAAAATGGCAATGCGTGGCCTATTTCGGTGGAGTGCTAGTTTTTTTTCGTAAAACCTGATCTGCCGTGACCGACCCGAGAACGATGAGTTTTCATCTGTTTCATCTTGAAAGGGACTTTGCCTGAAGTACTGGGACTGATCGGTTGACGGCTTTTTTCTCAGAAGAAGGAATGGAAGATGTTACCATTGGGGGTAGGTATTTCTGCTCTCTGCTGCTCTCGCCGCGTCTTGCGGCCGGCCTCTGAGAGCTTTGCAATCTTAGGTGCGAGCCTCCATGGAGACATGGGCAATTGCTGTTATTTTGGTTTTCTCTTTTCTCCTCGCGGTCTCGGGATCATCGGCCCCATGTTTTGTTGCGGCCACCGGCAAGGACGTCTCCGATTGTACAACACAAAGTTCACCCTGTATCAGCATTGAATATGCAGTGACGTCTCAACTTTGCACGACTGTGCACATCCTTTCCAATTGCAATCTCACTCAAGTCTGTTGCCGCACTTGACTGATCCGTCACTCTCTCCCCATTTGTGACGACGGGGTTAGTCTGTGCATCTCCCAGCCGCTTTGTCCGAACTCTCTCTCATCGGAGACGGCACATCATCTCCTATCATCCGATGCCTGAGCGACGCACCATTCAGTGCCTTGGTGGCAACCCACCCCCTGACATCGCTGGTTCTCACCAATCTGCACTTCAGTCATTGTCGGGCCCCCATTTCCGGCGGTCTTCTTCAAGTCAACACAACCACCTGGGCACCATCCACTACTCCGTTCGCCCTGCGGGTTGACCAATGCACCTGCGCCCACTCCGAGGCGCCCTGCGGGGGTTCGTGTATCGACGTGACCGGCCCCGTCCCCGTGGCTATCACCATGTCCAACTCCACATTTTTTGAAAACGCAGTCAATGGGTCTCATTGTCCCACAGCCACCGCCACCACCACCCCGGGCGGTGCCGCCCTCCGGGTGCTCATCACCCCGCCGACATCCCACCCCTCCATCACGGACGCTACCCCACCAACGGACGCCACCCCGCCGCACCCCCCAAATCCAAACAACACACACACAGACCCGGGTTCATCATCATCATCACTCAACATCACCGGGTGCCTGTTTCGAGCCAACCGCGGCCACTTTGCCAGCGGTTCGGCGGTTCTGGCTGCGGGCCAGGCGCTCCGGGTGCGTGTGGCCCAGTCGCGTTTCCTCGGCCAGTCCGGCGCCGGCCCGCTGTCCCACCGCGGGGCCGCGGCGCTGACCCTGGTCGGGTGCCCCGATGTGGCCATCACGGGATGCGATTTTCTGAATAACACGGCCGGGGTGGGCGGTGCCGCGGGCCTGTACGCCTCAGGCGATGGCCAGGTCTCGCTCGCCGACTCTGATTTCATCGGGAATGTCAATGCCGGCCCGACGGACGGCCTGTTTGGGGGTGCGGCCCAGCTGGTTCAGTATGGGTTGGTTTCCGTGGTCCGATGTCGGTTTCGGGAGAACGAGAACAGGCCCGTGACCTTGCTGGCGGCCGGCGGGGCGCTGGTGGTGCGGCCCGAGGTTGGGAAGAGCCTGGTGATGGTCTGTGTCGTGGTGTGTGTGTGTGTGCGTGCGTCATATTGGATGTCTGGTCTTCCCGAGAGGACTTGCCGCGCCTGACAAAGTTCAACCCCTTTATATCTCCCCATCCTATGGACAGTCCCAATCACCATCTCGTTTGCCTGTGTCTGTGGGGGAGAGCAAGAATTGTTTCGCCTCATGGCGGCATCTCGTGTGTGTGTGTGTGTGTGTGTGGGGGGGGGGGGGGGGGGGCGGGACGTTCGCCTGGCGGAGGTCGAATTTACGGACAATCGCCTAGTCAGCGATCAGGCGGCCCGCGGGGGCGCCTTGGCCATCAGCGCCGACCCTGGAAGCGCACTGCTGATGGAGGGATGCCTGCTTGCTCGGTCCGTGCGGAGGACCACCCCACGCCTCCCTCCGGTCCCGTGGCACAGAGAGCTGCGTGTATGGACGCTGTGCATGTGTGTGTGTGTGTGTGGGGGGGGGGGGGGGGGGGGGAGGAGGGGGGCGCACGAGAATGTGGGGGATCCCATCGTGGTTTTACTTTGAATTTGCCCCACAATCATCGTTCTTCTTCGGTCATCCACACACACACACACACACACACAGCAACTCAGCCGCGTCCTCGGAACTGGCCTCTGGCGGTGCCCTCTCCATCACCGGGTTCACCCAAGTGACCCTGCACAACTGCACGGCCGACCGCAACCAGGCCACCTCGCCCATCTCCGCCTCGGGTGGTGCCCTTGCCCTCAGCCTCACCGCCCCGCAAGCCGACAGTCAGGTGACCATCCAAGCGAGCCTGTTCACGGGCAACCAGGTCCACGACCACGACGCGACCCTGTCGGGCGTGACGACGGGCGGGGCGGGCACGATTGCGGGCTTTGACCAGGTGGTGCTCGATCGCGTGGTGGTCCGGGAGAACGGCATCGTGGCCGCGGGACAGGTGGGCATCAAGGGTGCCGGCTTCAGCCTGGCCGACACGGCGGCCGTGCAGGTGGTCCGATCGGAGTTCACGGGGAACACGATCTACGGGCCGCCCCAGACAGCCACCGGTGGGGGCCTGTCGGTGGTCGCCAACCGGCCACCGGGCCTCATCTCATGCACGGACACGGTCTTTCGACGAAACGTCATCGGCACCACCAGCACTGCCATGGGCGGTGGGCTCGCCATTGAAGTGGCGCTGCCCTCCGCCGCGGCGGTCAATCTGACGGGCTGCAGTTTCACGGAGAACGTGATCGATGCCGGCAGATCCGGACAGTCGGGTTCCGCAGGCGGTGCGCTCGGCATCTCGACCAGCCAGGCCACTGCAATCTCCCTGTCCGGCTGTGCGTTCGCCGGCAACCAGGCCATGGGGTTCGCCGGGGCTTCAGGCGGCTCATTCTATGCGATTGTGGAGCATCGGAGCAGCGTCACCATCAGCGGCACGCGGTTTTCCGGCTCCCGGCTGAGTTCGTCCAGCGGGCGGGCGAGCGGTGGGGCCGTGGCTGTGATGGGCGCGTTTGGGAACGTTGATCTGGTTGTGCGAAACTCGACCTTTGTCGAGAGTCAGGTGACAGTGGACGGGGGGTCGGATGCGCAGGCCATGGGCGGGGCGCTGTACGCAAATCTCGGGTTTTATGATGATGGCGAACCGACGGCTCCGACGGGCAATGGGACGGCCGCACTGGAGCAGTGTGACTTTGAAGGGAACCAACTGACTTCTGAGGCAACGGTCTGTGGATGATGATGGTTGGATGATGATGGTTGGATGATGATGATGATGGTTGGATGATGATGGTTGGATGATGATGGTTGGATGATGATGATTGGATGTGGATGTGAGATGACTGGATGATGATGATGATGACTGGATGATGATGATGATGACTGGATGATGATGATGATGACTGGATGATGATGATGATGACTGGATGATGATGATGATGACTGGATGATGATGATGATGACTGGATGATGATGATGATGACTGGATGATGATGATTGGATGATTGAGGATGATGACTGGATGATGATGATTGGATGATTGGATGATGAGGATGATGGTGTTAATAGGGTGTTGTCACCCACACCCATCACCGGGCGGCCACGCCACCAGGCGGGCCCCCGGCCGGGAGGAGCCATCATCCGGGTCATTTGGCCCGGCCCCCCCCGGAGTGTAACGCATGGCGCGAAGGCGCGAGTAAGCTTTCTTCTTGAACTTGTCGCCTGCGCCCTCGCAAATACACAGCATGTTCTCTCTCTGTTGGTGGATGATTGGATGATGATGATTCGTGATGGCGATGATGCTTGGGTGATGTTGATGGTTGAATGATGGCGACTGGATGTTGTTGTGCAGATCCCATTCGTCCAACCACCTCCTTCCAAAACACCAGTTCATCCCCGAGATCCCCCCCCAAATAATGGCCCACCACCATCACCACCACCACCACCACCACCACCACACCTTCTTTTCCTTCGCCCGCCCGCCCTTCTGATAAGACCACGCTCGATCTGGGGCTGCCGTCATGTTCAGCCTGCTTTTTTTTTTTTTTGCTGTTGCTGCGCTGACGATCCGATTTGGGGGGCTGCTGGTGTGCAGGGCGGCGGGGGCGCAATCTACCTCGCGGCCTCTCTGCATGTCTCACTGACCTCAGTCCGCTGCACGGGCACCCTCTCCATGGCCACCACCGCGCTCGACGGGGCCACCTTGTGGGTGGTCGGCTCGCCCATCACCAACATGCGCGGCTGCTCGTTTTCCAACAACACCGTGTATAACAGTGCACAGGCCACTGTCACGGGTGCCGTGGCCCGGGTGGTTGGCCCGCTGGACGCCCAGGACGTCGCCTTCTCACAGAACCGCGGGCAGGCTGCGGTGTTGCTGGGCGGGGCGCTGGCGCTGACCCGCGGCGCCTCGGTGCTCACCCGGGTCGAGTTTGTGGGCAATGAGTATACCGCCAGGGACACGGGTGAGGGCGCGGCCGTGGCGCTGGCTGCTGGGGCTGCGGCGGATCTGCGGGATTGCGTCTTCACTCAGAACACACTCCACGCACGGACGGCAAGCGGTGGGGCGCTCTCGGCACACGATGCCGGGCCCCTGTCCCTCCGCAACGTCACCTTCACCGAGAACCAGGCGTCGGCATCGGTGTGGGGGGTGGGCGGGGCCCTGGCTGCCTGGCGCGACCAAATCAGCCCCTTCACCTCGTCCAATTTCACCGCGGCGGGGGTCCGCTTCGACCGGAACGCGGCCAGCTGTCCGAATTGCGTGGCCCGGGGCGGTTCGCTCGCACTGGACACCCTGGGCAGTGCCGCTCTGGAGCGGTGTGACTTTGTGGGCCTGCCGGCGTCGAGCACGGCCGCCCTCTTCGAGACGGGCGGCTGTCTGTTCGCCTCCGGAGTGGCCTCTACCATCCAGCTGACGGAGACCACCTTCGCCGAGTGTCGGGCAGCCCAGAGCGGCGGCGGGATGATGATTGTGGGTCGGGCGGAGCTGGACCGATGCCGGTTCGATGGCTGCTGGGCCGGCGAGGGAGGCGGGGCTGTTGCGGTGCGGGGCGGCCTGCGGATGGACGGCTCGCAGTGCGCCAAGTGCAGCGCACGGATGGGTCCGTCGATGCCGCTCAATCCCGGGCCTCCCTCTTCCTTATACCCCGCACGCCTGCGTCCTATAGCATATACACAGCATGTCTCTCTCTCTCTGTTCTCTGAAATACCCCATGGGATGGGTGGTTGTCTGGCCGCTGCCGAGGAGGCTCTTCTGACTCTTACTGCCCTGAATTTGTGTGAGTTTTGCCGGACACCCAACAGGTGGGTTCCTGGCCTCGGGAAAACCGAGCCACCAGGGCCCGTAAAAGGGGAAGGAAAATCACCCAACACAAAATCTCTCTCTGCTCTGACACAGGTGGCTGTCTGGCGGCCGAGGATGGCTCCTCCCTGACCCTCACCGCCTCGCGCTTCCTCGGCAACGGCGCCCTGACGGCCGGCGGGGCGCTCAGCCTGGAACGGACCACGGCCGACCTTACCGACCTCATCGCGGCCGGAAATCTGGTGGACGAAGGCACAGGGGGGGTCCTTTCGACACGCCTGTCCACCGTCCGCCTGCGCGGCGGTCATTACGTTGGAAATCAGGCCAAGGAGGGCGGGGCCGTGTTTGCGACCAGCTCAGCGGTGGCCTCGGACGGGGTGGTGTTTACGGGCAATGCCGGACATTTGGGCGGGGCGTTGTGCCTGTCAAAATCGACGTGGGTCTCGACAGGCGACGTGGTTCGGCTGACCCAGGCCGGGACGGGCGCTGTGGCCGTGAACCAGAACGCGACCGCCCGGATTGAGGACGGGCTGTTTGAGGGGAATGTCGCCTATACGGCGGGCGGGGCACTGGCGGCGAGCAGACAAGCCATGGTCTGTCGGTCCCGCCCGGATTGAGTGATGGATGGATGGGATGGATGGATGGGATGGACGGATGGTTGGTTGGTTGGTTGGGTGGAGGGCTGGAGGTGGATGGATGGGATGGATGGATGGATGGGATGGATGGTTGGATGGGATGGATTGGATGGTTGGTTGGTTGGTTGGGTGGGTGGGTGGAGGGTTGGAGGTGGATGGATGGGATGGGTGGCTGGGATGGATGGCTGGATGGGATGGATGGCTGGATGGGATGGACGTGCCTGCCCCGGGGCCGCCCGCGGCCCTCGCGGCTGGCCCACGCCCAGCAGGCCCATGTCCAGCCGGTGACCCGCGGGGCAGCCCGGTGGGCCCTCCTGCGGGCCCGCCTCCCCGAGGCCGTGGCCACTCTGCGCGCCAATCCCCACCAGGTGACTCTGGTGAACTGCACCCTGCAACCTGGCCAATCTCATCCCCACCCACCACCCTTGCAGGTGACGCTGGTGAACAGCACCCTGCAGGACAACCTGGCCAATCTGGGCGGGGCATACCAGCAGGAGGAGGGCAGCTCACTCGTGGCCACCGAGTGCACATTTGCCGGGAATAACGCCACTTCAGGAGGTCCGCCACCACACCATCCATCGACACACCATCCATCGGCAGCCGCGGCGTGCGGAGCCCCAATGGGTGGGTGATGAGGGGGTGGGGTGGGGTGGGGTGGGGGGTGCCTTGTGTCAGGGGTGCGGCCAATTCTACATGAGGGCTTTTCTCCTCCTGCGACGCGCTCGCAGCCGGAGAGGTTTGGATTCCAATGATGAGGAAACCCCGCGAAATCATGACCGTTTTCCCCGCCGTCTCTCTCTCTCTCTCTCTCATATTCCGGAAAACCGAGCCACCAGGGCCCGTAAAAGGGGAACAAAGAGAGAAAAGAAATCACTTAAAATACTCTCTCTCTCTCTCTCTCTCTCCTCTCTCTCTCCTCCCCTCCTCCCATTCAGGAGCCTTCTACTCGTGGGCCCAGTCCGGCTGGTCACTGACCGACTGCACCTTCGCCAAAAACCGGGCCGCCTCCATTGGCGGTGCTGTCTGCTCGACATACGAGCAGCCCCTGCGTGTGGAGGGGTGCCGCTTCTTGGACAACACGGCCGAGATCAGTGGGACGGCGATCGAACTGACCCCGGCCGTGGATCCGTCACTGTCTGTGTGCCGTGTCTTGATGTCCATCCTTTATGATCCGCGGCTAAAGCAAAAAAATTATGGGATGGGACCCATAACTTTTCCGATGCCCACCGGGAGGACGAAATGGTCGAAGTTCATGGACACACGGCCGAGATCAGTGGGACGGCGATCGAACTGACCCCGGCTGTGGACCCGTCACTGTCTGTGAGTGCCTGTGCGCCCGCATTGATACCACGTGGGCTGAAGAAAAAATTATGGGACGGGACCCATAATTTTTCCGATGCCTCGGGGAGTACTTCTTCACGCTCCTCATCGAAAACCATATTATGGGACGGGATGCAAAAATCATTATGGGTCGCGCCCCATAATTTTTCCGATACTCCCGGAGTATACGAGCATCACGCACCCCCCCCTGCTTCTTCCCACTCCATACCAGCAGCAGCAACGGGACTTCCGCCCCGCCGCCGCCGCCGATCGCCCTGCTCTCGTCCGAGTTCCTCCACCAAATGGGCCCCTCGGGCGAGTCCACGAAAAGCAATTCATCCGGGACAGAAAAAAAAATATGGGACGAGACCCATAATTTTTCCGAGGTCTCGAGGAGTATATCATCACAATCTCCGCACATCCCTCCGCACCCCCGCAGCAGCAGCAGCGGGACCTCCGCCCCGCCGCCGCCGATCGCCCTGCTCTCGTCCGAGTTCCTTCACCAAATGGGCCCCTCGGGCGAGTCCACCCCCCGTGCGGCAGTCAGCCTGCGCGCTGCCCGGGCGCGGCTCTTCGACCTGCGGTTTTCCGGCAACGCAGGTGGGGCGCTGGTGATGGACGGGGTCGAGGCCTCCCTGGCGGAGTGCGAGTTTTGGCTGAATTACGCCACGCGGACCAGCGGATGGGACCGGCCGATGAACGTCTGGCTGCGGGGCGCCAGCCGGCTTGTGCTGGGGCCAAGCGAGGCCGAAGGGTCTGCTGACGTGTGAAAAGTGAACATTGGTGGAAGTGGTTGGTGTTTGGTTTGGTGTTGTTTGATCTTGTCTGCCCCTCCAACAATCATCAAAGCACATTCGTTTGTCACACGCCAAACATCTTTCATTCCATTTCTGGATGCCCTTCTGCTCCGCTGCTTTGGTTTGCCTTTCCGTTTGACAAACGATCTTCATTCCCTTCCTGGGATGCTATGTTGCCTGCCTGCTTCTGGGTCTCCGCTGCTTTTGTTCGGCACAAACATTTCATTCTCATTCATTTCATTTGGGTATGTGTGCAGCCCCTTCTGGATCTATGCTGACTCTTCATCGGTCGTGGAGGGGCTCAACGCCACCAGCCAGCAGCTGCTGCCCATCCTGCAGGCCTCCTTCCAGGGCCAGAAGCTGGCCGGGGGCCGCGTGGAGTTCGCCGTGCCCGTGCTGGATGTCAAGGTCGGTACGTTTTTTTTTTTTCTTATAGTGTAGGTTGGTGGACGGTATAATTATGGGATTTTCCCATAATATTTTTTTTTTTGCCAGTCCCATAATTATTCTGGGAGGACAGACTGTATAAACCGCCAACTGCTGCCCATCATGCAGGTCTCGTTCCAACTTGCTTTTTGGACTTCAGTCTACCAATCCCATAACTTTTCGGTGCGCCTCAGACCCTAAAATGAAAAAGCCACTCGACGCATCGATCCACCCCCCGCCACTCCTTCCAGAGGGGCCCACCCAATTGCAAGGGAGGTGAGACTCTTGATATCGGTCTCCAAATACCCCTCTCCCCCACCTCCACAGATCCAACTGCACGATGTCGAGTCGCTGGCCGATTTCAGTCCCGTCTGCGTCTTCGTCCCGCTGGCCAACCAAAGCGCCGCCACCACCGTGCCCATGACCATCACCGACCTGGCCAAGGGGCTCGTCTCATGCGCGCCCCCAGACCCGTACGGGACCGGCGACTTCCTGGTCCAGGTGAGGTCTGCCATCTGTCTCGCCTTTTTTTTCTTATGAGCCGCCCATGTCCCGAAAAAAATATGGGATGCCCCGAATCCCATAATCATTTGGGTAGCAGTTCTGGTAATTTTTTTTTGCGTCCCATAATTTTTTTGACCAGTGCTCGGCATCATATAGCCATCCATCTGTCCTCATGAGCAACGCGGGCACCAGTGCGGCACGGTGGGCACCCTGCACACCTTTGTCAGCTACCTGGTGACGGGCTTTATAGCCTTTTTTTTTTTGGCATCCCATCATTTTTTTGCCTGATGACCAACCTGGTAAGCGAGGGCCAGGACCCTCACAGCTGCCAAAGTCACTCAATCGCGGGTTCGAGCAATAGTCAAATTTCTATAACTCGGCGATGACGCAGTCTTGGGCTGTGTAAATTCCAGAGTCATTTTGACTTTCTGCAAAAGAACCAGGAAAAAGACCAGTGCTCGGCCTCATAAAAAACCCCCTCCAACTGTCTTCTCTGCTCACTAGCAATGACGGGCACCAGTGCGGCACGGTGGGCACCCTGCACACCTTCGTCAGCTACCAGTCCCTGGTGACGGGCGCCCTGATTGCGGGCGCCATCATCGTGGCCACGGTGCTGATCGGGTTCGGGGCCTACTTCTTGACCCGCTGGCTGCGCCTGCGCCGGGCGACCTCGATTGAGCTGGCCTCATGGCGCGGGTACCAGGTGGCCTCGGTTGATTTCAGTAGCCTCAAGATTTGCCAGAGGGTCTGTCGTTTGGTCGACCCCATCAGTTTGTTCGGAGGCCGATTGCATCTTCCGCAGTTTTTGGTGCTGACTGAGGTTGGCTCGTGACTTCAACAGCGCCTCACATTCATTCCCGTCCGATTTCTTTGTGATGATGCATCCCCTCAGATCGGCAAATGGTGCCCGGGGAGGATCATCTCATGTGTTCATTCTCGTTTGCTTCCTTTGGTGTTGATCAGATCGGCAACGGGGCTGCCGGGGAGGTGTTCAAGGGCGACCTCAACGGAACCACCGTGGCCGTCAAGGTCTCAGCCTAATTTTTTTTTTTTTATTTTTATGGACACGGGTGGGGGGGACCTCATGTTTGATCAAATGCACTCAGAAAAGAAAAGGAGGAAATTGGATTTGGGGGGGAAAAAGAACATGAACGGAATCAGAAAAAACCCATCATACACCCAAAAACCCCACACCCACCCCCCACAGCCGTTTTTTCTTTTGATGAGGAATCGAAAAACGCACTCAGAAAGGGAGCGTGCAATTTGGCTGGGGGGTGAAGGACGAGGACGGGATCAGAAAATGCGGCAATCAAAAGAAAAAAGCAGTACGTTTTTTTTTTTTCGCCATCCCATATTTTTTTGCAAAAGCGGCGGACTTCAAGGGCCGGGGGAGGTCCATATCATATTTTTTTTTTTGACCGACCCATAATTTTTTGGTCCCTGCCCCATGCACTTGAAGGGCTCCCCGGCTCTCTCATTCCAACTGTATTTCGCTTCCCACTTCCATCCACCACCGTAGCGGCTCTTCGAGACGGGCCAGACGGAGGCTCAGATGGCCGATTTCAAGCGGGAGGTCTCCCTCATGCGTACCCTGCGCCATCCGGTCCGTCTGGGCCTTGGGGGGCTGATCGCATTGCAGGTTGCCTGGGATTTGGTTTTCTTCACGCGGGATATGTGTGGCTCGGAGGCGCGTGGGGATCCTTCCTCACCGAGTTCGTGTCTTTCTTTCCGTCAACGTTTCTTCATGACCCTGGCCGTCCAATCTGTTTGTTTTTTGTGGGCGACTACTAGTACATTGTGGCCCTCGTTGGAGCCACCTTTGAGAGTCCCAAGCTGATCATCACCCTAATCTGTATGTATTGGTCGACTCATTAGTACATTGTGGCCCTCATTGGGGCCACCTTTGAGAGTCCCAAGCTGATCATCACCGAGTTCATGAGCCGGGGGTCTCTCTATGCCCTGCTTCATGACGATTCTGCCGTCTTGCCCGCCGAGCTGCGCCTGCGGATGGCCTTCGACATGGCCCGCGGTCCGTCTCTGTCCTTTACGTCGTATGTGTTGTGTCGTATGTATCGTATGTGTCGGGTATGTGTCGTATGCGTCGGGTATGCGTCGGGTATGTGTCGTATGTGTCGGGTATGTGTCGGGTATGTGTCGTATGTGTCGTATGTGTCGTATGTATCTTGAGCTGCGCCTGCGGATGGCCTTCGACATGGCCCGCGGTCCGTCTCTGTCCTTTGCGTCGGATCTGTCGGGTATGTTGTATGTCGTGTGTGTCGTATATGTGTCGTATATGTGTCGTATATGTGTCGTATATGTGTCGTATATGTCGTATATGTGTCGTCTGTGTCGTATATGTGTCGTCTGTGTCGTATATGTGTCGTATATGTGTCGTATGTATCTTGAGCTGCGCCTGCGGATGGCCTTCGACATGGCTCGCGGTCCGTCTCTGTCATCGTATGTGTTGTTGTCCGTGTGCGGATGTGTCGTTTGTACCAGTATGTGTTGTGTCGTATGTGTCTTGTCTGCTGAGTGCGCCTGCTGATGGCCTGCGACACGGCAGCGGTCCGTCTCTGTCATATGTGTCGATATGTGTGTCGGATGTGTCGGATGTGTCGTATGTGTGTCGGATGTGTCGGATGTGTGTCGGATGTGTGTCGGATGTGTGTCGGATGTGTGTCGGATGTGTGTCGGATGTGTGTCGGATGTGTGTCGGATGTGTGTCGGATGTGTCGGATGTGTGTCGTATGTGACGTGGCCATCACTGGCCAGACCCACGACTGGCCGGCGCGGGCGGCGGCCAAGGCGGCCCACTACGTCGCCCTCTGCCAGGCCGTCACGGAGGCCACCGGGCAGCCCTGCCGCGCGGTGCCGGTGATCTTGTCGGCCCGAGGGACCGTGCCCCGGGCCACATGCCAGGCCCTGTCGCGGCTGACACCGGCCGACCCCCCTGCCGCGCGAACCGACCTCCAGCGGGCCCTCTCCTCCGTCTCGACCCTTCTGGTTCGGGACGCCCTCGCGCTCATGACCATGCGCAACGGCGCAGCTGCCGCGGCGGGCCCCGCGCCCTGGCCACGCCGTAGCGGCCGCCCAGGGCCCACGACCCGCCCCACCCGCCCCTGAGCACCCCTCCCCATCACCCACACCCATCACTGGGCGGCCCCGCCACCAGGCGGGCCCCCGGCCGGGAGGAGCCACCATACGGGTCATTTGGCCCGGCCCCCCCCGGAGTGTAACGCATGGCGCGAAGGCGCGAGTAACCTTTCTTCTTGAACTTGTCGCCTGCGCCCTCGCAAATACACAGCATGTTCTGTCGGATGTGTGTCGTATGTGTCGGATGTGTCGGATGTGTGTCGTATGTGTCGGATGTGTGTCGTATGTGTCGGATGTGTCGGATGTGTCGGATGTGTCGGATGTGTCGGATGTGTCGGATGTGTGTCGTATGTGTGTCGTATGTGTCGGATGTGTGTCGGATGTGTGTCGTATGTGTCGGATGTGTCGGATGTGTGTCGTATGTGTCGTATGTGTCGGATGTGTCGTCGGATGTGTCGGATGTGTCGGATGTGTCGGATGTGTGTCGTATGTGTCGTATGTGTCGGATGTGTGTCGGATGTGTGTCGGATGTGTCGGATGTGTCGGATGTGTGTCGGATGTGTGTCGGATGTGTGTCGTATGTGTCGGATGTGTGTCGTATGTGTCGGATGTGTCGGATGTGTGTCAGATGTGTCGGATGTGTCGGAGAGAACATGCTGTGTATTTGCGAGGGCGCAGGCGACAAGTTCAAGAAGAAAGGTTACTCGCGCCTTCGCGCCATGCGTTACACTCCGGGGGGGGCCGGGCCAAATGACCCGTATGGTGGCTCCTCCCGGCCGGGGGCCCGCCTGGTGGCGGGACCGCCCAGTGATGGGTGTGGGTGATGGGGAGGGGTGCTCAGGGGCGGGTGGGGCGGGTCGTGGGCCCTGGGCGGCCGCTACGGCGTGGCCAGGGCGCGGGGCCCGCCGCGGCAGCTGCGCCGTTGCGCATGGTCATGAGCGCGAGGGCGTCCCGAACCAGAAGGGTCGAGACGGAGGAGAGGGCCCGCTGGAGGTCGGTTCGCGCGGCAGGGGGGTCGGCCGGTGTCAGCCGCGACAGGGCCTGGCATGTGGCCCGGGGCACGGTCCCTCGGGCCGACAAGATCACCGGCACCGCGCGGCAGGGCTGCCCGGTGGCCTCCGTGACGGCCTGGCAGAGGGCGACGTAGTGGGCCGCCTTGGCCGCCGCCCGCGCCGGCCAGTCGTGGGTCTGGCCAGTGATGGCCACGTCGAGCAGCCACCAGGTGCCGTCAGAGCCACGGGACTGCAACACCAGGTCGGGGTGCACGTCGCGGAGGGCGGCGGGGAGCTTGGCCAGCAGGGTGGGTGGGAAGGCGGGCGCACAGTTGGTTGCCGACACGCCCATATAATGCCGCGTGACCCAGTCGCGTTGCCCGCCGAACCAGGCCCAGAGTCGGCGGACCACACGGTCGTGGCGGGCCGTGTAGAAGTCGTGGTACCTGCCGCAGCCGGACAGCAGGTGGGACATGGTCTCGGGGCCGCCGTGGCAGAGTGGGCAGGTGACCCCCACCGGGGGCGTCGCCGGCAGATGCTGAGGCCTTCCGCGCGTATCGGCACCGAATGGTTTGCAGGGTGGGGAAGGTGCCGAACAGCAGCCAGACGAGCCGGCGCACCTTCCAGTCGGGGGCGGCCTGCTGGCGCCAGGCGGGCGCGGCCAGCTTTGCTCGAGGCCGTCCAGGGTGACCCCGAGGAGAATCGGCTGCGCCGGGGGCCCAGCCGCGGGCCTCCTCCTCGCACTGGAGGGCCTGGCAGAATCCCCGGGCCACCGCGAGCGTGAAGGGTCGGGTGGGGTACGGCAACGGGGCGTCCTTGGGGCCCGAGGGGCGGAAGGGCATCTCCGGCGGGCAGGCCAAGCCCTGTTGGATGGGGGTGGCGGGCCGGCCTTGTCGGTGGGGGCGGGCTGCCGCGGCCTCGCCGGCCAGCCGGTCGGCCTGCAAATTGCCCCACAGGTGGGGGCAGCCGGGGGCCACCGCGTCCACGTGGGAGGGCACGTGATGGCAGAGGAGGCGCGGCCACCGGGAGACCAGCTCGTCCCGGAGTCGGAGGACCTCCTGCTGCGACTGGGTCAGGCAGGTGGCGCGGCACAGGGCACCGAGGGCGTACTCGCTGTCCGACAGCAGCAGCACGCACCGGTCTCGGCCGACCCGCTCCCGGCCGAGGAGGTCGATGGCCAGCCGGATGGCCTCGATCTCGGCCTGGGCGTTGCTTGTGGGCCACTGGAGGGTGCGGCGCAACGACAGTGCGCGGCCGTCGGGGTGGATCAGGACCGCGGCGGCGCTCCCCGCGGAGCTGGCCCTCAGGGCCGCACTCGAAGGACCCGTCGGTGTAGACCTGGATGGCATCGGCGGGCATGGCGCGGAGGACATCGACAACTTTCATCAGGCGCAGCTCCTTGCGGCGCGCGGGCTCGGGGTCACTGCCCCCGGCAGCGGGGAACAGTCGGCCACCCCGGATCAGGTGGCTGGTCAGCAGCCACCCGCCCTGGCCCCGCGCCAGAGTGAACGAGTGGCGTGTCTGCGCCTCGGCCAGCCACTGCCAGAGGCTGCGTGGGGGTGGGGGGGCCACGAGCCCCTTTGGTGGGGCGGCGGCGGGCGGGTTGCGGGGATATCGTGGGTCGGGCGGCGGCCGCCAGGGCCCGGGCCATGGCGTTGGGGCGCTCCCACTGGGCGATGAACTGGCCGTTGGGGGGCGGGGTGAGGAGCCGGGCGATCAGGCAGAGGTGGGCTTGGCGCAGGGAGGCCTCGATCCTCGGAGGCCCAGGCCTTGGCCGGCCAGGAAGAGGAAGTCGCGCGGGGCACCCGGGAAGAAGCGTTTGTCGGTCCTCAGTGGGCGACCCGTGAGCCATGCGGAGGCGTACCGGGCCAGGTCGTCCTCGAGGGCGCGGCACTGCTCCGTCGATGGACAAATCGCCGTCATGCCATAGAGTAGCGTCGGGAAGGCCCATTCCCTGACGCACTCGATTTTCGCCAGGGGCGGCAGAGCGCAGGCTTGGATGCGGGCCAGCCGGTCGTTCCAGGAGGCCGTGATGCGCTGGAGGTGGTCGTCCCAGGAGCCGTCGAAGCGCACGGTGTATCCCAGGTAGGTGTAGGTGGTGGTGTCGCCCATGGCCGGGATGGGCTGACCTTGGAGCTGCAGGAGGAAGCCCGGCTGGGCGTGGCCCTTGTCGGCGGCCAGGATGGCGCATTTCTTCGCATTCAGGCGCAGCCGGGCCCAGGCCAGGAAGGCCTCCAGCCTGTCGCAGAGCACCCGCAGGGCCGCGTCGCTGGCGGCGGTCACCACGAGATCGTCGGCAAAGGCCTGGCAGCTGGCGGCGGTGGTGGGGTCCCCGGCCAGGCCGGCACCCAGCGGGCCCAGGGTCGGGTCGGGCAGCTCGAGCCAGCGGAGGAGCGGATCAAGGGCGAGGAGGAACACCACCGGGCTCAGTGCGTCGCCTTGTTTGACCCCCCTTTCAAGAGCGATTGGGGGGAGGGGCTCGTCGGGGCGGCCCCGGTCGTAGCAGTCCCGCCAGGTCATGGAGAGCCCCTGGTAGAGCTCGAGGATGGCCGCCTGCAGGTGGCCGGGGATGCCGGCCAATCTCAGGCCTTTCCGGATGACATACGCTTCCACCGACCCGAAGGCATTCGTCAAATCCAGAAAAAGTAGGCGCAGAGGGTCCCCGGCCACCCGCCGGCTCTCCATGGTGGCCAGCAGGGTGCTGACGTGGAGCAACGGGCCGAGCGCCGGCGCGAAGCCGTGCTGAGAGGGGGCGAGTCGGCCCGGATGGCCGAGGAAGTCCGTGAGGCGGTGCGCCAGGATGCCGGATGTGTGTCGGATGTGTGTCGGATGTGTGTCGGATGTGTCGGATGTGTCGGATGTGTGTCGTATGTGTCGGATGTGTGTCGGATGTGTCGGATGTCGGATGTGTGTCGTATGTGTCGTATGTGTCAGATGTGTCAGATGTGTCGTATGTGTCGGATGTCGCTAGCAAATACACAGCATGTCTCTGTTGTCGTCTGTGCCGTCTCGTATACGTGGGTGTCGTATACGTTTGTGTCGGATGTGTCGGGTCTATGTTGCGTCTGTGTCGTTTGTGCCGTATGTACGCAGGAGCACACAAGACACAAGGACACAAGACACATGACACACCACCGGATTGTCTTCTGTGTCTTCCTTATCTGGTGATCATTGCCTGCACCCAGGGCCGAACGAGCGGTATGCGTGCCCTCGCGCCCACCCATTCTGTCCTCTTGTTCTTTCCTGCACACCATCACCCATCACCACCCAGGGCTGAACTACCTGCACACCCTGCGGCCGCCCATTCTGCACCGAGACGTCAAGTCGCAGAATATGCTGGTCACAGATGATCTCCGCGTCAAGGCCCGTGATTCCCCCCTTTTGCTCATCATCGCACATTCCATGATCTGGCGAATGGGGGTCTCTTGGCCTCCATGACATCGTCTGGGTGGACGGGGCCGCTGGTGTCGACGTGCATCTGCGCCCGTGCGGCGAACGGGCGCAGATGTGATCATATTGCCCTTTTTCTCCTCTTGGAACCCCGGGCAGGTGTCCGATTGATGAACCCAGATGTGATCATATTGCCCTTTTCTCCTCTGGGAACCGGGCAGGTCTCCGATTTCGGCATCTCGAGGCTCTCGCAGGAGGCCGGGATTACAACGGCAGCGGGGACACCCGGTCTGCTCCTCGAGGCATCCAGACTCACCTTGACTTCCCGTCCATACCCCCCTTCGTGAGAAAAGACGCATTTTGCCACAAAAATGATGACGTGATCGAGGCATCCAGACTCACCTTGACTTCCCGTCCATACCCCCCTTCGTGAGAAAAGACGCATTTTGCCACAAAAATGATGACGTGATCGAGGCATCCAGACTCACCTTGACTTCCCGTCCATACCCCCCTTCGTGAGAAAAGACGCATTTTGACATAAAAATGATGACGTGATCGAGGCATCCAGACTCACCTTGACTTCCCGTCCATACCCCCCTTCGTGAGAAAAGACGCATTTTGCCACAAAAATGATGACGTGATCGAGGCATCCAGACTCACCTTGACTTCCCGTCCATACCCCCCTTCGTGAGAAAAGACGCATTTTGACATAAAAATGATGACGTGATCGAGGCATCCAGACTCACCTTGACTTCCCGTCCATACCCCCCTTCGTGAGAAAAGACGCATTTTGCCACAAAAATGATGACGTGATCGAGGCATCCAGACTCACCTTGACTTCCCCCTTCGTGAGAAAAGACGCATTTTGACATAAAAATGATGACGTGATCGAGGCATCCAGACTCACCTTGACTTCCCGTCCATACCCCCCTTCGTGAGAAAAGACGCATTTTGCCACAAAAATGATGACGTGATCGAGGCATCCAGACTCACCTTGACTTCCCGTCCATACCCCCCTTCGTGAGAAAAGACGCATTTTGACATAAAAATGATGACGTGATCGAGGCATCCAGACTCACCTTGACTTCCCGTCCATACCCCCCTTCGTGAGAAAAGACGCATTTTGACATAAAAATGATGACGTGATCGAGGCATCCAGACTCACCTTGACTTCCCGTCCATACCCCCCTTCGTGAGAAAAGACGCATTTTGCCACAAAAATGATGACGTGATCGAGGCATCCAGACTCACCTTGACTTCCCGTCCATACCCCCCTTCGTGAGAAAAGACGCATTTTGCCACAAAAATGATGACGTGATCGAGGCATCCAGACTCACCTTGACTTCCCGTCCATACCCCCTTCGTGAGAAAAGACGCATTTTGCCACAAAATGATGACGTGATCGAGGCATCCAGACTCACCTTGACTTCCCGTCCATACCCCCTTCGTGAGAAAAGACGCATTTTGCCACAAAATGATGACGTGATCGAGGCATCCAGACTCACCTTGACTTCCCGTCCATACCCCCTTCGTGAGAAAAGACGCATTTTGCCACAAAATGATGACGTGATCGAGGCATCCAGACTCACCTTGACTTCCCGTCCATACCCCCTTCGTGAGAAAAGACGCATTTTGCCACAAAATGATGACGTGATCGAGGCATCCAGACTCACCTTGACTTCCCGTCCATACCCCCTTCGTGAGAAAAGACGCATTTTGCCACAAAATGATGACGTGATCGAGGCATCCAGACTCACCTTGACTTCCCGTCCATACCCCCCTTCGTGAGAAAAGACGCATTTTGACATAAAAATGATGACGTGATCGAGGCATCCAGACTCACCTTGACTTCCCGTCCATACCCCCCTTCGTGAGAAAAGACGCATTTTGCCACAAAATGATGACGTGATCGAGGCATCCAGACTCACCTTGACTTCCCGTCCATACCCCCCTTCGTGAGAAAAGACGCATTTTGCCACAAAAATGATGACGTGATCGAGGCATCCAGACTCACCTTGACTTCCCGTCCATACCCCCCTTCGTGAGAAAAGACGCATTTTGCCACAAAAATGATGACGTGATCGAGGCATCCAGACTCACCTTGACTTCCCGTCCATACCCCCCTTCGTGAGAAAAGACGCATTTTGCCACAAAAATGATGACGTGATCGAGGCATCCAGACTCACCTTGACTTCCCCCTTCGTGAGAAAAGACGCATTTTGACATAAAAATGATGACGTGATCGAGGCATCCAGACTCACCTTGACTTCCGTCCATACCCCCCTTCGTGAGAAAAGACGCATTTTGCCACAAAAATGATGACGTGATCGAGGCATCCAGACTCACCTTGACTTCCCGTCCATACCCCCCTTCGTGAGAAAAGACGCATTTTGACATAAAAATGATGACGTGATCGAGGCATCCAGACTCACCTTGACTTCCCGTCCATACCCCCCTTCGTGAGAAAAGACGCATTTTGCCACAAAAATGATGACGTGATCGAGGCATCCAGACTCACCTTGACTTCCCGTCCATACCCCCCTTCGTGAGAAAAGACGCATTTTGCCACAAAAATGATGACGTGATCGAGGCATCCAGACTCACCTTGACTTCCCGTCCATACCCCCCTTCGTGAGAAAAGACGCATTTTGCCACAAAAATGATGACGTGATCGAGGCATCCAGACTCACCTTGACTTCCCGTCCATACCCCCCTTCGTGAGAAAAGACGCATTTTGCCACAAAAATGATGACGTGATCGAGGCATCCAGACTCACCTTGACTTCCCGTCCATACCCCCCTTCGTGAGAAAAGACGCATTTTGACATAAAAATGATGACTCACATCCTCATCCTCTCCATACCCCCCACACACACACACACACACACACACACACCACCCAGCCTGGTCAGCACCGGAGGTTCTGCGCGGCGACCGCTCCTGGCTGCCCTCCGATGTCTATTCATTTGGGGTCCGTCCGGATGATGATGATGATGATGATGATGATGATGATGATTGGATGATGATGTTGATGTTGATGATGATGACGACGACGATGATGATGATGATTGGATGATGATGATTGGAGATGATGATGATGATTGGAGATGATGATTGGAGATGATGATTGGAGATGATGATGATGATTGGAGATGATGATGATGATGATGATGATGATGATGATTGATGATGATGATGATTGGATGAGATGATTGGATGTGATAATTGGATGATAAGGATGCCCCAGTGGCTGTCTGTGTATCGGCGACCCCCCGACACGTCACGGGTTCAATCCCCGGCTGCCCCGCGCAGGTTGTTCTCTGGGAGCTGGCCACCCGCCAGACGCCCTGGGACGGTGTGCCTCCCCTGCGGGTGATGATGGCCGTCGCCCAGGAAGGCGCTCGACTCCCCATCCCGCCCACGGAGCAGTGCCCACCCGTGCTGGTGGAGTTGATGCAGGCCTGCTTCGCCGAACGACCTGAGGACCGGCCCACCATGCAACAGGTCGGGATGTGTGGGGTG
This sequence comes from Paratrimastix pyriformis, assembly GCA_027972325.1. NCBI lineage: Eukaryota > Preaxostyla > Paratrimastigidae > Paratrimastix > Paratrimastix pyriformis. The sequence goes on along the minus strand of JAPMOS010000087.1, from coordinate 136,920 downwards.
GGTGGTGGTGGGTTCCCGAAATTTGCGAGGAAGGACGCGCTCTGCGGTTTTTGGTGTCGCTCTTCCGTCGTCCAACTGGGATTGGATGATGATTGGATGATTGGATGATGATTGGATGATGATGATTGGATGATGATGATTGGATGATGATGATTGGATGATATGCCTGGATGATAAAAATCTTCATCTTCGGGCCCGAAGTTCACTTCCTCCTCAATGCCTGGATGATGATGCCTGGATGATGGTGGTGAAGACTGGATGATGACTGGATGATGAGTGGGGACATAGAGTGAGGAGGATGGAGTGCCTTGGCGTTTGGCTTGGGTGTGAGGGAGACATGCTGATCGTGCACGTGGTTCCGCAATATGAGCGGCAGGGTCCGGTGTTGCTTTGGAAACACCCGCGAATTGACCTCGCCACGCCACCCCGCCCCCCTTGCCTGTTTCCCCCCACCCAGATTGTCGACCGACTCGCCAGTGCCACCGACGCGCACCCCTTCCTCGCCGCCGCTTCCACGTCATCGTCATCATCATCAACATCATCAGCAGCAGCACCCAGCCGCCCTCCTCGCCGCTTGCGAAAACAGCCTCAGTCGCAGCGAACCGCCAACCAGGCCCCCGTCGCGCCGGGCGACACGGCGCTGCAGCCGCTTCTGCAGGACGACGAGGCAGTGCGTGGTGACGTCCCGACGTGAGGAAGAGGAGGAGGAGGATGCACGTCTTGTTCTTCTGCGATGTGCGTGGATTTGCGAGGACGCAGGCGAAGAGAAACGTTTACTCCCGCCTTCGCGTCGCGCGTTACACGTTCCGATGGGGGCCCAGCTGGGCCTAATGACCTCGTGTTGGGCCCTCCTCGGCCGTGAAATCATGTCGTCGTCTTTTTGTGAAAGTTTCCGGCCTCAAGCGGCTACACTCGCACCCGAAAAAAGAAAAGAAAAAACACAGATCTCTATCTCATCCGCGTCCTTCATGAGTGCCAGGGACAGAAAACGCCCGACTGAGTTTTCGAATTTTGAACCAAGAGACAACCTCCCCCCCCCCATCATCATCATCATCCAATCATAGTGCCGCTCGTCGCCAGTGCGGCCGAGTTTGTGAGTTGCGCTGAAATCATTGCGCAGTATAGCACCGTGCTATTCGGAATTGGCGATAATGCGGATAGTTTCGGCACCCGATTGACTTTCCCCCCCCCCCCCGTTCCCCCGAAGTGTAACGCAAGGAATCATTCATTTCTGGCTGCGTCCTCGTACACAGAGCGGGCGTTCTCTTGGTTCCGGAGGGGGCGGGGGAGGCGTCGTCGATCTCATTCCAAATAACCGAAGGAGATTCGGTTGTTCTGCTTCATGCCTCCTCGGGAGCGAGGACACCTATGGCAGGACCAGCGGCGGCGGGGGGGGCGGACGGCACGCACAATCGTTCAGCGAGATTGTGATGATGATTGGATGATGACTGGATGATGATGATGATGATGATGATGATGATGATGATGATTGGATGATGATGATGATGATGATGATGATGATGATGATGATGATGATGATGATTGGATGATGATGATGATGATGATGATGATGATGATTGGATGATGATGATGATTGGATGATGATGATGATGATGATGATGATGATGATGATGATGATGATGATGATGATGATGATGATGATGATGATTGATGATGATGATGATGATGATGATGATGATTGATGATGATGATGATGATGATGATGATGATGATGATGATGATTGGATGATGATGATGATGATGATGATGATGATGATGATGATGATTGGATGATGATGATGATGATGATGATGTGAACGTCACCGTCCGCAACCACCTGCGCCCCTTGTGCCCCCGCCGCCGTTCCCCTACGGGCCCGTCATCCCTCTGGAAGCCGTCCCCATCAGGCAGCTCGTTCCCGGCGTCCCATTGGGGACGACTCCCGGGACACTCGATTCTGGGGACCCTGGCCCACCCCAGCCACGAGCTCGCCGCCGTCGCCGGAGATGAACACACACCGGCGACACCCTCCCACCACCCATCACCGGGCGGCACCGCCTCCGAGCGGGCCACCGGCCGGGAGGAGCCAACTTTCATCGGGTCGTTTGGCCCGGCTCCCCCCGGAGTGTAACGCATGGCGCGAAGGCGCGAGTAACCTTTCTTTCTGGGAACTTGTCGCCTGCGCCCTCGCAAATACACAGCATGTTCTCTCTCTCTGATGATGCCGATAATTTGATGGTGATGATGATGACGACGGGTGATGATGCTCGGATGATGATGACGCGAAGGCGGGAGTAAAGTTTCTCTTCGCCTGCGTCCTAGCAAATACACAGCATGTCTCTCTGATGATGATTGGATGGTGATGATTGGATGGTGATGATTGGATGATGATTGGATGGTGATGATTGGATGATGAGGATTGGATGATGAGGATTGGATGATGATGATTGGATGATGATGAATGGATGATGATGATTGGATGATGATGATGATTGACTGAGAATGGATGAGGGACACCCAGCTGTGTCTTTGCTCGGTGAGAATCATGCTGTGTATTTGTGTGACACTGACGCGTTCCCCTGGTCAGGGCAAGGGGGCCGGCGGACCGTCCAGATGGTGCTGTTGGTATCCAGGACCGCAATCAGGGCGCGAACGCCATCGGCGCTCATCTTCGAATGCGCTCCGGCGATGTCCAGCTGTGTCCCCCCCCCCCCCCCCCCCCGATGAAGATCCGAAAAACGGGGTGATTGGACGAGAGACATGGTGTGGATTTTGGCCCGCGCGTTGTGACACGTTCCGAATGAGACCCAAGCCGGAAGCCGGCAGGCAAGATCACCGAGGGGAGGCGGATGAAGAGATGAGACTGATGATGGTGATGGAATGGAGCGGGCAGGATGAGCTGTGTGGTTGCTGTTCTGTATGGATCATGAACAAAGAGGCCAGGGGAAGAGGCGGGCAGGCCGAATGCAAGGCACGGCCAGCAGCAGACCACTCTGAGGGTGCTGTTCTGGGACAAGGCGGCCGCGAAGGCACGCGCCCCCTCGTCGCCAATCAGGTTATCCGCGAGGTGGAGCTGCGCGCGATGATGGTGGGCACCCAACGATACAAATTCCAGCCATCATCATCCAGTCATAGCCAACATCATCATCTATATCAACATCCAATCAACAACATCATCCAAGATCATCATCCAAGATCATCATCAAGATCAAGATCAAGATCATCATCATCCAATCATCCAATCATCCAACCATCCAATCATCATCATCCAGGCCATCATCAGGACAATCAATGGCATTGAATCCAAGACAGACCTCGGAGAGCGTGGCGCACTGGGGCAGGGTGGCCGCGAGGATCCGAGCCAACTCATCGCCAATCTGGTTCTGGTCGAGATGGAGCTGCATGATGATGAGCATCATCCGATCATCATTCAATCATCATCCAATCATCATCATCATCAACATCCAATCATCCAATCATCCAATCATCCAATCATCCAATCATCCAATCATCCAATCATCATCATCATCCAATCATCATCCAATCATCATCATCATCATCATCATCATCATCATCATCATCATCATCATCATCATCATCATCATCATCATCATCATCATCATCATCATCATCATCCAATCATCCAATCATCACCCAACCGAGGTCGATATCGAGGAAGGGCCGGAGAGAGGGAGCGGAAGGCATCAGCATGGAAAAATGAGGCCATGACCCCGAGGGAATGGAACGGTCGAGACGCAACGATGAGCCCATGCAGACATCCTTTAAGCAGCTCATCATGGGCAAGGCGGCAGCGATGAGACGCGTCCCCTCGTCGCCCAGGCAGAGAGAGTCGAGGTCGAGCTGAACAAACCGCAAACGGAGGATGGTGATGATGATGATGATGATGATGATTGATGATGATGGATGATGGATGATGGATGATGGATGATGGATGATGGATGATGATGATGATGATGATGATTGGATGATGATTTGATGATGATGATGATGATGATGATGATGATGATGATGATGATGATGATGATGACTGGATGATGATGATGATGATGATGATGATGATGATGATGATATGGCGAGTTATGATGATACGGCCCATGAAGATGGTGATGCCGCGCAGAAGAACAGACCTTCTCAAGGGTGCTACCCGGCAGGGCGGCCGCGAGGATGCGCACTCCCTCGATGCTAATCGGGTTCCCGGCGAGGTAGAGCTGAGCACACGAGTCGAGGGCGGGGAAGCGATGATGAATGGATGCTGATGATGGCGCTGATCCGCCTGGTGGCGGGGCCGCCCAGTGATGGGTGTGGGTGTTGGGGGAGTGCTCAGCGGCGCTGATGGTGATCGGATGCTGATGATTGGGATGCTGATGTGATGATGATGACCGGGTGATGATGATGCTGATGCTTGAAACATGGGACGATGGGACAAGGCTGAAGCAGGTGGCGATGATGATGATGACGACGACTGGATGCTGATGCTGATGCTGATTGATGATGATGATGATGATGATGATGATGATGATGATGATGATGATGACGACGATGACGACGACGACGACTGGATGCTGATGCTGATGCTGATTGGATGATGATGCTGCTGATGATGATGATGATGATGATGATGATGATGATGATGATGATGATGATGATGATGATGATGATGATGAAGATGAAGATGATGAAGATGATGATGATGATGATGATGATGATTGCCGATTTTCGGAACGTCCCGCCCGTGCAAACGACCATCTTCTCGTGAGAGACGACGCGAATGGGGACTTGAGAGAGGGCACTGCGAGCAGACCGCTTCACGTATGCAGCTCAGAACGGCCGCGAGGGCACGCACCCCCTCGTCGCCAATCTTGTTGCAGCTGAGGTCAAGCTGCGTGTGATGACGGCACCCACCGGGAGAGGACAAGGACGGGCGATGGCGTGACATACATCATCATCATCATCCAGTCATCATCATCATCATCATCATCATCATCAGCCAATCATCATTGGGGGCGACTCGCGAGACACTCGATTCTGGGGACCCTGGCCCACCCCAGCCACGAGCTCGCCGCCGTCGCCGGAGATGAACACACACCGGCGACACCCTCCCACCACCCATCACCGGGCGGCACCGCCTCCGAGCGGGCCACCGGCCGAGAGGAGCCAACTTTCATCGGGTCGTTTGGCCCGGCTCCCCCCGGAGTGTAACGCATGGCGCGAAGTAACCTTTCTTTCTGGGAACTTGTCGCCTGCGCCCTCGCAAATACACAGCATATTCTCTCATCATCATCATCAGCCAATCATCATCATCATCATCATCATCATCATCATCATCATCATCATCATCATCATCATCATCATCATCATCATCCAAATCATCATCATCATCATCCAAATCATCATCATCATCATCATCCAATCATCATCATCATCATCATCCAATCATCATCATCATCATCCAATCATCATCATCATCATCCAATCATCATCATCATCATCATCATCATCATCATCATCATCATCATCATCATCATCATCATCATCATCATCATCCAATCATCATCATCATCATCATCATCATCATCATCATCATCATCCAATCATCATCATCATCATCATCCATCATCATCATCATCCAATCATCATCATCATCATCATCATCATCATCATCATCATCATCCAGTCATCATCATCATCATCATCATCCAGTCATCACCAGCATCATCTAATCATGGCTATCCATCTGTGTTAACAAACCTTGTAGCATTTATGGATGGCCAGCCATTCGGCCAGAGCCACGGCATGGCGATCGGCCAGGTCTCGATCGTAGAGGGTGAGCTGAGGAGGAAACCACGCGAGATCAGCGATGATGATGGGAATTGGATGATGATTGGATGATGATTGGATGATGATTGGATGATGATGACTGGATGATGTTGATTGGATGATTGGATTGGATGATTGGATTGGATGATTGGATGATGATGACTGGATGATTGGTGATGATGGTGATGCTGCTGCTGCTGCTGCTGCTCTGATGATGATGATCGGATGATGGCGATGATGATCGGATGGCGATGGCGCGGATTGTCGAGGAGTCTGTGTGGGCATCACAGACCATCCCATCAATCTGTGTGCGAGCCTCTTCCAGAAGCTGGGACACCTCAGGCCCGCGCTGCCAACAACCACACCCAGCGCAGCCCCCAAACCACCGCCACCGCAGCATGGGCGCTCATCAGAAACGGGGAGTGATCATCAACATCAATCATCATCCGATCCAGTCAACATCCAGTCATCAGCAACATCCAGCAGCCAACATCACCATCCGAATCTCATCAATCCCCTCATCCAGTCATCATCCAATCATCATCCTCATTTCCTCCTCACTCCAATCATCGTACAATCATCCTCACCCAATCATCATCCTCATCCAATCATCATCCAGTCAACATCAACATCATCGAAGTCAACGTCATCAATCGTCCAGATCAGGGAGTCGCGCATGGAGACGGCCCTCCCAAGCCAAAAAAGAACGGCTCATGATCTGCCCCTCCGAGTGCCATCTGAGAGCGCGGACCTTCGCTTCCTCTTCCTCGGCGGCCGCGGGGTGGGCCTGCTCCTCCTCGGCGGGTGCGGAAGCCTTGAGCGCGGCCATCTCCTGGCGGAGCTGTGCATTGGTCTCCTCGGAGCGCGCAATCTGCTGCCTGGCCTCCTCGAGGAAGCGCTGGGTCTGGGCTAGCTCGTCCTTGGCCTGGAGCATGACCGGGTTCATCAGGTCCTGCTCACAAACGGGGCATTTCGGGCAACCAACGCAAGGCGCGGTGCTTGCGGGGTCAGAGCCCAACGAGATCGATCCGCCTGTGGCTTCCGATGACGAAGACATTCAAGCAAAGAGATGACGCGACTAGGCAAGTGAACCGGGGTGATGCAGGTTGTCCTCTCAGATGGCTCTGCCCATCTCTTTTCCAAAGTCGGAGCGGCTCGCGATCCAACTGGCAGATGATCTCCACAATTTGGCCGAAGAACATCCAAACGAAAAGCTTTGGGTCGGGATCGTGGGGTTCCCTGGGAGCGGGAAATCCACTTTATCTCATCTTCTCTGCCGAGCCCTCAGGAAAAAATATGGTTTTGCAGCAGCGGCAGTGGTTCTCCCGATGGATGGGTTTCATCTCAGGTCCGGATGTCTCGCATCCACCAACAATTCATTCCCGCGCTGCTCCTCTTTCCAGGCGCGCTGAATTGAGTGCGATGCCCAATCCTGAGGAAGCGTTCAAAAGACGAGGCGCCCCGTGGACTTTTGCTCCGGCTCTGATGCTTGACTGCCTTCAGAAAATCCAGCAGAATGGGCAGGGGACTGCGCCCGCCTTTGACCACGGCATCGGCGACCCTCAGCCCGACGCCATTCACATTGGACTCACCGCACGGATTGTGATCGTCGAGGGTCTTTATCTTTACATGGACGAGGCTCCATGGTGCCAGATCAGATCATTGCTCCGGGTGCGGCTCTTCATTCGTTGCGATCAAACCGTGGCCATGGAACGTGTTTATCGGCGACATATGTCTGCCTCAAAACGCACACCCACGGAAGCCCGATTTCGAATTGACACGAACGATGGCCCCAACTGCGCGTATATCGCCCCCACCATTGCATATGCCACCCAGGTGATCGACTCGCAGGAGGACTGAAATGAGCTGCGCCTGCCCGGTAACTTTCGGTTGCTGCGGTTGGGTTTGATATAGGTATATTAAATAATGAAGGAGAATTGAAGCAGGTAACGTGGGTTGGCTCGTGGGAGGCTAATTTGAATCCACTTTGGGGGTTGGGAATATCACGGCACCCGGATGACGATGCGCCGCAGGAGATGAAGACACCCCCATGATGACGATGCGGTAGTCACCCCCTGGTCCCCCCATGCGTCGCTCACCCCGTGGGGGATGGAGACTCCCCATGATGATGCTCACCCCGGGGGATGGAGACTCCCCATGATGATGCGGCTCTCACCCCGGGGGATGGAGAGTATTTGCGGGGACGCAGGCGAAGAGAAACGCGACTTCCGCCTTCGCGCCGCGCGGGGGCCCTGGGCCGAATGACCTCGTGTTGGGCCCTCATCCATCATCGTCTCCCGGGCCAACACGTCCCCCCTCTCATCGTGTTTCGTGCTTGAATGACCGAAGCGATGATGTTGTTATTCCACATCGTGTTTCGTGCTTGGGGGCGCCGACAGGCGGATGGGGAGGAAAAACATACAACAGAACAGCCAAGCGCACGAACGGTGCCCCAAGCGAAGCACGGGAGGGGAGGGGAGGGAGGGGAGAGAGAGCTCAACACACAAAAGACTTCAAAAAAGAAGAAGACGAAAGACGAAGAAAGTTGCGGTAAGATGGGGACGGGGGACGGGGATGTGACTTGCCCATCCAATCATCCAGTCATCATGATCATCCAATCATCCAGTCATCATGATCATCCATCATCCAGTCATCATGATCATCCATCATCCAGTCATCATGATCATCATCCAGTCATCATGATCATCCCATCATCCAGTCATCATGATCATCCCATCATCCAGTCATCATCATCATGGCAATCGGAAGAAAACCAGAAAGGGAAGGGAAAGGGGGCCACAACACATTGGGGGTGGCGCGGAGTGGCGCCTTCCAACACACGGACGCTCAATGAAAGGAAGGGGGGGTTCGCTCTGGGGAGGGGAAACACAAGTTCGAAGTCCAATTTTGGGAAGACGAGGGGATCCTTTCGTCATCCCGCTTCGAAAAGGTGGGTGGCTTAGAGGGTCTGGGGGAAGTGGGTCAGGGGCCGCCGGCCGAGGGAGTGCACCTCGAAGCCGATCTGGAAGAGGCGCTGGTGGTCGAGGATGTTGCGCCCGTCGAAGATGAAGGCCGGCTTGACCATCGACCCGAAGATCCGCTCGTAGTCCAGCGTCTGGGGGGGGGGGGGGGGGGGAGGTGAGGGAGATGATGATGATGATGATGATGGTTGGATGATGATGATGATGGTTGGATGATGCAAATACACAGCATGTTCTCTCTGATGATGATGATGGTTGGATGATGAAGATGATGGTTGGATGAATGATGGTTGGATGATGATGATGATGATGATGGCTGGATGATGATGACGATGATGATGACGATGATGATGGCTGGATGATGATGACGATGATGATTGGATGATGATGACAATGATGATTGGATGATAGCAATGATGATGATGATGCCATGCCGACCTTGAACTCGTCCCACTCGGTGCACACGACGATGGCATGGGCGCCCTCGACGGCCTGGTAGACGTCCGTCACGTGGCTGATGCGCTCCTCCAGGGGCATCGGACGTGCCGGGGGGGAGAGCGACGGGCCGTGGCGCAGGTCCTCCCACATCAGCTCGTCGGGGACCTGGAAAAAAAAAACCCGGTTAGGGAGACCGGGGTGAGGTCGGCTAGCGGACCTTAGGATCATAGATGGCCAGGTTGGCGCCCTCGTCGAGCATCTTGTAGACGACGTCAAGAGCCGGGGTCTCGCGGGTGTCGCCTGGAAGGAGTGACCGCGACAGAGAGATGGAATTGAAATGAATGAATGATCAGGAGAAAAAAATCCCTGCGTCCCTTCCAACATAAATGGCAAGGCCATAAAGACTGATCGCGTGGAGGCAGACCAGTGTCCTTCTTGAAGGCAAACCCGAGAACGGCGATCTTCTTCCCGGTGATGGTGTGGAACATGCTGTGCACAATCCGCTCCGTGAAGCGGGCCTTCTGGTGCTGGTTGATAGTAATGACCTGCTCCCAGTAGTCCGCGACCTACAGCATCAGATGAAGAAATGGAGTGGAGTGGACCAATGGGGGCAGAACAACAGACTTCTGTCAAACCCAACGACTGCGAAAGGTAGACCAGGTTCAGGATATCCTTCTGGAAGCAAGACCCGCCAAAACCAACAGAAGACTTCAGGAACTTCGCGCCAATTCTCGAGTCCATACCAATGGCCTACCCGACGATAAATGGATGAAGAACGAGTGTGAGGGAAACTTGCAGACCCGTGCGACTTCATCAACATCTGCTCCCGTAGCCTCGCAAAGCTCGGAAATCGAGTTAATCGAACTGATGCGTTGGGCGAGGAAGGCATTGGCCACCAGCTTCGAGCATTCAGAGGACCACAGGTTGGTGGTGATGATGCGCTCGCGGGGAACCCAGTGGGCATAAACATCAGCAAGACGGCGAACAGCTTCGTGACCAGCAGGGGTGGTTTGCCCACCGATCAGAACACGATCAGGATGGAGAAGATCCTGAAAAATCGTGAGAAGGTGACAGTACGATGGAACAACAGACGTTCACGGCAGTGCCCTCAGCAAGGAATTCGGGGTTGTTGACCACTTGGAAGAGGCGGGCACTGTCGGGATTCGTCGTGAAGATGCGCATCAGTGTCTCGGCATTCCGCACAGGCACGGTGCTCTGAAGGAAAGAGTGAACCCAATGGGATGACCAATTATAATTTGCGACCAAGAAAGTTCCCGACCGACCTTCTCCACGATAATCTTGGGAGTGGTGGCGACCCGAGCGATAAGGCGGGCGGCAGACTCCAAAAAGCACAGATTTGCTGCGTGGCCAGAACCGATACCAACAGTCTTGGTGGGAGTGCCGACGGCGACGAAGATAATGTCAGCCTCGCGAATGGCAGACTCCAGATCGGTGGTAAAGAAAAGGTTCTTGCCCAGGGTGGCGCGAACAAGATCTGAAAGACCAGGTTCGAAGATGGGCAAATGATCGGGGTCCTGCCACTGAGCAATCTTATCGGCAAAGAGATCCGCCACCGTCACCTTGCAGTCGGGACAATTCTTGGCAATGACACACATGGTGGGACCACCCACATACCCAGCACCAAGGCAGCAAATTTTCTCGGCACGGGGAGCTGAGCTCATTTTTTGGTTCTTCGCGGACGAATTCAGCAAGGACGGCCGGGGGTCAGCCAGCTGTTTTTTTTCTCGTGCGGGACAGCTTTCGTGCCGCTTCATTGTTACTGGGGCAGTACTCCTTCGATCCTTCGATGTTTTCAAAGTCAGTGAGAGCGGATTCAACTTGGTTTCCCACGTCCACCATTTTTTTAGGCTTCCTCTCGATCTCATCCATGCGGTGATCGATCTCTCGTGGTTTCCTCTGGCCACCTATTGCCAGCTTCTTGCCACCGACCATTCCACTCGGTCGATTCTCCGTGGGACCCTGCAGCATTTGGGGGTGGCCCCACAACGCTTCGAGGACACCTTCGAACCAGTGGAGGACGCCCACCGCCACTTCGTCCCTGCGGATGCCTTTGCGGCCCTCGTGGGCCCCTGCCACCGCCTGACCCTTCTGGAGGGGCCGATCAACATCACCCAATTTCCACGGCGGGATGCGGATATCGCCCAGTGGGTTGGAGCCACCTTTGGGGGCATGACCATGCTGGGGGACGTCGACCTGACCGGGCGCCAGCCGCATCCCGAGGCCCTCGTCCGGCTGGTGCTCGAGTGCGTTGGCCCACGCCTTGAGGCGCTCGCCCTCACGGTGCCCCTCGAGGACCACACGGGCAATGCCATGCTGGGCCTGGTCGGTCAGCACTGCCCCCATCTGCGCCGGCTGCGCGTGGTGGGTGCGAACCGGGGTACCGTCCGCTTCACGCCCGCGTTTCCGTGGGACCGGCACCTTGCCCCCCTCGTGGGGTCCCTGGCCGAGCTGGTGCTGCAGAATGTGTCTGCCGGGGAGCGTCTGGGTCTCCTGCTCGCCAAGGCCCCACGGTTTGCAGTCCTGCGCGTGGACCCGCCCGAAGTGCCCGTGTTCGAACAGAATTTCCTTCAGCAGCGCGTGGCCACCCGGGTGGAGCGTGACCTGGCCCATCTGCCGCTGACCTGTTTCATGGGCACGCCGCTCGATATGCTGACGACCTTCTCGGCCCCGCTGTGTCCCGTCCCCGGCGTGGACACTGGCTATGATGAGATGTTCGATGATGATGTGAAGCCCGACTCAATGTGGGCGGCCTTGCTGGCGGCCCCCAACCTGCGCGTGCTGGGCTGCCAACTGGACCATGTCGAGGATCTGCCGGGCCCCTTCTGGGACCGTCTCGAGGAACTTCACTTGGCCGTGCGCGCCCTGCAGCCCCGCACCCAGATCATGGCCCCGCGCCTGCGCCGGTTCGAGTGGCGCGTGGTCCTGGAGGAGCCCACCCCGATCTTGGGGGCCTGCTTCGACCATTTCAGGATCCGACGGGAGCCCGCGCAGTGGGAGCTGACTCTGGCCGGCCCCCGGTTGACCGATCTCCGCCTGCCTGCCTTTCCCGGTTTCGTCACCACTGTCGAGCTGGACTGTCCGGCCCTGAAGAGGCTTGAGGGCCTGCCCGCGGCGGCCCAGTTGCGCTTTGTGGGTTCCGGCCCGCCGGCGGGGCTGGAAACGGTCGCCGGCGACCCGGCTGGCCTTGCGCTCTGCCATAAGGCCTCTCGCTGGCTTCCGGCCGTGCTGACGCTGCCTGGGCTTCGCCATCTGTCGGCCGTCTCGGTGCTCACGGTCGCCGACCTGCCCGCCGACCGGCCGGGGCTCGTCTCGCTTGCCCAGGTGTGTGTCGTGCGTGGCTGGGGCGCGGGCCGCAAGCAGGTGATCACGTGTGGTCCCGACCTGCACGTGCTTGAGCTGTTTGCACTCCGGGATGACGTCTCCCCACGGATTGGCGTGGTCGGGCCCCAATTGCGCCACCTGCTCATCAACATGAGCTCGAGCCGAGTCCGAGTGCATCTAAAGTGCCCCCGCTTGCGTGGACTGGACCTTCGTGTGCGCCCGGGGTACTGGGACACCCAACCCGGCAAGACCACCCCGAATCCTGCCGGCCGGCTCAGCGTCAACTGGGGCGGCGCGTCACGGCCCCCGCTTCGCTGGCTCCGGGTGAACTGTGATGAAGCCATGGCACCCGGCCACCTGCACGGGCTGCTGCGAGGACCCGTGGGCGCCGGCCTGCGCTCCCTGTGCCTGACCGTTCCTGCCTCCGGGGCCGCCTGCGCCCTGCTGGGCGGGCTGACACCCCGGTTGGAGCGGCTTGAGGTCGACCTGGCGGGGGCCAGCGGTGGGGAACGGATTCAAATTCCGGTGGGCGACCTGCGGTTCGGGGCCCTGCCTCGCCTCCGCTCGCTGGCGGTGCGGGCAGGGCAGCCAACGAACGAGGGTGGGCTTGTGGTTATTCCCCCGCAGTGTGGGCCTGTCCTGGAGGAGGTCGACCTGGCCCTGGGTCGACTGGCCCTGCCTGGCGGGGTCGCCTTTCCGCTGCTGCCCGCAGGCCTCGAGGCGGTCGTCGTCGTCGAGGAGGCGCCGGTGCCGAAACAACAACAACAGACTTGCTGTGGGTGTGTCTGCGCGTGATGTGATGATGAGGGCGATTTGGATGCGGGGATGATGTTGGTTCTCGATTTGGTGGTGATGTTGTTTTGGTGGGTATTTGAAAGGTTGGGATGATGAGGGGATGGGGATGGGGTTGATGGGGTTGATTTTTGTATGTTCCTACCCAATACACCGCCAGGAAACCTGCCACCGGGTTCTTTTTGGAGCGGGGAGGGGGGAGAGAGAGAGAGAGAGAGAGGGGACCCCCCGCAGTTATAGCCACTCTCAATTTTCCAATCTTCTTCCGTTGGGTTGGCATTTGATGCCTCCCAAGGATGTTCCGATTATTGATTCAAGCCAGTTTGTGGCCAATGAATCATGTTTGGAAATGATTGAACATTTGTTTGCGGATCCTTACGAGAATGCAAGATCTCCTCCGCCAGGGGTTTCTCATTGGCGGCCCTGGCGGCCGGCGGCCGGCCGCCAACCAAAAAGTTCGGCCCGCCCGCCGGCCGCCAACTAAAATTTTCGGCCCGCCCGCCGGCCGCCAACCCGAAACTTCGGCCCGCCCGCCGCCGTCAAAGTTGATAGGGAATCGACCAAACCGGGCGAGGGTGGCTGGCTCTACCAGGGGCTCTCCATGACCTGGCGGGACTGCTGCGACGGAGGCCGCCCCAACGAGCCCCTCCCCCCAATCGCTCTTGAAAGGGGGGTCAAACAAGGCGACGCACTGAGCCCGGTGGTGTTCCTCCTCGCCCTTGATCCGCTCCTCCGCTGGCTCGAGCTGCCCGACCCGACCCTGGGCCCGCTGGGTGCCGGCCTGGCCGGGGACCCCACCACCGCCGCCAGCTGCCAGGCCTTTGCCGACGATCTCGTGGTGACCGCCGCCAGCGACGCGGCCCTGCGGGTGCTCTGCAACAGGCTGGAGGCCTTCCTGGCCTGGGCCCGGCTGCGCCTGAATGCGAAGAAATGCGCCATCCTGGCCGCCGACAAGGGCCACGCCCAGCCGGGCTACCTCCTGCAGCTCCAAGGTCAGCCCATCCCGGCCATGGGCGACACCACCACCTACACCTACCTGGGATACACCGTGCGCTTCGACGGCTCCTGGGACGACCACCTCCAGCGCATCACGGCCTCCTGGAACGATCGGCTGGCCCGCATCCACGCCTGCGCCCTGCCGCCCCTGGCAAAAATCGAGTGCGTCAGGGAATGGGCCCTCCCGACGCTACTCTATGGCATGACGGCGATTTGTCCATCGACGGAGCAGTGCCGCGCCCTTGAGGACGACCTGGCCCGGCACGCCTCCGCATGGCTCACGGGCCGCCCGCTGAGGACCGACAAGCGCTTCTTCCCGGGTGTCCCGCGCGACTTCCTCTTCCTGACCGGCCAAGGCCCGGGCCTCCCGAGGATCGAGGCCTCCCTGCGCCAAGCCCACCTCTGTCTGATCGCCCGGCTCCTCACCCCGCCCCCCAACGGCCAGTTCATCGCCCAGTGGGAGCGCCCCAACGCCATAGCCCGGGCCCTGGCGGCCGCCGCCCGACCCACGCTACCCCCGCAACCCGCCCGCCGCCGCCCCCACCAGAAGGGGCCCGTGGCGCCCCCACCCCCACGCAGCCTCTGGCAGTGGCTGGCCGAGGCGCAGACACGCCACTCGTTCACTCTGGCGCGGGGCCAGGGCGGGTGGCTGCTGACCAGCCATCTGATCCGGGGTGGCCGACTGTTCTCCGCCGCCGGGGGCAATGACCCCGAGCCCGCCCGCCGCAAGGAGCTGCGCCTGATGAAAGTGGTCGACGTCCTCCGCGCCATGCCCGCCGATGCCATCCAGGTCTACACCGACGGGTCCTTCGAGTGCGACCCGGAGGGCCAGCTCCGCGGGGGCGCCGCCGCGGTCCTGATCCACCCCGACGGCCGCGCACTGTCGTTGCGCCGCACCCTCCAGTGGCCCACAAGCAACGCCCAGGCCGAGATCGAGGCCATCCGGCTGGCCATCGACCTCCTCGGCCGGGAGCGGGTCGGCCGAGACCGGTGCGTGCTGCTGCTGTCGGACAGCGAGTACGCCCTCGGGGCCCTGTGCCGCGCCACCTGCCTGACCCAGTCGCAGCAGGAGGTCCTCCGACTCCGGGACGAGCTGGTCTCCCGGTGGCCACGCCTCCTCTGCCATCACGTGCCCTCCCACGTGGACGCGGTGGCCCCCGGCTGCCCCCACCTGTGGGGCAACTTGCAGGCCGACCGGCTGGCCGGCGAGGCCGCGGCGGCCCCGCCCCCCACCGACAAGGCCGGCCCACCACCCCCCATCCACCAGGGCTTGGCCTGCCCGCCGGAGATGCCCTTCCGCCCCTCGGGCCCCAAGGACGCCCCGTTGCCGTACCCCACCCGGCCCTTCACGCTCGCGGTGGCCCGGGGATTCTGCCAGGCCCTCCGGTGCGAGGAGGAGGCCCGCGGCTGGGCCCCCCGTCGCAGCCGATCCCCCTCGGGGGTCACCCTGGACGGCCTCGAGCAGAAGCTGGCCGCGCCCGCCTGGCGCCAGCAGGCCGCCCCCGACTGGAAGGTGCGCCGGCTCGTCTGGCTGCTGTTCGGCACCTTCCCCACCCTGCAAACCATTCGGCGCAAAAATCGGCGAGTTTTTGCAGTTTTCTTCATCCAGCAGAGTGAACGGACCTTCCCCCACCCAAGGATCTTTCTGATTTCTTTGGTTTTGGTTGATTGAAAGGAGGCTCAACACAATTGAACTGGTTTTCGATAATCACTTTCATAAATAATTGCTGGACCCTGCCACTTCGAATCTGATATGAATCGTAACGATCTTTGCGTTCTCCCTTTCGTTGACCGCTGAATTGGACATAGATCCTCATAGATGTTTGATACAGCACATACCTTCAGAAATTGTTGTTTTGTTGCGTGTTTTTTCCTAGTGCGATTTTCTCACGGCGTCAGATAGGTTGCCGCATGCTTTTGAAACGACGGGCACACGAGCACAGCAGTTCCTGCGTGATCTGACAAGACCTGGGGATGCAGGCTATTCGGCGGGGTGTTGCGTTTTCAAACTCGTGTCACCAGTGCGACCAACGCACATTTCCTTTCCTCGCACTTTTTCGCATTAATCGTGTGTAAAAACATCATTACGACACCCCCTGTGTCCCTTGAGGATGGAATCACTCGATCTCCTCCTTCCGCGGTTCGGCCGGCGGCCGGCCGCCAACCCAAAAGTTCGGCCCGCCCGCCGGCCGCCAATCAAAAAGTTCGGCCCGCCCGCCCGGCGGCCGGCGGCGGCCGGCCGGCCGCCAGTGAGAAACCCCTGTCCGCCGCAATTTGCCAAAATTGGCTTTGACGTTACTAATTCGATGCGGCATGCTCTTGTTATTGGTGCCACTCTTTTGAATCATGCTCGTCCGACACCTGAGTATATTGAATCATTCTTCACTGCTCGTTTGCCTCGTGGCCTGTGCACGACCCAAGATGGTTGTTATGGTGCTACTCGTGATGCTATTTTGGAACAGGGTGCCATTTTAGTGAATGCGATTGCTGTTCTCATTGCCCAATCAGCTGAACGTCAACTTGGAGGTGGTCCTGGTCCGGGGGCGCATGAAGACTCCACCACTGAGTCTGAGTGTGACCCGGATGCCACTGAGTCTGAATGTGACCCGGACGCCACTGAGTCTGAGGAGGAATGCATCATCAGCGGGTCCACTCCCGCACCTCCACCTCAATCGGCTCTGCTTCCTGCTTCAGCGCTGGGAGTGAAGAGAAAGATGAGCAATGTAATTCCGAGTCGCAAAGCACCACAACCACCGCCTGTGGAGGAGAAAGCGGCCTCTGTGCCGCTTTCGAGCCCCAAGTCGTCTCCACCCAGCCTCAAGGCACCGCCCCCTCCAGCCATGTCCAAAGCAGAGAAGAAGGAGGTGCAAAGAATGAGGAAGGCTGCTTTCTTTGCTATGACGCGAGGAGAAGTCGCTGCTCGGGAGGCCCGCGAGGCCCGTGAGGCAGTGGAAGCTTCCGCTCCTAAGCCGAAGCCCCAGAAGCCCGCCCCTGCACCGATCTCGCGTTTGGCTGGGGTGGGGAATTGGTTGCTGAAGTACGGGTGTCGTCGGATTTATGTGTGGCGCACTTATAACCGGTGGGGTATGGGTCGTTCTCCCCCCTGGTTTGTTATGTGATTGTTCTTTGAGATTTTTCTTACTCGGACTTTGTTTCTTTGTTCTGGTCATCGGTTCTTTGTGTTACTTTTTTGGCTGTTCAGGTACACAGTATCTTCTTTGCCCTTTGGGCTTGAAGCCACTGTACCCTCTTGTTTGGAGATTTCTTCCAATAAGAGTGGTTTAGGGGGAGGGAGGGAGGGGAGGGGGAGGGGGGGGAGGGGAGGGGGGGGGGGGGGGGGGGGGGGGGGAGGGGAGGGGGAGGAGGAGGGGAGGGATCGTGGTGGTCCAGGTATGGCGATGGCACGGCAAACTCCAGGTGCCACGGGGCATCGAATCAACTGCACAGGCAACTTGTGCATACTGGTAGTGTGGCAGGTGCGGGGGCGAGGGTTTTTCCACGAGCCAATTCGAGTCGTGAAGAGCACATGCAGCCATCGTACGGGACATTCGCGGCCACGGAGTGTAAGCATGGAGTAATCTTTCCTCCCGAACTAGTCGCCTGCGCCTTCGCCAAGACACAGCATGTTCTCTGTATTTGCGAGGACAACCATCAAATAAAGAAAAATCCCTCGCCTTCGCTACCATCGTGCACCGGTGTGGTCCAGGTATGGCGCGGGCACGGCGAACTCCAGGTTCCACGGGGCATCGACTCCCTCGAGCTGCCTCAGCTGCGGACAGGCCAGCACTACCCTGGCTCGCTCAGACAGCCCATGCAAGCCAAGCCGGCGCAGGCGGGGGCAGGCGAGCGACAGGTAGGACGAGTGATAGGGCATATCAAGGCTCGTCAGCCGAGGCAGTCTGGACAGCGCCTGGGTCAGCTGGAGCCAGACGGCACGCGACACTTTACTGGGCCCCCACAACCCATCCCGAAGGCTCAGTTCGGAGAGCCGGGACCCGTGCCGAGCCAGCAGGCCAAGCAGGCAGCCCGGCTCGAGAGATCCCTCGAGGCTGATGTGGCGAGGCTGCATCACGGGGACCCCCGCGTCCTCGTCCACCTGGAGGCTGGTCGAGGTGGCGCACCCCTGGAGGGTGAGGAACACGAGCTGCGGGCAGTTGTGCAGGCGCACCCGGGTCGAGGTGCTGATGACGCCAGTGAGGTCAATTTCCGCTTTGTTGTTGGTGAAAAATGTCTCATGCCTTTCCTTTTTTCTGCCGAGGGCGACTGGCCGCCATGATGTTCATGTCGAAAACCAGCAGCCCGGGGGCCTCCACACACAGGTCGACGGGCGGCACGCGCAGGGGCCCCCGTTCGGGGTCCTCGTCCCAGGCCGTGATCTCCATACGCAGTTGCTCGACCTGTCCCGGCAGCCGCAGCACCAGCGGGCTCCGGAGCCTGGTCACATCCAACCGCTCCAGGCGAACCAGCGACCCACAGGCGCCCAGCCGGGCCAGCAGATCGGGTCGAGTCAGGCGGACCCCCGACAGCACCCGGAGCCGCGGGCAGTCCCCGGCCAGCAGCCAGTCGGGGTCCGTCCAGTGTGCCATCGGTGATCTCAACATGCTCCAGGTCAGGCATGGGGACCGATGCCGCTGCTGGTCCGTCACCGTCCCCGTACCCGGCCAGCCGGAGGGCGGGCATGCGGAGTTGGCGCAGCCGTGGGCAGCCCAGCGAAAGCAGACAGCTGGGTGGCATGCCGCCCAGGGTGAGCCGCACCAGGGCCGGGCAGGCCAGCGCCAAGGCCAGCCCACAGCCAGGGCCCAGCTTGACCTCAAGGCTCAGCCACTGGAGGCGCGCGCTGGCGATGTGCACCAGATCGGCCTCTGCCGGGGTGGTGGTGGCCTTGGGGTGATCGATGAACCCATGGTCATCGTCATAATCGTCCGTGGCGGGTGCGGTGGGGTCTTTGAGGTCGACCTCGAGGCGCGTCAGCCGATCGACCAGATCAGGGGGCACCAGGGCCGCGAGCGAACAGCCCACGCTCGTGACCCCCAAGTGGAGACCCGCCAGGCAGGGCAGCCCGCGCAGGGCGGTCATCAGGGCTGGCGCCTCGGCGGCCGGCAGGGACAGCGACAGGTGGAGACTGCGCAGGGTGGCCTGGTTGGCGGCCAACAGCCGGGCCAGCCGGGCCGAGAAGGGCCCGTCGGGGTCTCCGCTCAGCCCCAGGGTGAGCCCCGCGAGCCGGCAGAGCCACGGGCCAGGCAGATCCTCGTCACACACCCCGTGCAGCTCAAGGTAGGACAGGTGCGAGGCGATGGGCTCGAAGGTTGCCGGCGGCGGACAGCCTGCAGTGAGGCTCAGACTGGTCACGGCCGTCAGGCCGCTGAGCAGGGCGGCCAGGTTCTCGACTTTCGAATAGGAATCGATGTCGAGCTGCTTCAGGGTGCCCGCGAGTGGCGCCAGGGCAGTCCAGTCCGGGTCATGACAACCGTACGGGACGCAGCACTGCAGTGTCTGAAGGCCGGGGCAGGAGCGGGCCAGGGCGGTCAGCAGGCTGGTGCTCAGCGTATACCCCGGGCGGAGGGTGAGATCAATCAGCCCGGGCAGGTGGCCCAGGACGCGGACCACCTCTGGTTCGTCGAACGCTCGCAGTTTGAGGACGGGTTCGATTTTGGTCAGCAAGGTGAGGGTGGCCAGCTGGCTGTGTCCGGCAAACATCGCATCGAGCCAGCGGCCCCGTGCGGCCTCGTCCAGGTCACCCCAGCCCTCGGGAATGGGCAGGCTGAGTGTGCGGAGGGACTTGCAGGGGCCGATCAGGGCAGCCAGGGCCTCGGGGGTGGGCCTGATCAGATCGGACAGGGCCGGGTCGGTCGCGACAAAGGACAGCTCGCGGAGGGTCCTCTGGATGGCCACGCGGATGCTGTGCGACAGGCTCAGCAGCTGGATGTAGCAGCGGTATGGGCGCGGGGAGGCCTCCACGATGACTCGCAGAAGATCAATGGGCAGGCGCTCCCAGAGCTGGCGGGCGGCTGGCTGACTGGCAACCTGAGCACCGAAGAGACGAGGCAGAAAGAGAGACGGATGATGATGATGATGATGATTGAATGATGATGATGATGATGATGATGATGATGATGATGATGATGATGATGATGATGATGATGATGATGATGATGATGATTGGATGATTGGATGATGATGATTGGATGATGATGATGATGATGATGATGATGATGATGATGATGATGATGATGATGATGATTGGATGATGATCAGACGATGGGAAGGCGGAGGTGGGGGCCGGCCGGACCTTGATGGGATGGTTCAGGACTGGGTATCGGGTCAGCGCCGGCCCCAACTTGGTTTGCTTCCCCGGGGAGTCCTGCACACACACCAGGGAGCATGATATGGATGATGAAGTGGAGCTGAAGAGGAGGAGAGGATAGTGGATGGGATGGATGGGTCAGCGTGACAGACAGTACCCTCGCCGCCAAGACCACGTACATGTTCCGAGGAGGCGCACAGCTGTCCTGCGAGGGGCCCCGGATGAGCCGACACGGCCGGGGGAAGGCAGGCCAACGCCCTCTGACCGGAGTGAGCGGCAGAGGCCAGGTGCTCGGCAGTTTTGGAGGTCTCAACACCGCAGCAACATAATAAGCACAGGTGCTGCGCAGGTGGGGAGTTGAGAATGGTTCGGTGGGTCACAAGAGAGGCCGGACCCGAAATTGCTTATCGATATCGCAGGGGACGATCTCGGAGCCGTTGAAAAGTTGCTGTGACTGGACAAAGTGTTGCAGGTGTAATTGACTGCGGCAGTGTTCGAGCTTTTCTGCGAGGGGACAGCCCTCCGGGAGGGTGATTCCGCATGCCTGGCAGGTCCGTTGAGAAATGCCAATTTTTGGCAATGCTTTATACATGGAATAGTTAATGGAAAAAAAGCGCGTTCAAAACAATGCGAAAAGGAGCGCTCAATGAACGAGAAGGCCGCAAAAGAAATAGCGTGCTCCACCCCCGCGACAGGCAGACAGTGCAGGCTGAAATTCAGTGTTCCTTTGGCCACTCCCTGGCCCTCGGGCGTACCCCTTCCTCCATCTTGCGGATTGTAGAATCGCAATGTTTCCCAAATCCGGGCTTTGCAAGTTGGAGAGTTGGGCGGGTTTTGCCCTCATTGGTTCTGGTGCGATCCAAAGCTGCCCGTGACCCCTGCACACCATCCCGCCATTACGTCATTCGCCACCCAAACTGCCACCAAGGCCGCTGTCCACCCGGAATCGTTTGATCCTGGCGCGTCTCCTGCTGCGGAGATGGGGGCTTGCGCCAACACCGCGATGCTGTGTGGATTTGCGAGGGGCGCAGGCGACACGTTCGAGAACGAAGAAAGACGGGACCTGATCGTGCCGGGCTGGGCTGGCGCAGCACGCCCCACCCGCCACTAAGCCCCCCACCGGACGGTACCGCCCAATAAGCGGACCCCCCCCCCCCCCCCCGGAGTGTAACAGGTGCGAAGGTGCGAGTAATCGTCTTCTTGAACTTGTCGCCTGCACCCTCACAAATACACAGCATGTCTCTCTGACTCGCGCCCTGCGTCGTCCCTCCAGGGTGGTCCAGGCGAAAAACGAAAAGAAAAAAGATGTTGGTCCTACCTGGACTCGAACCAGGATTCTTGGATTCAGAGTCCAATGTCCTGACCATTAGACTATAGGACCAAAGTTGGAAGTTGGTCAAAGAACGCCCCTTTGTTGGTTCGTCCGGTTGGCTTCCGACCTTGCCCCCCCCCCATCCACCCCCTCATCCAGCATCATCATCATCATCCAGTCATCATCCAAGCATCACCATCATTCATCATCCAGTCATCATCATCCAATCATCATCATCATCATCATCATCATCAGAGAGACATGATGTGTATTGCTCGGACGCAGGCGAAGAGCCTTCGCGTCGCGCGTTACACGTTCCGATGGGGGCCCTGGGCCTAATGACCTCGTGTTGGGCCCTCCTCGGCCGGGGCAGCCGCGGCGAGCGGAGCCCCAGTGGGTGGGTGATGGGGGGCGGCGGGGGTGGGGGGTGGGGGGGGGGGCGGGGGGTGGGGGTGCCTTGTGTCGGGGTGCGGCTCGTCGGCAGCCGCCCTGTTCCATCATCATCATCCAGTCATCATCATCATCATCCAATCATCATCATCATCATCCAATCATCATCATCATCATCAATCATCATCATCATCATCATCATCATCATCATCATCATCATCATCATCATCATCATCATCATCATCATCATCATCATCATCATCATCATCATCATCACCCAGTCATCATCATCATCCAATCATCATCATCATCATCATCATCCAATCATCATCATCATCATCATCATCATCCTCGCGGCTCTCACCCCAATCCCAATCCCTGTGTGGCAAGTGACCCTTCCCCGTAGCGGCTCTCCCCCAGTTGTCCTCCTTTCTTCTCTTCCGCCTTCTTCTTCTTCCTGCCCTCCTTCGTTTCCAACCCTCAAAAACACACACACACACACAAAAAAAAAAACTGAGAAGAATGCTGCTCTCTGTATTTGCGAGGGCGGGCGCAGGCGACAAGTTTCAGAAGAAGAAGAAAAAAGAAAAAAAAGAAAAAATTAAAATGTGCCTCACTGCGGATTCACTCACTTGAATTGAGAGCGCTCATATCACCACGGAGCCGATTGGGGGGGCCAGGTTGGGCGCGGGCACGACCAGCTCCAGCCGGCCGAGATCCCTCATCCCCCCGAGCCCTTCCAACAGCGGGCAGGCCAGCCGCACCCTCTGCTCCTTGTTGACGCCCCGCAGAAACAGGGTGCGAAGCTGGGGGCAGGCGAGTGACAGGGGCGATGGGGCACTGTTGGCGTCAAGATCGAGGCTGATGAGCCGGGGTAACATACTCAAAGCTGGGGCCAACTGGGGCCAGATGCTGGGCGCCAGGGGGCTGCGCAACCCGAGGTAATGCAGGCGGGACCCGTGGCAGGTCAGCAGGTCGAGCAGACTGGCGGCAGCGCACGGGCCGGCAATCATCAGGGAGCGGAGGGTCGTCTTGTGGTGGTGGTGGTCTGTCAGTTCAATAGTGGTGGCCAGGTCATCACCACCATGAGAGGTCGTCTGGGAACCGCCACCAAACTCGTCCACCGAGAGACTCAGTCGGGCCAGGGAGGGGCAATTCAGTCGCAATCGGAGGCCAGGAATGGGATCCGCGACGATCAGTCGCCGGAGCCCCGGGGCAGCCGCCTCCACATGCAGCTCGAACGGGGTGGTGGATGGCGGGCGGGCGAGCGACAAGTGAACAAACTCGAGGTGTCCTGGAAGACGCAGGATCAGCGGCTGGATGTCGGGGCACTTGGTGACGTTCAGCTCAATGACCAATTCGGCCAGCGCGTCACAAGCCACCGCCAGCCGGGGCACCAGGTCGGGTGCCAGGCGGACCCCCGTCAGATTGCGCAGTCTTGGCCGGCCGGCCAGCAGGGCCGGCAGCCAGGCGGGTTCCTCGGACGAGGCGCAACTGAGGCTCTCAAGATCGGGCATGGGGCTGAGGTCCCGGAACCAGGCGGGCAGCTGGTCAATGAGCCGCAGGCGAGGGCACGCCAGGGTCAGGCGGTCAGTGGGGATCGCGGGCAAGAGGAGCTCCGCCAGGGCAGGGCAGTCGAGTGCCAGGGCCCCCAGATATCCCAACTCCTGCAGGTCGAGGCGCTGAAGCCGGCTGCTGGTGATGTCCAGGCGGGGCGGGGCGTGGGCTCGGTCGGGGTGCGTCAGGCCGAGGGTCAGAGCCACCAGCCGGTCGAGGAGACCAGGGGGCAAGGCGGAGACCAGGTCCGTGTCCCTGGCCAGCATGAAGCAGGTCAGTTTGAGGTGGGTCAGTTGGGGCATGGCTCCCAGCGTGCCCATCAACAGGCCGAGCCCATGTTCGTTGGGTTTGGCGATTTCCAGCTTGAGATGCTGCAGGGTGGCCTGGTTGGCGGCCA
This sequence comes from Paratrimastix pyriformis, assembly GCA_027972325.1. Classification (NCBI taxonomy): domain Eukaryota; phylum Preaxostyla; family Paratrimastigidae; genus Paratrimastix; species Paratrimastix pyriformis. The sequence goes on along the minus strand of JAPMOS010000087.1, from coordinate 112,573 downwards.
GTAGGCGGGCCAGGGACCCCGACCACGCGAGGAACCCGCGCACTGTGAGGCGCTCGAGCCGGGAGAGCCCCGGGCCAGGCAGATTCTCCTCACAGCCGTCCATGTCCAGGCTGAGCCGGCTCAGGTTTGCGCCGAGGGGCTCGAGGGCACCAGGGGCGCATCGGCCAATGTGCAGCGTGCTCACGGCCGAGAGACCGCCCACGAACGTGGCCAGCTGGGTCGAGGGAAGGGCGGAGGGGATCCGGAACTGCTGGAGGGACCTCAGGAGGGGCGCCAGGGCTGCGATATCGCCCAGTTCGGTCGGCCGGATGCTGTCGCAGCGGAGGGACCGGAGGCCGGGACAGCACCGGGCGATGGCGGAGAGCAGGTGGGCGCTGAGTTGGATGCCGCTGTTGAGGCGCAGTTCCAGCAGCCCAGGCAGTCGGGAGAGGATGCGCTCGATGGCGGGCTCGCAGGTCGTCGGCAGGTACTCGAGAACGGCCAGCCGGTCGAGTCCGCCGAAGGCAGCATCCACCCAGCCGGCAGAGGAGGCCTCGGTGCGGCCACACCCGTAGAATTGTGGGCGAAAAAGGGTCCCAGAGGCGGAAAATGATAGTTTGACGAGACGTTTGCAAGGGCCGAGGAGGGCCGCTAGGACATCGGCGGTGGGCCGCAGGGCATCACGGCACATGGTCAGATCGCCATCGAAGGAGAGTTCGCGGGGAGTCCCCCGAATTCCCAGGCGAGTTCCGTGGGAAAGGCTCAGGAGCTGCAGGTAGGTCTGGAACGGGTGAGCGGACGTCTTCATGATATGCTGCAAGAGTTCGGCAGGAAGACGGCCGAACGCTGCAGGAGTTTCCATCTAGATAGAAAAGAAAGCATGAGGAGAACAGAAAATAAAAAAGAGAGAAACGCACCGGTGTGTTCGAAAACAAACAAATCTCGAGCTCGAGCTGTCAAAGGGGTCAATCCAGCACCATGTCAATTTCGAAGAGACGACGCATGTTGCGATGATCGAAGTACTGTTGAGGCGACCAAGAAATTCTCACCCCGCGTTGCGGGGATGGTGTGTTGGTGGTGCCAAAAAGCCCCAAAATATCGCATCACGTCACTTTCTTTGCGGTGCCATCCTATTTTGTGTTCATATGATTTTATGCATTACAGGAACATCCCCAACTCGTGGCGCGTGTCATTTATTCACTCTCTTTGACCTCGCAAATACACAGCATGTTCTGTTCATCTTACCATTCATGCCTGACAGGAACATCTCCAGCTCGTGGCGCGTGTCATTCACTCTGTTTTGTCATCCTATTTTGTGTTCAAATTACCATTATTACAGGAACATCTCCAGCTCGTGGCGCGTGTACGCGTTGGTGGCGTCATCCTCGAGCCGGGGGTATGCCGGCACCATGGCGTCCTGGTGGCCGATGTAGAGCATGTTGAAGATCTTCCAGTAGACATCGCGCACCTTGCGGGCGGGGTGGAAGAGACCCTGCAGGGTGTACTGAAGGATGACGGTGGGCCCCAGGGAGACCCGCATCCCGTCGATGGCGTCGAAGACGGCGTTGATGACGTGCGGGGAGGTCTCGAAGATGTTGGGCCACACCTAAGGGGGTGGGGAGGGGAGAGGATGGGAGGGGAGCAGAGGAAGGGGGATGAAAGGTGAGTGGAGGGGTGACAACAACGCAAAGCAGCATCATCGTCATCATCCAATCTAAGCAGCCCCCCAGTCCCCTCCAACCCATCTCCATCACCATCATCATCATCCATCATCAGCGTCCAATCATCACTCCAGTCATCATCATCATCGTGCATCATCATGCAGCCATGCATCATCATCATCATCATCAGCAGCAGCAGCGTCACCATCATTATCTTCATCATCACCATCCAATCATCATCATCCAATCAATCATCCACTCGTCACCATCACCCAATCACCATCACCAACGTCACCATCCCAATCACCATCCAAGGGCACGGACGTAATTGAGCAGATGTACGAGGGCGTCCTCCCGGCTGAGTCCGAAGACGCCGAGGGACATGTGCTTGACGGCCGAGCAAGCCGTCTGCCGATGAACCAGATCGCGATCCATCAAGGCATCCTCCAGCAGGGGCGTCACGGCATAGATGTAGTCCTTGCCCATCTCGCCAATGTACTCGAACAGGAACGAGAGCGACTGCGGCAAGGAGCCAAGGTGGGGTGATGGGCGGGTGTGAGTTGGATATAAGGGGGTTCGGGCAGGCGGAAAAATTATGGGACGCCAAAAAATCCCATAATTTTATGACGAGAATGTGAGAGACAGGCTCATCATCACCAGTCATCCAGTCATCCAGCCATCCAATCATCCTATCATCATCATCCTATCATCATCCAATCATCATCCAGTCATCATTCAGTCATCATCCAGTCATCATCCAGTCATCATCCAGTCATCATCCAGTCATCATCCAGTCATCATCATCATCCAATCATCGTTATTCTGATCCTCATCCTCATCCCAATCACCACCCAATCATCACCCCCCAGTCGTCCCACCCCTCACGAACGGCGGGCAGACCTTGAGGACACCATTCTGGACGTTCATCTCGGGCACCTTGTACTCGTTCATCAGGGCGGGCAGCACCGTGAAGGGCAGGCAGGTCTCGGCCACAATGGCTGGGTGGGAACGCGGCGGTGGTGATGGGACGATGTGAGTGAGGGTTGAAAGACAAGGAGAGCCTGCCACCGTCACAACCCGATTTCCAAATTGATCTCAGTCCCATCAGTTTCGGGGTGGCCCCTTTTACCCCCGTGACGCTCCCAAAAAAAATATGGGACGCAAAAAAAAAAAAAAAGGAATCCCATAATCAATCCGGCCAGCCAGACCGATGACGGCGCTCACGGATGGCCCATGTAATTATGGGACGCACCCAATCCCATAACCAATCCATCCAGCCACCACCAAAGACAGACCAATGGCGACGGTGGTGCACACACGGTTCTGGCGCTCCTGCACCTTGAGGTTGTTCAGCAGGGCGGCGAGCACCTCGGAGGGGTTGACGGCCTTGGCGATGTAGCCGAAGGTGTTCACCGTGGCGCGGCGGATGCCCTTCTTGTGGGCCTTCAGCATCTCCAGAAGCTCAAAGCAGATGCGCATCCTAAGCACCATGGGTGATGATTGGATGATGATGATGATGATGATGATGATGATGATGATGATGATGATGATGATGATCGGGTGATGATCGGGTGATGATGATCGGGTGATGATGATGGTTGGATGATGATGATGGTTGGATGATGATGATCGGGTGATGATGATGATGATCGGGTGATGATGATGATGATGATGATGATGATGATCGGGTGATGATGATGCTTGGATGATTGATGATGATTGATGATGATGATTGGATGATGATGATGGTGATGATGATGGTGATGATTGGATGTGCTGATTGGACGATGGGGAGTCGTGGCAGGGGGACGACGGGACGGACCACTCGCGGGGGGAGACGTATTCGGAGCCGCGATCGGCAATGCGGCCCACAAGATCAATGCCTGCACCATCCCATCCCAGGATGAGAAGCAAGATGGTCAAATTCAACTCCCATTCCCGGCGGCAGCATCAGTCAGGATCAAGTGAAAAAGGGTCGACGGACAGTTCTCCTGGACCTTCTCGTGGCGGTTCTTAAGGATGGGAGTCAGGCGGGGCAGCAGGTCCTTGATGGGCGGGGTCATGTGCTGCATGCCCACCACGTTGACGATGGCCTTCAGGGCCCCCAGGATCGAGCCGAGCACCTCGGGGTACTCCTCGCCGAGGTTCTCGTACAGCACCTGGTGTGTGGAAGGGGGAAGGGTGTGGTTGGATATGAGGTGGGTGACGAGACGGAAAAATTATGGGATGCAGAAAAAAAAAAATATAGGATGGGATGCAGAAAAAAAATATTATGGGAGGCCAAAAAAAAAAAAAAAATACGAGGAAGGCGCTTACAGACATTGGACAGATGGCTCAGCAGCGAGTCCTCCTTGCACGTGATCATGACGACGGCGATGCGGGAGATGAGATCGGCTGCCTGCTGGCGCACCTTGTAGTCCTTGTTGTTCAGCCGCCACAGGATGATACCGCAGATCTGGGGCATGTACGGCTTCATGCGGACCCCGAGGGCGTTCACGATCGTGCCGAAGCCTGGTGGGCGGCGGCGGCGGCGGCGGCGGCGGCGGCGGCGGCGGCGGCGGCGGCGGCGGCGGCGGCGGCGGCGGTGGTGGTGGTGGTGGTGGTGGTGGTGGTGGTGGTGGTGGTGGTGGGAGGGTGAGGATGGGAACAGTAGTATTAAGGCGAACAAAACTGCAGTGCGGGAGCGGACACAGAGGGCATGAACAGGATGACTTCTCCGAAGAATCAACAAAGTCGAGCCGCTTGTTGTTTTGGAATGATTCCTTGTCTGTGCCGGGATCTGACCGAATATATCATCATCCCGATTGGTCGAAAAAAATATGGGAGGCGCAAACTACGCTCATCGGTCCACGCTCTGCAGTTTGTTCGCATACTTCCCGCGTCGTCCAAAAAATTATGGGATGATGCGCAACTTTTTTTTTTTTCTCGGTCCCATAAATCTTTCGTCCAGAGGACCAGCCCTTAAACCACCACTGCCCCAACTTCTTCCACCCACCACAGACTCCCATGGCGGGGGGGGGCGGACCGTTGAGGATGACCATCGAGTCGTCCGACCCGACCTGCTCCTGGTAGGAGTACAGGATGCCATCAATGAGCTGCTCCTCCAGCCGGGTGTCAATGTCTGAGGTGCCCAGGTTCTGGACAGTCTTCTCGATGGTCTCCATGGCCATCCGCCGGAAGGCCTCCGCCTCGGACTTGAGCTTCTCCACAAGGCGGCCGATGATCTCCGCCCCGCCCACCTTGTTGGCGATCTCGACCGTGGTCTCGACTGCCCGGCCCACAGAACAGGAGGAGAGGAGAAAAATGAATGGGATGAAGAGGAGATGTGCGCTGACTCGTGACAGTGCCACGGTCCCAGAACATTTTCTGGACTGGTTCGAATTTTTTTTCCCGGTCCCATAATTTTTCAGTGACTCCTCCGCACCATAAACAGACCGAGCTGTTTGTAGTTTCGCTTGTCGAGGGCCATCCGGACGACCCAGAACTGGGTGAAGAACTCGGGCAGGATGTCCGACCGGACGTAGGCAGGGGTCACACCCTCTGTGGCCACACATTGCTTCACCACCTGTGGGGAATGAGGTGAGTGGGCGTGTGTGTGTGGACCCATCATCGGATCAACATCAAAATCGGATCATCAACCATCATCATTCCCATCCAATTCTCCTCCAACCATCTCCAACCATCAGCATGTGATCATCATCATCCAATCATCCCTCGGCTTATTCTCATCATCATGGCGTCACATCACCACATCATCCGATCATCAACATCATCATCCACCGACCTTGAGGACAATCTTCTTCATCTCCTCGTCGCTGCTGGAGAATTCCTTGATGAGCACCTGCATGACCTCCTTGGTGTAGTACTCCGCGCACTCGGCGTCCATCAGCGGGATGATGTACCCGATGGCCTGCCCCAAAGAGCAGGGAGGATTGTGAAGAAAAAAAAGGGGAATGAGGTTCTTGTTGGGCCACGGGGCGGGAAAAAATTATGGGACACATGAAAACCCATCTCAGGGCGATCATCCCAGAATTTTTCTGGGAAGCCGACCCATAATTTTTCGGACAACCGACCTGCCATAAAAAAACACCACCTTCCCCACCACCCCGACGTGTGCAGGGGGGAGCGGTGGTGATTGCTGCCTGTGAAACGCACGCACCACGAGACGGACCTTGAGGAAGGCCGCCAGGGCCTTGCCCTTGTGCGCCCGGCAGCCCTTCCAGAGGGGCTTGAGCACGGCATCGAAGGACTCGATACCGTAGGGGGCGGCCGACTCGGCCAGGGCGGCCAGGGCCAGCGCCGTGATGGTGCGCACCTTCTGCTGCTCGTCCTGTGGGTGGTCGATTTATTTTGAAGGGGAGGGGAGGGGGATGAGATGATTTTGGCTTGTTTACGTGCCGAGCGAACGCGTTTTCACGATGAGCTGGAATGCAAAGCTGCGTGGCGTTTGTACTGTGGTTGTGGGGGCTGCGACCAGTGGGCAGAGGGTGACTGGTGGGAACTCCCAAACAAGACCAACAGCAACACCAACTAACACCAACAAGACCAACAAGGGACAGTCGGGGGGAAATGTTATGGGAGCATCCAAAAAAAAAAATTATGGGAGCCAGACGACCCATAATTTTTCGGACAGCCGATCGAGTATAATAATTCTAATAATAACACCGCCCAACACCGTCCCCCAAAACGCCTCATTCATTCAGGGCCCCACCGACCTGGAGGCCGCCCTGGATGATGTCGACGAGGGACTTGAGGTGGGGCAGCACCGCACAGCCCATCAGGATGGCAATCTGCTGGACGATCTTGATGCCCGTATGGCGCGCCTGGTGGGAGCAGAGCGGGAATGTGAGGTGATGACCATGGGGGGGTGAGGATGGCCATGGGGGGGTGAGGGTGACCATGGGGGGTGAGGATGATCATGGGGGGGGGGGGGGGGTGAGGATGATCATGGGGGGGTGAGGATGACCATGGGGGGGTGAGGATGATCTGAGCCTATCAGCATCCCCAGGCGGACCGCACAGTCACCCACATGCCCGCATCACCCACATCACCCAGCCAGCCCCCAGGCGGACCTGCCCACAGCACCCACATCACCCAGCCAGCCCCCAGGCGGACCTGCCAGCTCTTCTTCGATGCGCAGACGGCCTTGAGGAAGGGCAGCAGGTTGGGGATGCCCAGCGCAGAGGCGACCACACTGAAGGCCCGGGCCGTCGTGTTGCGCACGTACTCGTCGAGGTTGTCGATATCTGATGAGGGAGGGGGTGATGATGATGATGATGATGATGATGATGATGATGATGATGATGATGATGATGGTGATGAGTGAAGGCGATGCATGGATGATGATGATTGAATGATTGGAAGGATGATGATGATTGAATGATTGGAAGGATGATGATGGAGACGTGCCACCAGAGGACGCAGTCACGATACACATGACAGACGGACCGGGGCGCATGGTGGCGATCATGGTGGCACACTCTACACACACACACACACACACACACACACACACACACACACACACACACACACACACACACACACACACACACACACACACACACACACACACACACACACACACACACACACACACACACACACACACACACACACACACACACACACACACACACACACACACACACACACACACACACACACACACACACACACACACACACACACACACACACACACACACACACACACACACACACACACACACACACACACACACACACACACACACACACACACACACACACACACACACACACACACACACACACACACACACACACACACACACACACACACACACACACACACACACACACACACACACACACACACACACACACACACACACACACACACACACACACACACACACACACACACACACACACACACACACACACACACAC